>CM038472.1:3497231-3837231 GCA_021464305.1 Kandelia obovata
ATCAATCTATTTGATATTGGTAAATATGTTGTGTCCATCATTGAATTGTGTCAAACAATCGATCAATGTCACTACACATAATGGTTAAATGAATTTTTTTTTTTTTATAAACGATGCTCAGTTGCATGAATCCTATCATTTTTAACAAGTCAAAATTTGGACATCAATCTGAGATCTGTTAATTTAGAGTAACGATTATCAAACTAATGTAAAATCCAATTGGCGAGCCAATGACTTCATAAACAAAATTTTGTGTCGCATTGATGTTTGACGTGGGTTTCTTGTATTTTATCACGGTATCATTAACTGTAAATGGACTTGCACAAAATAAGAGCTGTTTGGACTTTATGATGGTATGGTCTTTTTGTATCATCGTATCCGACAGAGTCCATGTTTGGACTTGGGGCATGCCAATGCTCGAAATTTAAATCTAAATCTAACCAACCCTCTTTTTGCATTTTTGTTTGAAGGCATATGAGATTATTAATTTTTTACTTAAGATCAATAAGTAAGCCTGATTGTACAGTTTACTGTTTAATAATATGTTAAACGTATTATTAAAAAAAACAGCACTTTCTTTTTGTTTTTTTTTTTTAAGAAAAAACCTAATCACTTTAAACCCAATAAACCCTGAAGAGACGAAAAAAGATCTTCCCTATATATATATATTTTAAATAATAATAATGATAATAAATTTGGGTTCAATTTTCAACACATGTTTTGCTGGCTCTCCAAATATTGGTTGCATCTTAATTTTAGGACCCTTCATTCATTTTCATTTGAAAACGAATTTCACATCCTGAAAGCACACTTTCATAGTTCATCTTTCAAGTTCCAAGCATGGCCAATTATGCATGTAAATGAGAAACACAAAGCCCCATGCATGGCATTGCTCATCTAACGGTCAGTGTAACCACCATGAGCAAATGGCAATTGGACATAAGTTACAAAATAATAATGAGTACAAAAAATGATATACATATGGTCTCTGGCGCAGATGAAATCAACATGTCAATGGGGGTGTGGTAACGTACTTTAACAATGAACAAGGCCTACATGGTTCGATTACTTGCGTAGATTAGGGGCCAATATAACATAGGAATAGATAGATAGAAGCATGAAAACTCGTAATGATTGCCATTTCCGTGCCTGCATGGGACTCCCACTCGTGAAAACCCAGCCAAAGCTTTCGCTGCCGAGAGTTACTACTCATCTGCTGAAAAACGCAGATTGGTGATAGAGACTGGACCTCGCCTTATAAGATGCAGTCGTATGTATGAGCATCCAGCCAACATCTCTAGCTCTGGTTAACCAATAAATCTAACCTCTTCTTTTTCTTTTTCTTTTTTTTTTTATCTGCTCTGAAGGGTTGGCTAAGAGATTTAACTTGAGAATCTTTGGTTAACAAGGGTTTAAAACGCTTATATTTCACACCAACTTAACTGATAGTAGAACGGAATGACGAGCAAAGATTTATGTGGCGGAGACCATTAATATTTGGCATTATGGTTTCGTTGCAATTCTCCAATGTTACTGTGGTCTGAATCTATAGAGTTGTTTAAAGCATGAAATGAGTGAACAAATCAAAACTTGTTGCTAATTTAACCCTGAATCCTTCTCTACTTTAATTGATTTGGCAAGCATTTATTGGTTTCACGAAAGTGGTTCTATTGTTTCCAGTCTGACTCCTGTTCTTTTTTTAGCTAAATCGTGTTAAGGTGCTTCTAGGGTCGACCTCGGAGGTACTGTTTATCTGCCTCCTCTGTTCTCCTTCCTTTTCTAGGCATGAATCTGCGGGCGTGCTCTTGCTTTTTTTGTTTTTGTTTTGTTTTTTTTTTTTTTTTTATCTTTGTTGCAGATTGAAGGTCTAAGCCGCGTTGATGCAGCGCATGAGGCTGTGATGCAGCGTTTGTGTCTGGAGGTATGAGCTGGAATATTACGTGATCCCCATCCAGTTGTAGTAAGAAATTGTGTTTCAACTTTTACTCTTTTTCCATTTCTTACTGTATTCTTCATTCACATACGAACCTAACTAATTGTGAAAATATTTTACAATTGGGGTGCCAATATTGCAAAGTCTGTCCCGTTCACTTTTTCCCAGCAAGCATAGTGACATCAGTAAAGGCAACAACACATGATCCATGCCAGACATCTAATTTTGAACTATGCATTTAACTTGGAACGCCTAATTTATAATGGGAGATTGTATCAACGAGCTTATTTCATTTACGTTCTAAATTGTTATGTCTCTTGTCAATTTCTAGATGGCTATACAGCTGCCCTGCTGTGCACTTCTTGATGTGACTATTTATGTTTCCTGACGATTCATACAGCTTCACTACTGTATGAATGAGCCATCAATTCCTTGAAACTACGTTTTGTAAAACAGGTTGAGAAGATAATGCATTTGCTCATGGAAGTCAACGAAAGCAATTGTCAGGGCCCGCTAGATGTGTTGGTTTTGGATGCCATAAGAGAGATGAACTTTGAGGGCCTGCTCTCGATGCAAGATTGTCCTATTGAGGATCAATTTCACATCTTTTGTTACCATATATGTTTATTTTGGCAATCAAATAGTTCTAGAATCACATTTTTATGTAAAATATATCGACTTTTAGGAAGTTGACCTCTTGGTTTAACATAACACATCTGTTACTCTTCCTAGCTTATAGTGTCAAGCATCTTCTGTGGACTTTTGAACCCATGCTATTTTCAATGTGCTCCTCAGCTGGATGCTCTTTCCAACATTCTTCTCCGTCCTTTGGTGCTTGGTTGGCTTGGATCATTCTCTGATGATGTTGTCAAAATTGTCAAGAAGGCCGATCTTCGTTGAAGATGCGAAAGTCAACGTTATATCGCTGTGCATCATATCTTATGTGCACTGCGTCGTACACGTATATCTGGTGCTGTTCAAAAGCTAGTTGAAAATATAGGGTTTACCCCTTTATGCCAACTGGCGAAACATCCTCCACATGACATGTACTTGAGTTTGCAGAAGCTCTCATTTAAATGTGGCACTTTCTTGTAGCATTATTGTTTTTTTCTTTTTTTTTTCTGCACCTTATTCCTCGTAAGTACCTTTATTTTTTTATTTTGCTCGAGTTGCTTGTGTTGTTATCATGCTCTTCACAACTTAAGCTGCTTGCTTAAGCTGTTCAGATTTGCAATCACCATTCAACTAAAAATGGAAGTACGTTGAAATGATCAGCTCATATACCTAATACTTATCAAAATATATCTCAGGAACGGCAAGAGTTGGAATTGAGCATTTTCCCCGTGCAACTGTGCTTAGAAGGAATGACTTCAATCTTGGGGCACAGGTAGAATCTACTTTCTTTCATACTGAGGGTGTTTGCAATTTTTATTTTGGGTGCGAATAACCATCATAGTGAGGAGAGTTGCTCTTTGGCTTGGGGCTTTCGTTGGATGCCTCTGAAAAATTTTTACTTTCGCTTTCCAGTGAACTTAGTTCTTCTTTTTCATCTATTTCTCTCTCAGTACAGGGATTTGATGACTTTGTAGGATGATTTCTTGGATATGCCATGCATTTCTACATGTTTTCGAGTAATAGTTGCTAGAGCTGCGATCCTGCTGATTCCTTGACGTTGAGTCTCAGCATACTCGTTCAGCTATAAAGCAGCTTAAGGATGTAGGTTGGTCGGTGCAGAAGGAGAAGATGGTGTAGTTGCTGAAAGTTCACCATGTTTGCTGGGCCGTTGGTAGGCAGCTCTGAGCACTGCATGGATTTAGTTATGGGCTCAAGCTTTTTGATTATTAGCGGTTTAGGAGTCAATGATGAGATATGAGTTTTGCTGAGACTGTACAACTTTGGAAGTTTCGAAACTTATGCTTTATCAATGTTAATAAATAAGAAACAAGTCCCCTACAATTGCCAACATACTCAACTAAAATGTCTAGGTCTTTACCGCACATAGCAAGCTTGATCCCAAGTACATTCTTATAACGAACAGATGTCTAAAGTGGTGGCGCCAAGTGGACTTTGTTACTTGCGTTTGGTGGCTCTTTAACCTACTTTTGAGTTTGAATGGCAACACTGCACTAATATAAGTTAGGTGTCTCGGGTGATTCTAGACCAAGTGGATGATATTTTGTTAGAATTTTATGTTCGAATTTTAGTAATTCTGTTATTTTTCTTTCATCATTCGGCTTCTCTCCTAACAAAAAAAAATATATATATATAATTTAAGTAGTAAATAATTTCTCATTAGAAAGGTTGATTTTGAAATGGTTTGGATTTGAGTTTAACAAAAAAGGATTACGTTCTACCCAAAGAGCAAACTTTGGAACTTTAATTTTTGGATGGTGGAAAGTTTACTCTTTGAAAAAAATCAAAGAGTGGAATTGAGAATAACCAAAAAAATAAAATCTATTGTCTTGTTAATATTAAATAATTAAATGTTTGTCAGTGTCATATATATATATATATATATATATCTTATTAGTATCAAAGAAATTAAATTTACAATTGACTAGTAAGCTAAATTGATCAATTATTTGCAAATAATCCATGAAGACTCATGCATTTTGATTTTGAGAAACGAATTTTCATCATGAGTCTATATGTATTTGATACTTTAAGAATGTCTCGTTAGTATTAAATAATTAAATGCATGACAAATCATGATAATTGTCATTTTTAAATATTTTATTATACATATCTTATTAATTATATATTAAGAAATCAATATATACCATGTCTATTATTTGATTTCATAATTGATCTGCCCACCTCTCAAGCAACAAAAACATATTCTTAACTCGTACTGCTCTCTACATAGGATCATTCCAAAGATCCATGTCCAAGATCAAGTCATCCAAGTCCCATTTGCTGATGCTACTCTCAACATCACATGCCATCTTCACTTCTTCAAATTGAAAATCTATGCCCAACTCAGAAACAAAACCATGTTCCTCCATATCCATCCCTAGATAGTTGTAGTCATCCTCTTTTTGAAGGACCTCATAGCCACCCTTTCCTTCTTCATCAACTTGCTGCAATAATGTTGGTGTCGAGGGTGTCTTGTTCTCTTCCTTTTGTGGCTGCTGCTGGAAATTTGGTGCCTCTGGGCTGCTGGGAATTTTCATAGCTGAGCTGGTTGCAAAGTTAACTGGCTGGGGTCTAATGACTTCTACATTACAATTTCCGCCAACTTGCAACTCTTGGTCAGCTTCCTGGGCAGAGAGCCTTTTGCTCAAGTGGCAGTTCCAATAGTTCTTCACGTCATTAGCTGTTCTCCCTGGAAGTCTACCAGCGATCAATGACCACCTGAGATCAATTTTTTTTTTTTTAAGAAACTTAATTACTTGGATGGGAAAAATAAATTAAGATGCACTCCATAGTTCATACAACTCATTGTCCACTCGCACTTTCAAGTGGGTGTGTTCTTACACTTTGTTAACATCATATTCAAGACAGAAAAATGTCTTATTCATATCATTACTATTAACATGATAAATGTATGTGGAAAACAAAAATGCTCCTTGGTGCATGCTTAACGTGCAAAGACTGCCATGAGGTCAAAAGAACATAAGACTAATTAGGTTGCATGTTCTTGCACATGGACTTTAGTTTATTGTTCTATATCCCAAAACGATACCACCACAAATAAGGCCAAATAAACAACAGAAAGGTGAACATTGTTGTCAACTTTTTACTTTTGTGTTGAATCTAGCTAGCTGTGACAATGAGAAATAAGATTATTTCTTCCCCCAGTTCTTTGTTTGTTTTTTTTCGATAAATCGATTGAAAGATGCCAGTGTTAATAAAATCAACACTTCTTCCTCGAGTTCTTAACTTCTCTTCATATTTTATTTCTAGGTATAGTGTGCTAACTAACGTGAAATGTGTCTCAAAATGACAAGGATGATTGTTCATCAAAATAAAAGGAAAAAGATATGGAAAGCTTCGGACAATCTCAAAAGCCAGGAGAGATAAATGACTACAATTTAATGAAAACTAAGGACCAAGAAATTTGCCTGTTGCCCAGCATCCTGTGAAGCTTGATAATGAGATCAATTTCCTCTTTCTCAAAATTCCCTCTCTTGATGTTTGGTCGAAGGTAGTTCAGCCATCTCAGCCTGCAGCTCTTGCGGCACCTGTTTAGACCTTAGTAACATGCAAAGCCCCCAAAATCAATAATCAAAAACACTAAGGTTAGTTGATTGCCTCTCTTCTCGTTGAGCTCATCTTATGAAAAAGTTTAGTTGATTGTTTCTTCCAGTATATATGAAAATTCCATACACCCATAGGTAAGTTTGCTGATGAACATGGACTACATTAAAGTATGAACGAAAAGGAAAGAAATATCATTGTTGTATGAGTGAGGGACAGATCAAGCTGGCCGGCTAGCTAGCTTGCCTAGACAATTTTACGTTGTAATATGACCTGAAAAAGAGAGAATCAAAGATCTGACCTAACTCCTGAGTGGAATGGTCGTAGAACTGAGTGCTTGCCTATTTTTGAAAGGAGATATCCATAGATATATAACTATTTATAGCGGCTATTTTATTCGTAACATATGCCGATCTGCACTCACAGGGGGAATTGTAGACTGAAATGAAAAATTCATCACCACATACCCAATCAAACAGAAGAGAAGTCCACAAAATGGATAAAAACATAACTCGTGATCACCATCTCTTTCAGGAGGACTTTGATGGCCCTTGAAAGATTAAATTATTGGGTAGCCATTAGATTAATATTACAGCAATCTATGTTTCACGCAAAAAAAAAAAAAAAAAAAACCTTCATCAGATCTAAGTTCATCAAGATCAGTGTCAAAAAATAAAAATAAAAATACCCTTGGAATTTTTCTTAGGGTATGATCAGAAAATCGCAAGAAGGGAAGTCATCAATATTTGAGTCTTACCTGCCAGTGAGGGCACACGATGCCACTTCCCTTCCCCATACTGTTCTATGCATTTCTTGAGCAAGTGATCTTCCTCTTCAGTCCATGCAACCCCACCCATATCCCTAGTTCAATCTCTTAGAATCCAATATGCCTTTTTTTTTTTTTTTTTGTTGATGCAATCTTCCTCTTCTCTCGTCTCATTGTATGTCCTCCTCCGGAATCTATATATCAACAATATATTGTACTTGTTTTTTTTTTCCCCTTTTCATCTCACCCCAATCCTACAATTACCTGCATGAAATCGACAGTCAATGGTCCACTGACCTTTCCAATGTTGTCTGTCTGTATATGTGTTTGTGGGGAGACAGCATGAGTATGCTAGTGGTCTGGCAGCTTCAAAATATTTGGGAATTTCTTGGGTGTAAAAAAATTATTAATATTTGGTAGCATATGTCTTTTATGTATGTTGGGATGAAAAATAAAAACCATCGGTAAGTAAGCTCATTTGACGCTACTCTTAAGAAAAAAAAAAGCTCACTTGACAACTAAAATTAGTAATTACTAATGACTCGTAAAAAATTGATATTTCTCTCTCTCTTTTCATAGCGTGACATTTAAAAATCTAAATTTGAATTTTCTAAAATAGACGCATGAACTTTGAAACATTACAATACTCACTCAAGAATAAGAACATTTAATTGGTCACAAAGGCAAAGTTCTTGAAAGCTGGCTTTTCAAGAGGTGTGTCTCTTTTTTTTCCCTCATAAATGCTCGAACGAATGAAAATATAAGGGTACAAATTCTACTGATCAAGTGCATCAAAATGATTAACTTTTTGTTCTGAAAAAGATTAGAGCAACACTTGACAGAACTCATAGGTAACGAATACCAAGTAGAGACAAAAGTGTATTATATAAATCTGCGTACGAGCCACATGATAAATTAGGATAGCTTTAGCCTCTCGTCTCCCAAGAGGATTTGGAAAAGATTTTTTAGCCAGCTCTCCTGGGTTGACCCACCAAACCGTGACATTTCAATCAATCAAAATGGGAACCTCTTTGCTCTGACCCTGACACAACCATGGTCGTATGGTAACCGAAACTCTATCATATTACATATAATTCAGACTCTGACTCACATGCACAATGTGTAATGAACGATCGAGTGGCATTGTTTGATTGTTCGAGTGGCAAAAGTGAATCCAATATTTGGACAATGAACATTGTTGGCTTTAGTTCTATTCGGAAATTTATGAAGTCTTCAATAATTAAACTATGTCTCAGTTTACATTAAAAGGATGATTGTTAGAAATGATCGTTGAACAAGTGATTTACCCGAAGGGAATTTTGGCCAGTATGACCTTGTGACCGAATATTTTGGATCAAGTATGGGAACAAAAAATAATAAAGAAAGAAAGATGAAAAGAAAAGAAAAGAAAAAAGAAACAAAAGAATGATTGGATCAATCATCAATAGTCAAATATCTCTAGTTTTTTTTTTTTTTTTTTTAAGAAAAATTTATATTTGAATTAAAATTCACATTTTATGAGAATTTGAGAAAGTCGAGTTTTCAATCTCAACTTCCTCCCAAGAATTTTGCTCAAGTGACCAAGCAAACATCTATATTTGATGTTGATGAATATGTTGTGATGATCATTGATTGGCATCATCAATCGACTAATGTAACTCGGCATTTCGGTTGATGAAAATTTTTTATAAAGTAAAGATGCACTTTTATGAATCACATTGGTTTTTGATAAGTGCAAAGTTGTCATCAATCTAACATCTGTTAGCTTATTACATCAACTTTGATTATTGAATTAATGTAAAAACTAATTGGGTACCGATAACTTCATAAAACATAATTTGGTCACATGGACGTAGGTTTCTTGTACTTTATTACTGTATCATTTTTTTTATTTTTTATTTTTTATTTTTTTACATAAAGAGCGGTCAACATAACAAACCCACCTAAGAAACGATGTAAAAAAAGTAGTGCATCACCGCGCGTCAACTCTACACAAAAAGAAGATAATAATTCGTGTTTGCCCCTCAGACCTTCAAAAAAAAAAAAAAAAAAGTTAAGGTCATCTACCTTGGCAAGAACAAGATCAAAACTCTTTACATCTAATTATTTAAACCCAAACACCAAAAATAATCACAGTCATGAGATGAAGTCTGTATGTCAGACTATTTCTTAGTCACACAGTGTCAGGAAATAAATTACACTCTCAAAGTCGAAAAACAAAGGAAATCTGATCCCTAACTCCGCCAGTAATATCTCAAAATATTGTATCACTCCAAATGGCCTTGCACAAAATAAGAGACATTTGGACTTTATCTAGTTTGGACTTTGTGGTCCTTTTGTATCATAGTATCCGACATTTCCCATGTTTGGACTTGGGGCATGCGACTGCTCGAAATTTAAATCTAAATCTAACCAACAATTTTGTTTTTTTTTTTTATTTATTTTCAAAGAACAAAAAAGATCTTCCCCTTGCAGTGGAACTATGTATCGTTTATTTTATTTTATTATTATTATTTGGTTGCATTTCAATTTTAGGACCCTTCATTCTCATTCGAAAATTAATTTATATCCTAAAAGAGCACTTTCATGGTTCATCTTTCGAGTTCCAAGCATGGCCAGTTATGCATGGCAATGAGAAAAAAAAAAAGCCCCATGCATGGCATTTGCTCATCTAACGTTCATAAGTGTACTGACCATGACCAAATGGTAATTGGAATTAAGTTTAAAAAGAGACTTACGCATGGTATCTAGCTTTGATGATTTCAACATGTCAATGGGGTGTACTTCTGAACAATTGGCCTACATGATTTGATTACTTGTATCGGGACCCATATAGGAATAGATATATAGTACCATGAAAACTCGTAAAGACTGCCATTTCCGTGCCTGCATGGGACTCCCATTTGTGGAAACTGGCCAAGCTTTCGTTGTCACTTTGCGATAGCTACTACTCGTTTGCTGAAAAACACAGATTGATGATAAAGACTGAACCACATCTTATAAGATGCAACCATGTATATGGGCAAAGTATCCCGCTTCTATAGCTCTCTAGTTAACCAATAAATCTAAACTCTTTTTGTCTTTTTTTTTTTTTTTTTGGGTAGCTATTATGAAATGTTGGGTGAGAGATTTAGATAGGTAAATCTAATTTCAAGACTGAATTTCGATAGGAGACAGATTTTTTGTATCAATTTTTACATAATTTATCTTATCTTCCAACTAGCCAAATCTCACTTATTTTATTGAAAATTGATTACCTATAATTTTAGCACTTTGTTATTAAACTAAAGTGTGATAATTTATTTGAATTATAAGACTAATTCACTTGTTTCTTTACATCAATCACGATATCTATTAATGCTTAATTTTCATACTAATGTCAGGAGTGGGCGCGGGTGTCTACTAGTTTAACCAAGAATTTTTGGTACTATTAATACCATATTTTCACTTAGGGTTTACATGCTTAGCCAGCACACAATTAAGAAAAATAATGCCAGAGAGTTTGAATGTGGCTCATGTGCTTCCACATTTGTTTTTATCTTAGCAAAGGAAAACAGAAGGAGACTTCTAGTCCCATTGGACAGCTTTTCTTTCAACGGAAAAGGCAAACATCCATAAGAGGCAAAGACATTCTTTCCTTAATTCAGCCTGCCTATTTTGTCCTGAATACGGTTAACACAACCAGCAAGTCACCTGTAGAACTATATATTGGGAGCCCCATTTGATTTTCCGTGTAAGTTGAAGTTATATAGCCATGATATACATACATACATACATACATACATACATACATACATGCATATGTAAATGTATATGTATATGTATATTCCCTTATGAACTCCCAGTTATTACCCATAACTCTCCAATCCATCAGTCTTATATGTACTCTCATTTCAAATCCCCAACTGCTCCACACAAGTACTAACACAAAATGTCAAGAGAGAAGCATTTAAAAAAACTTCAAAGAAAGCAAAAACAAAAGTTCCAACAGAAAATCCCATAATTTATTTTTTCTTTTTTTCATAAACCTTGACAGGGGTAACCCTCAATAGAAATAAATTTTCTTATTCTCATATACAAAATTAGTAGTAATGAATATTAATAGTCTTAATATCCCTGTCATTGCTCTTCAAAATAATTTAGAATTCTTTCCTCTTTTTTTTTCCACCATAGCATTCCTATTTCCTAACAGAAAAATAATAAAACATAGAAGATTGGTGTACTGTATCATTATGTTATACTAGTGAACTTTTCTGTGGACTAACTTCCACTTTAAAAGCATTCCTAGCAAGTAAGAAATTTTTAGTAAAAATGGCAGGATGTGAAGAGACAATATATGGCTCAGGACCAAATGAACTCTCAGATGGATCAAAGGTCCAATCAGTGTTTTTTTTTTTCCACTTTTTAAACAAATCCAGTTTAGCTTCAGGCCCACTTATGCTAAAACAGTGGTTGAATGGCTCACCAAATGACTATCTTGTTAATTGGGAATCTTGTTCCAATTCTTGATTGGGTCAGAAAATAAGCCCACAACTAGTGGGCTTACCTTTCCTTATGGGCATGTATAATGGGTATATGCTCAATTGCTCAGAAGTGTGGTAGTGGCCAGAATTTTTTTTTTTTTTAAAAAAAAGGGTAGGTTGGAGAAATATATTTTCATTTTTCTTCCTAGGAACATAAATAAATAAGCAAATTTTAGAAAGAAAGATGCCAATAAAATAAAATAAAAATAGAAAATATAAACATGGGATCTGATATTTGAAGGGAAAAAAAGTCTTTTGAGTACGTCATAATAATTGACTTAATCATTTAGAAAAGCTGGTTAATGCCCTACATATTTAAATTTCCAATTTTTAACTAAATCATTTCCTTTCACCGTCCCTCTTGATGGCTTGACCAGCCTTATTTTTGACATCCCAATGCATTCACTTTTTTCGAGCAACTTAAGTAACCATTGGTTGTTACTGGAAAAAAAAGACCCTAAATCACTGACAGCGAAAAAATCACCTAAAAAGACTGGAACAAGACCAGTTGTTCTAAACAGTTGATTTATAGGCCTTATATTTAAAATAGAAATAAAATTTTAATTTTTTTTTCTGTAAATTTATGAGTTATATAATCCTTCTTTCCAACAAATAGAATGAAAAAAAAAAAAATCACATCTAAACATCAGTCAAATTTCAACCTTTTCTGGCGTCCTCCTGACTCGGCAAGCCAACATCTGCACGTGAACACGTCTTTTCAATATGTCATCTTAGTTCATATGAAACAATCTTTATCACAAAAGTGATAATTATAAGCAATCACAAAAATATATATATATATATATATATAATATTGTACATTATATTAATATCTTATTTATAATATAAAGTCTTATATATTGTGTAAAAAAAATTTTACCATTTTTTACGGTCATTTAGTTGGGTTCTTCCATACGCTTCGGCCTGTCCATATTTGCTGCCGTTTCTGTAGGGCAATAGTCTACAGAGAGATGCTTGTCAGCTATCTGTCCAGCGTCTTTGACTTTCTCCCTTATTGTCAAAGTTTCCCTACGTTTTCTTGCCTTAATTTATTTTCAGCAACAGCTAGAAAAATGGTCGGTTGGTGGCATTGGCGTGGAATTTGTGTTACTTTGCACAACATCCAAGATGGGTTATTTTGGGTACCAGAAAAATAAAAATAAAAAAAACCTGAAAACTGGACCAGCACAATTCACTCCACGAGGCAGGGCACCCCTGAAGCCTATAGACAGAATATGTAAGTGGTGAATATTTTCCTTTTTTTTTTTTCTTAATCATTGGATAATTAATAGGTGGTACAATTACAGACAAAATGTTCATTAAGAATAACACATGATCAGGTCAACCACAAAAAAAAAAAAAAAAAAAACTTGTAGAAAGAATGAGGGTAGGAAGCTATAAAACTGTATCAATAAATGAATCAAACTAGGTTTGTAAAAATCAATAAACCCAAAAAAGTTAAAACTGTTGGCAAGATCCTTGTGGGGGAAGAAAGAAAAAAAAAAAAAAACAAGAAGAAGAAGGCAGGTTCAATGAGTGAGTTGTGTAATTCGCTTTAACTTCATTGGCTGCATGACTGCCAACAATTAAAGACATTGCATGGATCAGTGAAATCTGAAAATGTCGATTTAGAGATTTTATAAACAAATATTTAGTGAAAACATTAAACCAATTTGGACCATTTTAGTATGTCAGTTTCCGTTTCTCCCGAGGCTTCCAATTTCCAAATCCTTGTTGTGAGTTCAAAGGCTTTTTGCCAAGTCATGATGTACACACCATTGTTAATGACATAGAAAAATGCTCTTTCAGTCAGAATTCTACCTTGGATTGGATGCAAGAATCAAATTGTACACGCTCTCCACGAAGCGAATAGATTGATTATATTTTATTTTATTTTATTTTTA
Source organism: Kandelia obovata (assembly GCA_021464305.1). NCBI lineage: Eukaryota > Viridiplantae > Streptophyta > Magnoliopsida > Malpighiales > Rhizophoraceae > Kandelia > Kandelia obovata. The sequence goes on from CM038472.1 coordinate 3,510,558, forward strand.
TTTTTATTTTTAAAAAAGAAGATGAATTAAGCAATTGGGTCAAAGTTCGGTGAAAATATCACTCACCCTTTTCTATTCCTTTTTTTTTTTTTTCTTTTTTCCCTGTAGGATTTAGCTTAACGGTAAGGTCAAGCCTTCGCAGCTTTGAGCCACCCAAAAAGAATTGCTTTTCACTTGGGCCATCGTTTTGACTTTTGGGGCAATTCCACACCAGACATAAGAGTTTTTAAAACTCCAATTTCCACCCACTTTTGTCCTTTTCGAACATGGACGGATTTTTTTCTAGTAGGAAAAAAAATAAAAATATTAATTATTTTTAAAAAATTTATTTAAATTAATTTTTTAATATTTAATTTTAAAATTTAACGTAATTCACTTTTTATTTATTAAAAAGATACAGTGAGAAAGATCCAAATCTATAAAAAAATCAAGTTGTTTCTTGTAAAATAATTTTTGAGAAAATATGTTGCATATTTTTTTAGTATTTAATACACAAAAATAGAAGTCAACAAAACATTTACACGATGATTTTTCAAGAAAATAACTTTTCCTTCAAAAATAAAGAGAAATCACTTTTCGCAAAACAATGTTGCTATTAACGATGGAATCAAAGAGGTTTGTGGAGTGACAGGGAAACGAGAGAATCTAAAACCTTGTGATAAATTTGAGTAAAATCTAATTAAGTTGATATTATGTTAAATTTTAAAATTTTAAAATATTAAATATATTTTTTTATACATAAAATTATAATATTTAATTTAAATTTTTTTAAAAAAATACACATAATCAAAATAAATAAAAGACTTACAAATTTAATATTATATATTAATTAAAAATTTAAATATATTAAATTTATAAATTATTTTTACTTATAAATTAATTACTTCTCCCTTTCCGTATACATCTAATTCTACCCTCTTTCTGCGCTTAGCTCTCTACCTTGTTAAACAGTTCAGTCTTTTTCTTCTTGTTTTTTTTTTTTTTCCTTTTGAATTTTGATCACGTCAACTAACTTTCGTTTTTTTAAAAAAGAGAAAAAATAGAGTTGGTTTCAATTCGTATTTTTAATGAGATATGGAACTTTGTCAATGAGTTTCAGAGGATTTTTGTTAATCGGGGTGTGATTAGTTTTCAATTTCATTAGATTCAATTGTGATTCAAAACGATTGTCTTTAATTTTGACTTCTCATATGCTACACTGTGTGTGGGTGAGATTTGTAATTGATAATTTAAATAATTTTAGTAATATTATAAATCGGGAAATATAAAGTTATATTATATAATATTTAATTTTTTTTTTTATATTTTTCTTCCTGGGTGTCAAATACCAAAAAAAATAATTTTAACAAAATTTAATCTCACAGTTAAACACCAAAAAATAACTAATTTTTTAATAAATATTTTATACAAATAAATTATTTTTTTAATAAATAAACGGGAATCTAAATACATGAAAATACATTAAATTATTAACAAATCCTCGTATCTGAGTGTAAACAGGGATAATTTAATAAGGTCTGCATGACTGATTAAGGTGATGGGGTCCCATTCCCTGTCTATTTGTTCAGAACGTGATGCTATGGGCTTGAAGTTCAAAAAGGTACTCACCACTCTATACTAAAATTTGCAAAAGTTGACAAAAAGTACCAAACCCCATAAGACCAGCCAAAAATCTCTCCCTCTTGTTATCTCTCTCTCTCTCCGCGGAGCATTAGTGATAGTGCTGTACTCCCAAGAGTCTTTGCTGCAAAAGAAATTGAAATGGATCTTTCTCTGTAGATTCTCTCTCTGCAATTCGGTGTTAGAATTTATATTCTTCTATTGCTGGGGTCTCTTTATAATCTCCATACCTTCCTTTTAGCCTTTTTGCCCTACACTTCTTAGAGAACAACTTTCCCATCTCCTTTTCCATCCCTTTCTCTGCCACTTTTTTTTTTTTTCTTTTCTTTTCATTATATTGAGTACTTTGCTTGGCTTCCCTTGCAGTCAAAATCCGGCCAAAACAATATGGACGTAAGTTCTCTTTGCAATTTCTCATCTTCTTTTCAAAAGTCTTTGGCTTTCTTTGTTTTTTTTTTTCTCTGTGGGAATTGACTTTGGAATTTGATTTTGATGAAAGAGCAAAGAAGCCAAATTTTGATCCTTGAAGCTTCTTTGCCTCGGGGTTTTGCAAGTTTTTTAGCTTTAATTTGAAGAGAAATCAAGCTAAATTTTAATAAGAGTTTGAGACTTTTTTTTCTTCTTTCAATAGGACTTCTAAAAGGGTTTTCATTTTTTCTAATTTTCTTTCTTATACTTTGTGGAAGGTTTTTTTTTCACTTATTCTTTAGGTTCTCTAAGTGGGTCTTCTTGTGTTGGTTGTATTCTTAATTAGGAGTGGAAAAGGAGTGGACAGATACCAGCATTTGGGAATTGGGACCATGCAAGTGAGCTACCAATTACACAGTATTTCGAGTGTGCAAGACAGGCCGGGCTGATTCGGTATAGTTCCTCAGGTGAATGCGGTCAGCACTACATTAGGGGTGACCATTTATATGCTTCTGATATCAGAAAACTTTCTGGTCATAACAGCCTTCCTCCTTCAAGAAAGGTTAGTAGCTTCTTCTTTTTTTTCTTGTTCTTTTTCTTTTCTCACATCTTATTTGATTATCTGTTTCCATGCTTTTCTCTAGTTTTGTTGGTTGGGCTCCTCCATTCATATTATCAGTTGATGAGAGACATGTACACATAGAAACAGAACAGAATTGACAATGTGAACACTGTGAATGACCTTTTCCTTTTATCTTTTTTAAAAAAATTATAAATCAAACCATAGCGTGGGCTGATACCAGAATCACGTGTTAGTATCTCTGTTTACTCTCTTTTATTATATATATATATATATATATATAATTTAAATATTATTAAATTTGAGAATATTTCTCTGAGACTCAATTTTAATATTACCAATTTTAAAACTTTATTTATTTACATGGGCTTTTGAATGTTTCTTATTTCTGTCGATTATTGTGTTCTTTGAGGCGAAAAAATTCCAGCCTTTTTTTTTTTTTTCTGATTTTTGAGATATATTTCTTTGTTTAAATTAATTAGAAATGCTCTGGAAATTCTGGGAATTGGGATTGCTGGAATAAGTTGAAAATGCATTGTCTAGTCCATATTAAGTTTGTTCTCGATGACGAGTATCAATGTCCTTGCTCGGATTAAAGTAACCCGTGTATTTTTCTCTGTTGTTGCTTTCTCTATAAGCTTTTTGAGATAATGGCATAGATCGTGTCAGAATTGGAAAGGTAAGGAAAGGCCTTTCCCTAGATTAACAGGAAGTAAACAACAAGATCTTAATAAAATAGTTGTTTGTAGTCTATTTCATACCCTTTTAATGTTTAAGAAAACTAACAAATAAATTAGCTATAAATGAACGGATTTATAGAAATCACCTCAATAAACAAATTTTCTCGAGTGGATGACCTTGTTTGGGCTTAATCTTTGCAAAAGTTTAGGCTTAATCTTGCATTAGAAGATACACTTATTTCTTTTCTTTTTTTTTATATTTTTTTTTATAAATTAAGTAGATAAATTAAATTAAACTTTATAATTAGATCAAACCAAAGTCTATATATTACTTGATAATAATATATATATTTTTAACATAATTATATAATTATAAATGAATGTTTAATGATCTTGATATTTAGTTCTGAAAAATTCTGCAGTTGTTGAGGATGAACTTTGACGATAGTAAGACACAGTCATGATGACTCTTAAGTGGAAATGTGAACATTATAATTGTAATTTATGGGGTTTCTGGATGCAGACAAGATTGAGAGAAAAAAGAGGGCCGCATGTTAAGGAGCAGAGAAAGCCAGGCAAAGGCAAAGTGTGCGACGTGACCGCACCGCCAAGGAAACAACATCATCCACAACAGCATCAACAACGACCAATCAAGAATGTGGGTATGTCACACGATAAGGGCCTTACTACTAACAATGCCTCGGCTGCACGTCCCAAGCCGACTGTCAGGCCTTCTTCAAAACCTGTTGACGAGGACCTCTACAAAATCCCCCCCGAGCTTCTCCGCTCTTCCAATCGGGTAATTTCAAAATTAAAATTAAAATTTGAGACTTTTGAATATTGAATAGGACGTCTAGCACGGATGAATTATAACTCTCGTGAGAAAAATGGGATATGGGGTCAGGATTATGGGCTTATGTAACTGTGGGGCTGGACAGTAGCTCAGTACTAAGCTAGGCCCATGATGCACAATTCAACCTATTACCATCAAGGCCATGTTTTAGCTGATATTGACTTTATTTGTTTTGGTTCGTGTTGATATTGGCTTTTTCTTTCAATTCTTTGGTCATGGAATGATCGATTCTCTATGATACGATTCAATCTTGACTGCTTTGTTTTTTCTTTGTTTTCTTTCTCTGTGCAGAAGAAATTTCCAGGACTCTTCTCATGCTTTGTACCTGCTTGTGCCTCATAAATATGGACTTGGAAGGTGCTTTAGTGACAATAATGCTTCTATCCAAAAAGGGAGGACTGGTGCTGTGTGTGTACTTTTTCGTTCTGTGAGAATACCTACCCAATAGGCAATACCGACTGAAAAATTAGAATGCATAGTTTCTCTGGTCTATTTTATATTTGATGCTGTTTATGACATTAAATTTCTTGTATCTATGCATTAATCTGGCTTGCTTAACCACTGACACATAAACAAAGGCTTAGATTTATATCCTTCTCAATCCGAAGGATGATAACGTCTGTGATTTAATTGGCTTTTAACTGTCATGCTGTTCATTTAATTGTGTGAGAATTGAGATCATATTGCATAGCTCAAATATGACCCTTTAAACTTCGTAAGATCATTGAATTGAACAAAGCACACGTATGATTTATGTGCATGAATTTTACAATTAGTTAAAAAAAAAAAAAAGAGCTTTTCTATAATATAATAAAGATTTTATTATTGTATCAAGAAATTATCAAAATCCAAAAATTTAAATCCGAGCCCATGCTTTAATTTCCGTAAAGCCCCATGACCTGTTAAAAGTCCATGGTGTAGGGGCCAACTTGCTTGGTTTATACAAACACGCAAGTGGATTCTCCTCAACTCCATTCCTTCTCTGACTACCTTATCTTAGTTTGCATCCTTGTTTGCCATTTTTTCTAAGGAGCAAAAGGGCTTGGCTAGTCATTGATTGGTTAGGTTTCAAATCCATTTTGTAAATCGATGCATTTTAAGACTACTTACTTGGTATAACAACGGATGAACGTGCTTTAGTCAACAACTTTTGGTAGTTTTGCGGAATTACACGCAACTTGGAACAAAAAGTCAAATGCAAGTGGTCCATAAATGGGCTCACCTTTCTTCCGCAAAATAGTTCCCAAATGTTTCCTAGTGTATGAAAAATCCCACGCCTTCCCCTCCTCGGGCACTGGTCTCTATAAACCCAAAGCAATGCACTTGAAAAGCTCTACATACATAGAGGTAGTTGAATATTTGATTGACTTTAGTCACCAAGTTGTCTCCGACAGAGCTGCCAATTTCCAAGCATAGCTGGAACGTTGCACAGCAATGCAATGTAGGGGCAGTTTGACATATGTTCAACAATAGCCAAAATTTTAGCACAAGATAACTCCCTGTCCCACCTATTTATGATTAAGCTAATGGTAATGACAGTTAAGACTGTGTGAGTTAAAACATAAAATATTTTATGTTGAAATTCTAACAGTGAGACATTGTGTTAACAAGATTAACTTTTGTCTGAAAGAGATTTCCAATGGTAAAACATAAAAAAAAAAAAAAAAAAAACTCTTACCCTTGGGAATCTGGTACTTTTTCCTCTGTGAGAATCCATGGCTTTACTCTTTCTAGCTTTAGCTTTAATCCATTTCCCTTTGAGCAGATGGCAAGAAAATGGATAAGAAAGGTAAGCCCACTTATTCTGTGACTATCATTATCAAGAAAACAGTATCTCTAGTGAAGCAATAGTTACCTCAACCATATCATTGGCTTGACTTGTTCTTTCACATTTTGTGCACCCCTTAAACACAAAGCAATAAAAAAGAAAAATGTAAACTTTCCCTTATTTATTTAATTTTTTTTAATAGATGTTTTTGGACTATAGGTCGGAGCATTGTGATGAATTGTCTCGTGTGAAAGACTACATTCTGTTTATAAAACATTTAAATGGAGAGCCACACCGTTTGGTTTCCACTAACCCTGTATATAAATACCAAAAAGATTTAGATTTCAGCACATCAAAGAAAAAAAAAAAAACAAAAAAACCATCTTCAAATTTCTACTGCAAACCAGCTGATGACACATCACCCGTCAAGTACAATAATAGAAGTTTAGTGTCTTTAATGAAGCAGTGGCTGCCATTTTCTTTTCCACGAGGACCATCAGCATGGAAGGCATTAACTTCCAATTGTCGTTTCATGCATAGAACATGGCTTTTGCAGATGATGCTCAACCATCACAGCGGTGCTTATGTGACTATATTAGTAAAAAATTCATGTAAAACGTATCAAAAAATGGACTGAGAGTACCCTGTAAACTATGAGTGACGATCCTTTTTGCAACTAAATCGTTGTTGCACTATTCTGCTATATGGTCAAACTCAAGACAGTGACAGAACCACAATCAATGCTAGAAAAAGAGTCCCCATCCCCCATGACAATGATACAAGAAAAGCATCCTCTCTTGCAATACTTTACAATAAATTGACAAAAATGGCTTAACGGACACTTCAGCATTGCTGAGGACGGCCATTGCTTCTGGACACTAGCTGCCGACAATAATTTATAATTATGCTTCAAAGCAAAGAGCAAAGAGTGATGGAAACAGGCACTTACTCCCACTTATACCCAACCTACAAAGAAGAAGTAAAATATTGCTTGAACAAAAGACAAAGGTTAAAAGGGGAAAAGATGATTAGTTTTCCTTCTTGTCCACTAATTCAATAAGCTCATACAAAGCTAGTTTCTTGACATACTGTTTTGATAAAGAGGGATCTTTAATTGAGCTACAAACGGTAGTTAAAGATATAGTGCGTAGTACTCCTTCAGATAAGATGCCTTATTTTGTCAAGTTGTGGATCGCAGATGTTGGAATAACGAGTCAGCCCATCACGGAGATACCACATATCCATATCAATTGACTCTGGAAGAATCTTATAGCACCCTACAGATTTTGTCAGTACTACATAACTAAATACTCTGTTACTCATTTTTCTTATATACTGCAGACAAACTACAAATTGGTGAAAGGAGAAATTGAGACCCTACAAATTCAGTCAGCCAGCGGTCCATTTGTGCAAACGACTTTATACTCGGTAGGCCCTTTGAAACACCCTCTTTCTTCCCCTGTCCCAGGGGTTGGAGCGTCTAACATCAGAAGACAAGTCAATATAATCCAAGCTACATAATGTAAGCAAAGATGGATAAGTAAAAGAAAAAGATTGTAACCATACAAATCAGCCAGAATATAAAACTCACCACTAATACAGATCAAAAACTCACTACTAATACAGATCAACTTATTAAGAGACTCTAGGTAAAATAATCCAATGTCAGTTGCTCACCTAATTGACTCAGTTGGACCAAGATTTTATTACCATATTGGGATAAGAACACTAGGTTATGTACAGTATACGAACTTTCTATAGGCATCTGAAGTTTGTTGGTCTGTGCAATGGAATGTTGAATGGATTTATTTCTTCACGCCTCACGTGCAAAAAGAAGCAGCCAGTCAATAAGCAGACCTATTCAGAATCTTAAGTATACCTTCGGCCTTTCTCCTAGCTCTTGCCGTACCTCTGTCAGCGAGATTAGAAATCGTGTAGTGGTCAATTTCCTCTTCCCTCATGTCCTCCCATGTAGTTTCATCATTCAAGCAGAGATTGTATAAGATTGCAGCACAGTTCTCCTTGCTCCATTCATCAGTGCTATCCCTCGTAAACTTGAGCAACCAAGGCACAGCGCCAAGCTCCCGCATTTCATCAATAGCCTTTGGATGGCTAGAAACCATTGTAAGAATAGCCAATAACTCAGGCACAAGTACCCCATCCATTATCTTTTTTATGATCACAATAACTGCCCCTTCACGAACAGCCCTCCTTTTATTTTCAAGGGCAAGACATAGGTTGAATATTGTTGTTGCAGCATCCCTCATGGCTAATGGATGCCCTTCATCTAAGAGAAGAATTAGAGGCTTGAAAGCACCTGATTTTCCAATAAGGTTCTTAACGGAATCAATGTCTGATAAAACTGAGAGAGCTGCAGCGGCACTTTTTCTTGTTTCGGTGGTTCCAGATTTCAGAGCATCAACAAGCACAGGAATCACGGGTGGATATTTTACAGGTAGTTGTTTATTACTAGAATGAATGGAGAGGTTAAAAAGTGCTGTAATCACATCTTCCTGGAGTTCATTGTCAATATTGGTTTTGCCTGGGGACAATGGAGAGAGCAGCAAGGCAATGGCATTATCAGACTCGGCAAAAAGGGCCCGAATAGACGGAACCATTTTAGTCAGTAGCCGAAGTTTTTTTGCAGCTTCTTTTTGATCAGATACAGAAGATAGCATCTTTTGAAGCAATGAATTGAAACTGTCTCTTTCCACAGCCATAACTGCAATGCCATCGTCCTGAGCAGGCATTGATGGCACAATTCCATGCTCCTTGCACCACTGTGAAATCATATCTCGCACCAAGTGATTAGGAGTAAGGATGGTATAAGAGAGAACTTTTTGGGTCTGAGGGCATATCCGATTCCCTTCACTTAGCCACCTCTGGATGAATTTCCGATCATAAGTCTGCAAGGCACATAGTCCAACAGAAACCATAAAATAAATTCTCAGTGCTCAAGGACATAATGTTAAGAATTCTACAGAACAGATAGCATTAAATTCTTCGTTCTGGTTGGAAAGGTCACTCTCAATTAAACAAATTGGCAAAACAGCTCAGACCAACATCTTCCCCCCCCCCCCCCCCCCCCCCAAAAAAAAAAAAACAAACACACAACACCCCCCCCCCCCCCCCCGCCCAAAAAAAAAAAAGGAGGTCATTCTAATGTCACTCACAACACGAGCACTTGGCATTTTCTTGATGATAAGACTTTTTAATGCTCCTAAAAATGAAGGAGGGTCAATTCCTTAGTTGTTAGGCCACCATCCAAAAAATAGACTATTCACTGTAATGGAAAACGATGGCAAAAGGCCTACCTAAAACTAATATGGCTGTACTAGTGTACTAAATGGCAGCTACCTCCACTGCTTCTCTGGAGATAATGATCAATAACCAACCGAATTCTTCAGTTGCGAAAATTTCTGGATCTGGAACCTACCTCAAATAATCAAAAGTCTTGAAATTGGGCAATAGTGTTCATCCTTCTCCAATTAAGTAGCTTTTTCACCCCAATGCTTTTATGCCAGCGAAACAGCGTACAAAGATATAAATAGAGGAGGGATGAAATTGCAGCCCTTGAAAATTTTCGAATATTGAACTTCAATGGAAAATCTCATTTTTCTAAAAACATTCAAGTCTTGCAGAAAAGAGTATCAAAGTGATGCAAATCCAAATGCCTCTAACGAATGATGGAGCAGAAAAGTGTCAAAATTTGCTGAATTCACCGAAATTATAATTCTCGCATACTGCTACTACATGGCCGAACAATCAACACAGGGAAAAAAAAAAAAGAAGCAATTTCGATATGCAATCAATCATACAAACCCCAAAAGGAAAAGTCTTGCATGCATATAAAAATGAATAATGAAGAGCACCAAAAGGAAAGAAAACCCAAATGCCAAAAGGAACTGAACACAAAAGGTATATAAGGTTTAACCTGCCCAGTAGCCAAGATAACAGGGTCATTCATGAGTTTTTTGGAAATGGGACACTTGAATTCCTCAGGGATAGCCATAGCATCACCAACCGCTTTGAAAGAAAAAGGTGGCTTCTTCAACTTGAATTCCTTCAACTCACTTAGAATCTTTATAGCCTCCTCAACCATCTCCACACTGCAATCATCCTCATCAAGAATCGCCTGCACCACCCTCAGCAGTTCTTTCTTCAGCTCCATTACTCTCTTGGCCTCTGGGTGTGGGACTGTCTCAAGAACCTCACTTTTTGACATCAAACTAAAACAAAAGCAACAAGAAACAAAGGGGAGAAAATATAAAGGATTAAGGAAAAATGATCAACTTTGTTTTTCTGGGAACTGAAAGAAAGAATTGTGCTTTGTCTGATTCATCAGTTTCTTTCCTTCCTTCCCTGAAAAGTTTGTTCGGTTGTTTCTCTCTCTTTATTGGGTTTCTCTCTCTTTAACCTAAGACAGTTTGAAAATCGGGAGGATTGTGTAATGAGTACACCATTACGTAGGTGAGTGTTGGTTGAGAACATACAAGTTAGGAATAGTTTTTTTTTTAATAAATTTTTATTTATTATTTAAATCATTTTAAAAATAATAATAAAATTAATTAATTATCTTATGTTGACGGCACTTGGTAACTGTTTAAGTTTAAATCATTTTTTTTTTCAAAAAAAAATTATGACATGAGAATGGTGAAAAAAGTTGGATTTCCTTTGCTGATGTGTTTCAGTTTCTTGGGGCTGACAGTTGACTCTTGTGTTCAGTTTTGACAACCAATCGTTTTTGGCCATGCAACAAGTAAGAAAGCTCACAGTGTTCTCTGCTTCCGTGGCTTCTGGCTTGCAATCTAGAACGCCCACAAGATCCTCGTCATGTCTAATGTGCAGTTGGGTGAAAGTCTTTAGCCCGGTTGGCACTGAATTTAGTATGGTTACTTTATTAGGGAGTTAGGCCATCTGTAGTTTATTTTCTGATTGTTAAATTTATCCTATTGCACTTTGAATTTAATTTAAGTACAAATTGTTAAATTATTGTTTGCTTAAAAAGTTATAAAAGGCCACTACAAGAGTGTAAATTAAAAACACAAGAGTATAAACAATTTTTTTTAATAATTTTAATTGATTATTATTTTTTAAAAAAATTTAATTGATTACTTTACATTTTTATTTTTCTGCATCTCTTTAATATTAATTATCAAATGCTCAAAAGTTAAAGTTGGTAGATTTTTAATTTTTTTTTTAAGTCGGTTGTCAACTCAAAAAGATAAGGAGCTTGGATGTGTTTATGAATTTTGAGTTGTGTATCAGTTCAAAAACTGATACGATTTTGAATTTAGATACCTCTATTTTATCCATAATATTTCATAATGCTTTAATTTTTCTTGATTTTTCATTTTATGATAAGTAACAAAGAAGAGAAAAAAGGACATAATATAAATAGATTATAATTCTAACAAAAATAATGACAAAAATATCACTTGTTTTCTAATAATTTTTATTTTTGACCAGCCCATTTCATATGGGGAGTGTATTATTTAAGATTCAAACATTTTTTGTTGGATAGTCCTTGTAATTTTATTTATTTTGTTTCAAAAGCTAGGTTTAAAAAATGACATACTAATTTGGGTAAACAGAAGTTTCAATTCCCATTGCTTAAAAGAGATTGAACCACACCATTGACTTGGAATAGGAAAAAGCATAGCTAATGCCCCTCACACCCGGAAGATATGAAAGCCAGACGCATTTCAAGCTTCTCATAACTGTCATAAATACTTGAAGATGTCAACTTCCCAGCCAAATTAGCCCAATGGGGTTTTAATAACCAAGTTCAACTTCTAAAATTTCTGTCTTTTAAGTCTCTACAATGGTGGAGTTTTGATTGTTGAGTGTGCCAAAACCATCATGAAGAAAATGTGCGAAGTGGCCATTTGGTAATATTCACTTAACTTCAACTATTCCTCAAGGGAGGCTGTGTTGAGTGATAAAACTTCGATCAATCACAAGAATAATAACCATTCGATCAATCACAAGAATAATAACCATGCAAGCCGCAGATTATAGGGTCATGACAACAATCAATATTCAGAACAGCAGGAGCTTTGCTGAAGAGCCTTAATATTCAAACAGAATAATAAACATAGGCACCTATGCTATTGATCTGGGACCAACAAAATTAAGGGCAAGTCCAACGGCTGTAGAAGGTGTTTCATATCTTCATCTTAGGTGGAAGAACCAAAAAGTGATGCCCAAAGTTTCAGTGAAAATTACCAGGAAACATTCGAACTCCACAGAAAATTCTCTCTCTATCTCTCTCTGTTCATAAACTCCTCATGTGGAAAAGATTCAAACAAAAGTAGAGCCAGAGAAACTTCCTGTACTTTCAGCATACATTTGATCTTCTTTTTTTATTCTACAAGAAGCAAGGTGAGTTATAAGCAAATTCAAATGCGCACACATACAAGTTGACAAATGACATAAAAAATATGATTGGCTGTGAACTTCAGCTAAAACCTAGATGCAGAAAGAAGTCTATATAACTTTCCAATATACCCCCCCAAAAAAAAAATAAAAAGAAGAAGAAGAAGAAGAAGACGAAAGAAGAAGAAGAAGAAGAAAGAAGAAGAAGAAGAAGAAGAAGAAAGAAGTTTATATAGGAAACACTACAATAAAAAGCAAAGACATTACTACTTTTGCCTTTAGAGTCAATTGTATGGCAAGAAATTATGTTGGATTTATTAACAAGACATTACAATATCCCAGAGAGAGAGAGAGAGAGAGAGAGAGAGAGAGAGAGAGAGAGAGAGAGAGAGAGCGCGAGAGAGAGAGAGAGAGAGAGAAGTTAACTACCACATACTATACACTCGACAATATGGCATTAATACAACAGGATTCTCAGCACTCTTCTATCCACTCTCATGACTTACCCTGATCACAGTAACTGTTATATGAGTACGCACGCGCACATGCACACATACAACACATTATGTATGTATGTATGTATATATTTAACAGTTTACTACTAGAATTTTTATGTCATTACCACTTAACTAAATTGTCAATATGTGTTTGGAGAAAATTAAGCTGTCAATCCAACTAAATCCCACATATTAATCTTAACAAAGCAGTGACACTGTCAAATTGACATTATCAAAACCCAGATAACAACGAGCTTAACAGCAAAGTAAACAAAAAAGCACAAGGATACGGAGGAGGATACAGAGCAGAAAAAATTGCCCAAGCCAGATAACTTCCTACTGCAAGATTTTTGAGAAAAAGGGCCAGGTTAACAGCAAAAGCCATATAATTTTCAGACAAAGGATATAAGAGCTGTAAATGGTATGAAAAAGAAAGGGCTTACCCAAGGTCTTGGAATTGCATAGAACTAGTCAATGTAATCTGGGAAATTCCTTTGCAAAATAGCTGGGAGTTCATTTATCATTTTCGTCTCGCCTAACATACTCATAGCCAGTGTAGATATCTTCTTCATGAGTATAGTGTGAACCTGTAGGATAATATCTATCTTCAAATGCATTTTCAGTCAGCTCATTTGAAGCATGTTTGCCATATGAGGTTCTGTGATGCCTATTTCTAGCATCAGATTTCTTGTAGTCCCTTTGTGCACTGGCATTGTTAGTAGAGTATGATGCAGATTTAGAAAACTCATAATCATGATAGTTGGACCTGCTGGAAGTCTTTTTCTCATGATGCTTTGCTCTGGATGATTCATATCTCTCTTTTAGGTAACTGCCCCTATCACTGCTCCACTCACGACCATGTCTTTCGGGACTTCCATATTTAGAATCTCTGCCATGTCTGTCTTGGCTGGCACTTCTTTGATATCCTAGATGTTCATGGTAACCATGCTGGCTTTGTCCCTCTTGCTCATCATCAATGGTTGAAGCTGATCTTATATCTTTAGAATAATCACTGTTGCTATTCGGCAGCTCATCAGCATTCATGGAAAGATTAGGTCCAGTGGAGAATTCTGGCAGCAACCCTTCCTCTTCAGCTCCCTTCTCAATGCAACCAATTCCTCCAGCTTGCCTGATTTCCTCCATGTATTCATCAATTATATCCCTCGTCACCTAAAAGAAATCAGACACAGTAATGCAGAGATGTAAACAAGTAGGTGATGACCCCTACACATGAAAACTCTGAATACTTGTTTGAGCATTAACAACTCAATACTCTAAAAGGTTTTCCGAAATTTGATTCAGTTTAACATCACCACAAACTAAGAGTTTGAAGAATCAGAGCATGGATGATTGGAACTAATGAATCCAAACTCCTTAATTTTGAGTAGTAACAGTCCCACTGAAAAGAAAGTGGGAATATTCTTAAGTACGACAAAAAATGTGGAACACGTTAAACCATTCAGTGTTTTTGTGGAGCTACAGAAAGGTTTTGAATAATTAAAAGGACGTGGAAATATTTCGCTGGACACCTTTGCTGAATCAAGTTGACAGAGTTGTGCCATTTCCAACAGCTTCTTTTTCCAAAAGACAAATGTAACAACATTCAGCAAATTCATGGATTACTTAATTAGAATCTAGGATGTAACATGCAAAACAAACAATAAAATATTATGAGTTCTATAATAGAACACAATGAATAACAGCTTCATACTTGTAAAGTTGTTCGTTTCAATTTCTTCCCACGATATGACATTCTTCGGCGTTTGTAATCCCTTTCTTCGGCTAACAATTCCTCTCTTGTCTTATTCTTGTTAGTTGCCTTGCACAGAGACAAAAGCTTATTCAAACATATGACAGTGGCAACCTTTTCAAGCATAAAGTAACATTAAGAAAAAAACCTAAAGCCTTGTGCTAGCAAACACACCTAATATTTCATTTGCTAATGCTCCAAAATTTCCTAGACACACAAGAGTCACTGAATTTATCCGTTTAAACATTCCAAAACATTTAAACAAGCCTCAGGTGACTATCATGCATTTACAGCATTGCTTGAAATGGAACAGCTAGGAATTCAGCAGCTAATATGGTGGAGACAGAAACAGAACCAGACAACTACTATTACAAATTCTTGCCTTTTCTTCTTTCTGGAAGGTGACATGATATATAGTGTAGAGGAATTGAATGCGAGCTCTGGTGTGATGGTAAGCTTATTCAATTGTGACCTGGAGGTCACGGGTTTGAATTGTGGAAATAACCTCTTACAAAAAACAAGGGTAATGCCATGTACATGTGACCCTCTCCATATCTGCATAAAAGCTAAATATTGGAACCCAAAAATGAAGATGAGAGTATTCCAAATCCAACTTCCTTGTTCTTTATAATCAATTAAACTCTAGGTAAATATCTTATCCATTTTGTCTACCTCTGTGCTCAAACAATTTAAACCAAAGACATTATATCCTTTCCATGTTATACCTGCTCAGAAGATTGCTTCCGAAGAAGGCCATCATGCTCAATAATAGCTCTATAATTAGGGCGTTTTTCCCGCTCCTCATCAGCTCTTTGTGAAATATAAGAATGCTCAGCCATCCTACATAAAAGAAAACCTCTATCATGCTTAAACTACACAATGCAAAACTGTGTGTTAGCAATGTAGGAGAAACAGAAAAACATAGATTGTAAGCAATTGCAAAAACAACTTATGTAGTGTCCAAATAAAAATTGGAATACCAAAATACAAAGGCTCACTAATCTCCTAGAACACCATGTCAGGTGCAAAAAATCAGACAAGAAAATGTGAACAGATAAAAAATGACAGTAACTGAGGGAAGGGAGAACTCAAGTCCTTTTTGACAAGCCTGTGGCACCAAAACCACCAGACTGTCTACAATTATACAATTGAGTAGTTGACTGAACTAATACCACATTTCAAATTTAGAGACAAGTAGAACTAATACTTTACAGCATCATTAATTTTTAAAATGTCGAAACAAAATTTTACAATATTTTAGGCATGTTCAAAAGAAACTATATAAGATTAACAGCAAACAAATTTTGTGCAGGCATGTAGAAGGTGAAGCAGCATTCAAAATATTTGAAGCATATTAAGATTGTAAATAGAAAGTGTTACAATGAGGTCATAACCTAACTAGAAAAAGCACATTGAAAAGTGACAGACCTCTGATATCTTGGCAGTGATTGAGGAACACGCAATGCTTGAAGTTTTGCTTCTAGTAAAGACCGTTCATGCAGCGCTGCCACAGCCCCTGCCACTTGAGACACAAAAACCATATCAACATTTGTGTTTATTCCTTCACTTGCTTTACGCTCTGCACCTCCTTCAAGGGGATCTTTGAGATCAACATCCCTTATATCACTCCCATGAGATTCCAAATCCCTTGTACCATCCTTCAAATTAGACTCTAGGGCAAATAGCACCACCTCATTGGTAGCCTCTAACACACATTGCCTGAAAATCTGGGCAGCAAAGCTCTTTGCATTGCCTTCACCATACAGAACAGCAAGCTGAGACGCAATCCATGTCAAAACTTGAACTAAGACTGGACATTTAAGACCTGAAATTTTGGCTTCCAAGTCACAAACTGTCAAGCCCAAAGCTTCTTTTCTAATTGCCTTCAAACCCAGCCTGAAAAGCACAGATATATGATCTCTCACATAAACATCAATAACTACTCCATAATACGGAGAACCAACAAGAACCCACCTCTTCAAATCACTCACATTAATCAAATTTAACCGCAAAATTGCACAAAAAACGCTATAGGAATATTCGCTAGGTAAATCAGCCCAACCATGAACTTCTTTTCTAATTGCCCACAAATCTGATGGCAAAATCTTAAACCCATGTTGATCAAAATCATTGACTTCTTTATTGCTACTACCAACAAAATCAGCACATTCTGTCAATAAAACACAAGGTAATGTAAACACCCTCTTCGAACTATCTAAATCATTCAAGTTGACAACAGCCGGGCAATCCTTGTAAAAGAACTTTGAGCCAAATTCACTGTAATAATCATCCAAAGATATGCGGAGGCCATTTTTGATGGGGTCTTGAAAAATGAATTGAGAAGAGACACTTTTGTGAGGGTTTTGGAGGGTAAGGGTTTTGGGGTAATGAAGCGAGGAAAGAAGGGAGCTTGGGTCTTGAGGGAGAGGAGATGGGCAGCGAAGAGAATGGAGAAAGAGGGATTCTGGTGGCATGAGGTGGTGGGGATTGTGGAGGCAAGGGACATGGTTGGCATTTTGGGGTTTCGGTGGGATGGAGAGGAAAGAGGAGGAGAAGGAGGTGAGAGTCTGTTGAGACAGAGACAAGAGGTGGGTCAGAGAGGAAAGTGCGGTGGAAAGATCAGAGCTTTGATCACTGGTGGCGCTGGCGGGGGTGGTGGGAGGAGGGAGATTTTGTAATTGAAGTGGCGGAGGCGTTGGTTGCGGTGGTGGTTGTTGATGGTAGGGAAGAGAATGGAGGAAATAGTTAGGGCTTGGATTTGGGCTTAGAGGTGGGTAAGGGACAGAGAAGCGATTGGGGAATGGAGCTGAAGGATTCATGAGAAAATCCCAAATTACAGAATGTTTGGGATGAGAATGGGGATTGGGGATTTATGGTGATCTATACAACACAAGGTTGTGACTACGGCAATATTACCTAATTTAATTAATTCGAATCTATATTTAATATAATATAATAACTAATTAAGTGTATATATATTTTTATTTATTTTTTTATAAAAAAAAAGTTGAAAGAAAGTTGTCCTTGACTCTCGACTAATTTATTATCATTTATTGATATTAATAAAAATCCTAACAATTTCTTGCCTGGCAAAATTTCTTACAATTTAGGATTATTAACGTGATTCACTGCAACATACTCGTCTGTGTGTTGGGACATTAAATCGGTAAAATTAAGAATTTTTATATTTTATAATAAATATAATAAAATAAAGTTAAATTTTAATAATATCTATCTAATATTATTTATCACGAGATTATTACGTATTTTTATGCAGTTTTTATGCAGGTATGCAGCAACGTTTATATGATAAAAATATATTTTTTTTAAAAAAACAAAAGATACGAGTTAGGTAAATTGAACTTTGCAATTAAGAACAATGCGGATATGTTGCTCCTTGCCTTTCTATAAAGTCGTCTTAATTAAAAAGTAAGGCAGAAACCACTTTTAATAATTCTATACTGTGGCATAGAATTATTAAGTGTGGTTCAGACAGCATTTCCCCTCACTCTCACAATTATGACTCGAATTAATATAAAAGTATTTCATTTATTTGAATAGTGCTTTTCCTATATGGCACAAGATTTACCTAATTAAAATTTATATAAGATGGAAATTTGTTTTAATTTCTAATAGAAAAACCTGAGTGTCTTAAATACAAATTGATCGCATTATATGGCATTCGAATTTCAATTCCATTAACTACGTATTGCAGCTTGTTGAGACAGATCTTGGATCTGCTACCTCACCTGTGCTTAAGATATATATATATATATATAAAAACTGATTACTTTGATTATTTTGGATTTAAATAATTTTTAATTCATGGTTAAAAATAACTAAATAGTGAATTATTGGAATAACAACATAGCCAATAAAATTTTATGTTGAAAACATAGTATTTGAAGACTACAAAAAGTAAGTAATTCGAAATATTAATTTTTATATTAATTTAAATTTAAATTTTGCTATTGATTATTTTTAAAATTAAGAATAATTGTTAAATTATATTGTATTATATTTTATCTTACTCTTTTAAGAATAAAAATGATTGTTAAGTTAACTAATTTTAAATTTTAGTTTTATTAACATTGAAGGTGGTTTCCAACTATGATTTTTTGTTTTTTTACGAGATGTGCAGCAGTAAAAATGTATAAAGAAAAACACGAAAAAAAAAATACAGAAGATTTTTGAATTCAGTTTTATTATAAACGTTTAATGAGACTAGTAGTATCTTCGTTCATTGAATATTTTTGGCATTGAATTGGTTGAAAAGGCCGTCTTGGAAGAAATCAACATACTAGGTTACAAGCGAAAGACTGCAGATGGTGCTAATTTCTTCTTGTAGACAGGCTGTCATGCAAATGTCAGTCGAGTGCTTCAGAAAATGATTTATTGTTTTCAGGACTCAACATGGCAATAAACACATCAAACCAAGTTGGCTCTAATGTCACTCTTTTGAATGCTGACGAAATTCCTGGGCTCAACACTATGGGAATATCCATCACTCGTCTTGAGTTTGCACTTTGGTGGCCTAAATGCATCCCATACTCACCCTCGTGCCACTGAGATCCTTGTAGTCCTGGAAGGAACTCTTTAATCTTTATGCAGGTTTTGTCACATCAAACCAGGATTATAATCGCTTCTTCACCAAAGTCCTGAAATCAGAAGACGTTTTTGTATTTCCGATTTTTCATATCTCAAGTGATTGTAACCCAGCAAGGAGGGTGCTTCTATACCTTTCTTGTTGATTGTAGTGTGCTGTATTACTAGAGCCAATGTCTCTCTTTGACAGAAACTGTTAGTGTTTGATTTCACCATGTCAAAAAATGGCTTCAAAGCATCAATGTTGTGTTTGATAAGAAAATGAAGGAAGCTAAAAACAAAAATCCCCTGAAAGTGACATCAGAAGAATAATCTTAGGATGCGAAGAGCCCATGCTATGCCAAAAAAGAAACTACTTGCCAGTTTCTTAATCCCTGCAGCAGCAATCTTTTACTTATTTGAATCAGTAAATTCCATGCTCAACTACTTTTTCTAATCATGGGGTTAGCAAACATTAATATGGAGAAAATGAGTGGTTCCTTGGTTTCCAAGGACTTTTATGCGAGCCTGAGTCCTTAAGTTCCCTGGTCAATAGGCAATGCGGATGGTAACCTACCAATATGTGTAGAATGTGATGGTTGTTATACGGAACCAGGCTTGTGATGAATTTTAATTTCAACACCTGCCCTGATCAGTGTTATTAGGTTTGAGACTAAATTTAAGGTCTCGGAAATCCTTTGGCAGTGCCTTAGAAAATTAGTTCATTTCATGCTTAAGGCCAAATTATGTTCAGGATCATTTTGACATTGTCAACTTTCTTTTTTTTATTTTTTTGATTTATTAAACTATAAATTATACATTAAAAATAATTCTTTTTTATTTTTATAAATTTTATTACTAACATGAAAAAGTTAATAAAAAGAAAAGAAAAAAAAAAAAAAGAATCATATATATAATAAAAAAAGAGAGAGAGAGTAAAGAAAAATACAAAAACTTAAGTTTAAGTCAATATTAAGAATAAATTCACTCTATCACAAATAAAAATTATTATTTTGAATAGTATGTGATTGTTGATCCTACTTACAAAATCTCAATGTCAAACTATCATAATTATATTTTATTCATCTATAATAATTCGATCCGTAATAAAATTTTGATCGATAATACTAACGTTTGCCTTCAAATGATAAAAATCCTTACGGTCTTTTGAATTTTTAAGTTGCTAGAAAAGCTATTCGGCCTTTGTTTAAAGGTTCCAAAATTTTTGTCACACAATCTTGAAAACTGTCTCACCCGTTCTCTCTAGCAAAAAATTAATCTGCTGGACCGGCCTGTCCTCTACTGTTTTTTTATTTTTTTTATTTTTTATTTTTCCTCTGGTACAACAAATGATGATCTTGAAACACACAATTGTTTTTAATTAATTTTCACTTAAAATTTTATTTTCTCATGTATATAACCTTGAAATTTGATTCACCTCTTAAAAGTGAAATTAGAAATTCTTGTGATAAACAAATTAAATAAAAATCTTTTTTTTTTAATTTTGTTTTTAGGAGGAGTTATGTCTGAACCTTAATCTTTCTCTTTAGTGCTTTAGTCGTGGAGTCAACCAGAATTAGATGACTTGTCAAATGCCATTCAAGTACCAGCAATTTTTCCAACCAAAGTAAACCAATTTTCCAAATAACAAATAGATCGAGTTGCATTAGAGAAGTTGCGGATAGAAGGTGTGACAAAAAGTAGAAATAGTGCATTGAGTTCAAAAATCAAAGACATCGTGGGAAGAGGTACGGACATAGGTAACCTCCATTATTTCGTTACAATTTAATCAACCTATAAAGCAGGCCTCCCCAGCATAGTAGAGGCCACTACGGTAGTACTTCATGCTGATTTATCCAGCATCTGTTCATTAAGTCATTGGCCACAACTGTTTCTGAAGATATTTGACAACATCCGCGTCGACTTGGAAGCCCTTGGTCAGAACGTCTGGATTGATGAGTGGCTTGGATCCGAAGACAGCGTTTGCAATTGTTGTGACTCCAGGATTTTGGCTACTCAATCCTGAAAAAGCGACAGCATCGACTTTTCCTATGTTGAGTTGGAAATGCATTTGTCCGATTGGGAACACAAAGACATCTCCGGGATTCAGGACTTTGGTGAAAAGGGTATTATTGTTCTGGTTGGATGCAACAAATCCGACAAGGAGGGTGCCCTCTGTAACCACCAGGATCTCAGTGCCACGAGGGTGAGTGTGCAGGGGGTTCAGGCCATTGATTGCCCAGTCAAGACGAGCAAGCGAGATGCCGAGAGTGTTGAGTCCCGGAAGTTGGTCAACGAAAACTGGTTTGGCCACAAAACCAAGTTTGTTGGCAGCAGTGTTTCCAGGTTTGTTAAGCCCTGCTTCGAGGAAGAAATCGTTCGCATTCACCAGCTTTGGATCCTTGCAAAACTTCCCATTCACGAATACTGCACATATCCAAACAGTTTTTCAACTTGAAGCGATCATCAATACCACTCCATGAATTGTGTAATTTAATGTCCAACGAGTGCACTACACAATTAATATATATATATATATATATGGATAATTAATTACATCGTATCAAAGCGGATCATTTTATGCACTCTAATTAATTAGAGATACACTCATACTTATTATTTTATTGAATGAATGTTTAAATGGAAGAAAAACGTACCCCCATGAGGCTCGTCGATGGCAACACAGAAATCCTGAAGAGGACTAGGGTCATAGGCAGAGGCAAGCGAAGATGCCAAAGCCAAAAGAACAAGAGTTGTTGCAAGGCAACGAACACCTTCCATTGTATCTAATCTTGCTGGACTTGTAGCTTATGATGTTTAGAGGGGTGAGATATCCTGCATTGGATGAAGCCTATTTATAGACAGAAAGCATGAAGGCAGTCAACAATTATGGGCCATATTATATAATTGCAATATTTTGTTGGTTACTTAACCTTGATCAAGCACTATCAATTAATTGACCAAGACTTGGTTTTCCCATGTTATGACTTGCCTCAAGAGTGACGACGTTGTCTTGTGTGAGCCTTAAAATATAGAAAAATAGTTAACTAGCCGTGCAAACAAAAAGATATCAAAAATTAATGGTAATTAGTTGTCCAAGTTGAGGAAGTCTTCATAAAATATCGTAGTCGGTGAGTATCTTTAGGTGATAATGACATTGATTGTATATGTTCGGAAAGAAAAGAAAACTTTTTTTTTTAATTACTGTTCTCATTTTGTGGCAACGATCATGATTTGTTCATCCCCAATGCAAAAGTGAAACCAAATATTACGGAACTGCTATTTATTTCCAGCCAAGCGGCAGGCTATAACATATAGTAAAATGAGGTTGCTCAACATTAAGTCGTGCTAAAAAATCCAATGCAAAAGAGAAACCAAGTATTTCATATCTACTGTCGAGAATTTACTTTTGTCGAGAATAATATCGATATCGGCCTCTGATAACTATGAGACATTAGACAAATGACCACTTCAAATAATGTCATAAATATGATTCTTGATTTTGATTGGTGGAGATTTTTAGATTCGTTGAAAACAAAAACGTTAGAAAGATGTTATGTTGCATATATATATATATATATATATTCCAATTACAATAAAACCTAACTTTAATCAGAAAGACAGTGTGACGAACAGCAAAGAAAACAAGGTTGATTTTAAGAAAGAAGTCAAAGCAGTAGGGAAATAATTTTGATTGAAATAGAAATTATAAAATCTGGATACATTATAAATATCATTATTTCTGGTTAGTGCATCCTGCAGCTGCTAACAACATTTATTGAACTCGTAAATTTATCTAGGCAGACCACTTGGGGAGGCAAGTTTTCTATTTCCATAAAAAATATGGTGGCTTTTAGTTCTATTTCCATGTAGAAACATAGAAAGTTCCGTATGTGATGGTTGAAGGGGGACATATTTTTGTGTTGGAACGCTGATGTGCATTAACGATAGGCGTTGTCATATGTATATTAAATGAAAAACCACTTGTAATTACCAGAATTAGAGGAGGATCTCCTCGAAATATCGTATTTAGTGAGAGTGTTGATAACATAGTTTATATTCAAAAGTCAAAAGCAAATTTCTTTAATCACAATTCTCCCATCGAGTGGCAATGACCGCGATATCTCCTCGTCCTACAACGTTGTCTCGTTTGCTTTTGTTAATAGAACATGAACAAGATCTCCATGTCACATTAAAAAAAAAAAAAAAAAAAGGTCCATTTCTCGGGACTCGTATAATTTCATATTACAATGAAATAAACTAGATGCTAGATCAGGATTTACCCCTTTATTAATTTCTCTCGTAAATTCCATTAAAAATATTAGTTGTAGGCTACCAGCGGTATGATATGATCATGTGAAAAGTTGTTTAATTTTTAGTCTCACTGCCAACCGAAAAAAAAAAGTACCTAATGCATCAATTTTGCTAATGATGAATTAAAGGCTTTTCATTTTCTTTGTTATTCATTTTTCCCCTCGCCTATGAGCAATTCATTATATATATATATATATTGTTTAAGAAAATAAAACAATGAAGAATTAATATCCTTTGGTAAAAAGGGTAATGTTGTGGTCGGATGCAACAAGTACAACAAGGAGGTTGCCGTCCGTAACCACCACGAGCACGGTGGTGGCGCGAGGGTGACGTTGCGGTGGGATCTGGCCGCCCATGGCCTTACGAACCAGGGAGATGCCGAGAGTATTGAATCCCCCACGTTGGTCAACAAAGACTGGTTCGATCGCATAATAATAATACTTAACTTTTCTCTGGAGGGCCTTATCCTTGGAGTCAACCAAATTTTTAGATAACCTTTCAAATGCCATTTACTACCGCTTTAGGACCCTGAAACTTACAAAGTCCCAACAAATTTTCCAACCAAAGTGCACCAACTTTCCAAACAACGATATAAGGTGTGACAGAAAGCAGAAATAGTGTATTGAGTTCAAGAATCAAAGGCATCGTGTCCAGAGGTACAGACATAGGTAACCTCCACTCCATTATTTGGTTACAATTTAATAAATTTATAAAGCAGGCCTCCCCAGCATAGTAGAAGGCACTCTACAGTAGTACTTTACGCCGATTTCTCCAGCATCAGTTCCTCAAGTCATCGGCCACAACTGTTTCTGAAGATATTTGACAACATCCGCGTCGACTTGGAAGGCCTTGGTCAGAACGTACGGATTGATGGGCGGCTTTGATCCGAAGACGGCGCTTGCAATGGTTATGACTCCGGGATTTTGGCTGCTCAGTCCTGCAAAAGCGACGGCATTGACCTTTCCTACGTTGAGTTGGAAATGAATTTGTCCGATTGGGAACACAAAGACATCTCCGGGATTCAGGACTTTGGTGAAAAGGGTATTGTTGTTCTGGTTGGATGCAACAAATCCGACGAGGAGGGTGCCCTCTGTAACCACCAGGATCTCGGTGGCACGAGGATGAGTGTGCGGGGGATTGAGGCCGCCGATGGCCCAGTCAAGACGAGCAAGTGAGACGCCGAGAGTGTTGAGTCCTGGGAGTTGGTCAACGAAGACTTGTGTGGCCGCAAAACCGAGTTTGTTGGCACCGGTGTCTCCAGGTTTATTAAGCCCTGCTTTGAGGAAGAAATCATTGGCCGTCACCAACTTTGGATCCTTGCAAAACTTCCCGTTCAGGAAAACTGCACATATCGCAACAGTTAGTCAACAAGAAGCCATCATCAATCCCTCTCCATGGATTTTGTGCAGTTTAAATGTCCAACGGGTGCTGTGAGCAATTAATTTATACTATACATAAATGGATAATTAATTAGTTCGAAGAAATAGCAGTATTAAATCGGATCATTTTACGCACTCGAATTAATTATAGGTACTCTCCTACTTCTTACTTCACTGAGTGAAAGTTTAAATAGAGGAAAAACATACCCCCGTGAGGCTCGTCGATGGCGACACAGAAATCCTGAAGAGGACTAGGGTCATAGGCGGAGGCAAGGGGAGATGCCAAAGCCAAAAGAGCAAGAGTTGTTGCGAAGAAACGAACACCTTCCATTGTATCTAATCTTGCTGGACGTGTAGCTTGTGATGTTTAGAGGGGTGAGATATCCTGCATTGGAGGAAGCCTATTTATAGACAGAAAGCATTGAGGCAGTCAATAATTATGGGCCATTTTATATAATTGCAATATTTTTTATGTGACTTAACCTGGATCAAGCACTATCAATTAATTGACCATGACTTGGTTTTCCCATGTTATGGCTCGCCTCAAGAATGACTGTGTCGCCTCTTATGTCCGTAAAAATATAGAAAAATAATTAACTACCGCCTTGCAAACACAAAGTATAAAAAATTAACGGTTATTTGTTGTCAAAGTTGAGGAAGTCTTCAAAAAATATCTTAGTTGTTGAGTATATTTAGGTGACAATGAGATGAATTGTAAATGTTTGGACACAAAAGAAAACCTCTTTTTTTTTCCCCTAATTACGGTTCTCATTTTGTGTTGTTCATATCGAATGCAAAAGAGATACCGAATATCACATAACTACTATTTATTTCAGCCTTAGCCACAGGGTGTAACATATAGTAAAACGAGGCGGGTGAAAATCAAGTTGTGCGAAAACATCCGATGGAAATGAGAAACCAAATATTTCATATCTAGCATCAAAAATTTGCTTTTGTCAAAATCAATATCGATATCGTCCTCTCATAATTATCAGACATTAGACTAATGACCACCCCAAATAATGTCAGGAATATGATTCTTCATTTTATTGGCGGAGATTTTTAGATTCTTTGTAAACGAAAACGTTAGAAAGATGTTATGTTGCACACACACACAGGTATATATATATATATATGCAATTACAATGATAACCAAATTTAATCACAACGTGAGTGTGGGGAACAACAAAAATAAAAAATAAAAAAAGAAAAGGTTGATTAAAAAAAATGAAGTCAATGCAGTAGAAAAATAATTTTGATTGAGATAAAAACGATAAAATCTTCGGGCATTATAAATATTATTATTTCTTCCTATTGCATCCTGCAGCTACTAATAACATTTACCGAACTTGCAAATTTATGTAGGTAGACGACTCGGGGAGACAAGCGAGGGTGATTAATCATTTTTCATTAAAATATGGCGGCTTTTAGTAGTATTTCCAGGAAGAAACATAGAAAGTTCCGTATGTGATGGTTGGAGGGGGACACATTTTTATGTTGGAACGTTGATGTTGATTAACTCTTTAGATTGCCATATCATATAATAAAGCAAAAACCACTTGTAATTACAAAAATTAGGGGAGGATCATGTGTCTAAACAGCTAGGTAAAAAGCTAATGAAAGTTTACTTGAGGAAAAAATAGTAATGCGAATAGATTATGGTTAAAAGTGATAGTAACCCAATTTATGTGATAAAATATATTTTGAAGTAGATTTATGTGGATAATAATAAATCACCGATTGAAATTATGTGTACCATCAAACTATAAATCCCTTCCTGTTGCACGTATAGTATAATGATTCGATAGAGGTTAAATTATATTTTTAATTACTTTTATAACTCTTTGAGGTGGTATGTTATTAAAATACACACTTAATATATTTAACTATATGATAGTAGAGTAAGACAGTTTCTTTGAGATACAAAATAAGATCTCTAATACTATAATAAAAATAAATTAAACGTGCGCATGACATTAAAGTATCCAACCACATTAAACAATACTATTTGAAGAATATAACATGGAGACAAATTTATTCATTTTTATTAATAAGTTAAAGTTAATAAAATTTTAATTTTACCATTACTCTGCATATTAAAATTTATATATCTTTGTATTTAGTTTATAGTTTTAAAATTACCAATGATGATGTGTTATATTATGATAAAAGAATCGACAAAATTTAACTTTTTAAACTATTAGTGAGAATGTTAGAAATAATCGTATTTTAAAAAACTTAATTTTGTATTAAAAATAAAAATTTTATTTTTAAAATTTACAGGACACCAATTATTTTATTGATCATATAAATTATAAAAGTAAAACGTCAAAGAAGACATGACTGGTGCACTTAGGCCAAAACACTTTTAAATAATATTTTTATACGTTACAAATAAATATTATTTTTATATTTAAATTTTAATTCATTTCTATATATTTGTTCCATCATATATCATATATCATGCTTGATCTTATTCATTAAAGCCAAGGTCTCGAGCCCAAGAGAGTATTTAGGCTCAGTCAAGTCTTATATTATTGCTCATTGGTTGCATGTAATCTGATCTCAAAAAATGCAGAAAGAAGGAAAGGACGAACAGAAAGACCTAGTTCCAAGAACAAAATCTCCACAACACTTTATTGCTATCAAATTTTCTTTTTTTGTTCTCTCTCTCTCTCTATCTGGTATTCAAGTTTTACAATTTTATTTTTTTTCAATCCGTTTTCCACTAAATTTCCAATAAAAAAATATGGGTAATAAGGGTGACATTCCTCTTTTCTGGTGAATCTTAATCGTATCTTATAAATTTATTCGTCGACCAATTTATTTTGGAAGAACAAACAATTATACTGCTCGTGTATATTAAACTCTATTTGGCTGCCGAGAAAGTTCTTGAAGAGAGGGAGAAAGAATAGCTCCTTCATACTTACTTTTTAGTCACCAAGAATACCTCGGGGGATGAAATTAGGAGGAAAAACAATTGTAATCAGAAATAATGATATTGTTTGTAATTACAAGCTAGAAAAAAAGCTGAAATAATCCTCAAATATTTGAGAAGGAAAAAAAAATAAAGATACGATAAAAAATTATAGCCGTGCAAAATTAATTTAAATTTAAGTTTTTATTAAAAAATTATTAAACTTTAATTATAAAAATGACAAAAGAAATTTAAATTTAGCACAATGATACTTTTAATTTTAAAATATACTACGTTAAGTGTATTTATATATTTTGTCAAATTTTATAAAATGACATTATATTTACTGTTAATGAAAATATTTATTTTCTTTTAATTTGTATGCATAACAAATTCATAAATTTGAGCCACAATTTGTTTTTATTCAAATTGTATTCTTATTAAAATTTTTATTTTCTATTATATATAATATTGAGTTAACATTACTCATTTTTAGAGAAATCAAATTACTTATTTTTATAATTCTAAAACAAATTAAATAAAATACATTATTTTTTTTTTTTGGTCTTTTTTCAGAACAGAATTTCCAAGCTAATTTTGCAACCGAAGTGCACCAACTTTCCAAACAACGAATAGATCGCGTTTCGTTAGAGAAGTTGCGGATATAAGGTGTGACCGAAAGTAGAAATAGTGTATTGAGTTCAAGAATCAAAGGCATCGTGTCCAGAGGTACAGACATAGGTAACCCTGTCTCTTATACACATCTTTTCCAACTCAACGTAGGAACTGTCTCTTATACACACCTAGATGTGTATAAGCGACAGTGGAAGGCATTGTGCAGAACGTACTACTTGACGGGCCGCTTTCATCCGAACACGGCGCGTGCAATGCATATAAGTCCGCTATTTTGGCGCCTCAGTCCCGCAAAAGCGACGGCATTGACCTTCCCTACGTTGAGTTGGAAAAGATGTGTATAAGAGACATATACACTATTTCTACTTTCGGTCACACCTTATACTGTCTCTTATACACATCTCCTTTGGTAAAAAGGGTAATGTTGTGGTCGGATGCAACAAGTACAACAAGGAGGTTGCCGTCCGTAACCACCACGAGCACGGTGGTGGCGCTGTCTCTTATACACATCTAAATGCCATTTACTACCGCTTTAGGACCCTGAAACTTACAAAGTCCCAACAAATTTTCCAACCAAAGTGCACCAACTTTCCAAACATCGAATAGATCGCGTTTCGTTAGAGAAGTTGCGGATATAAGGGGTGACCGAAAGTAGAAATAGTGTATTGAGTTCAAGAATCAAAGGCATCGTGTCCAGAGGTACATACATAGGTAACCTCCGCTCCATTATTTGGTTACAATTTAATAAATTTAGAAAGCAGGCCTCCCCAGCATAGTAGAAGGCACTCTACAGTAGTACTTTATGCCGATTTCTCCAGCATCAGTTCCTCAAGTAATCGGCCACAACTGTTTCTGAAGATATTTGACAACATCCGCGGCGACTTGGAAGGCCTTGGTCAGAACGTACGGATTGATGGGCGGCTTTGATCCGAAGACGGGGCTTGCAATGGTTATGACTCCGGGCTTTTGGCTGCTCAGTCCTGCAAAAGCGACGGCATTGACCTTTCCTACGTTGAGTTGGAAATGAATTTGTCCGATTGGCAACACAAAGACATCTCCGGGATCTGTCTCTTATACAAATCTAGATGTGTAAAAGAGACAGAAGAATGACTGTGTCGCCTCTTATGCTGTCTCTTATACACATCTAGATGCGTATAAGAGACAGACCGAGATCCTGGTGGTTACAGGGGGCACCCTCCTCGTCGGATTTGTTGCATCCAACCAGAACAATAACTGTCTCTTATACACATCTTTTCCAACTCAACGTAGGAAAGGCTGGCTTTTATACACATCTAGATGCGTATAAGAGACAGACATACCCCCGTGAGGCTCGTCGATGGCAACACAGAAATCCTGAAGAGGACTAGGGTCATAGGCGGAGGCAAGGGGCTGTCTCTTATACACAGCTAGATGTGTATAAGCGACAGTGGAAGGCATTGTGCAGAACGTACTACTTGACGGGCCGCTTTCATCCGAACACGGCGCGTGCAATGCATATAAGTCCGCTATTTTGGCGCCTCAGTCCCGCAAAAGCGACGGCATTGACCTTCCCTACGTTGAGTTGGAAATGAATTTGTCCGATTGGGAACACAACAACTTCTACGGGAAACAGGCAGTTGGTGAAAAGGGTATTGTTGTTCTGGTTGGATGCAACAAATCCGACGAGGAGGGTGCCCCCTGTAACCACCAGGATCTCGGTGGCACGAGGATGAGCTGTCTCTTATACACAGCTAGATGTGTATAAGAGAAAGATATAATATTGAGTTAACATTACTCATTTTTAGAGAAATCAAATTACTTATTTTTATAATTCTAAAACAAATTAAATAAAATACATGATTTTTTTTTTTGGGTCTTTTTTTAGAACAGGATTTGCAAGCTAATTTTGCAACCGAATTGCACCAACTTTCCAAACGACGAATAGATCGCGTTTCGTTAGAGAAGTTGCGGATATAAGGTGCGACCGAAAGTAGAAATAGGGTATTGAGTTCAAGAATCAAAGGCATCGTGTCCAGAGGTACAGACATAGGTAACCTCCCCTCCATTATTTGGTTACAATTTAATAAATTTAGAAAGCAGGCCTCCCCAGCATAGTAGAAGGCACTCTACAGTAGTACTTTACGCCGATTTCTCCAGCATCAGTTCCTCAAGTCATCGGCCACAACTGTTTCTGAAGATACTTGACAACATCCGCGTCGACTTGGAAGGACTTGGTCAGAACGTACGGATTGATGGGCGGCTTTGATCCGAAGACGGCGCTTGCAATGGTTATGACTCCGGGATTTTGGCTGCTCAGTCCTGCAAAAGCGACGGCATTGACCTTCCCTACGTTGAGTTGGAAAAGATGTGTATAAGAGACAGATGTTATGGCTCGCCTCAAGAATGACTGTGTCGCCTCTTATGTCGATTAAAATATAAAAAAATAATTAACTATAGTTGTGGAAAAAAAAAATCTAAATTGAAGGTAATTAGTTGTCAAGATTGAGGAAGTTTTCAAAAAATGTCGTAGTTGTGGAGTATCTTTAGGTGATAAGAGATGAATTGTAAATGTTTGGACACAAAAGAAAACCTTTTCTTTTTTCCCTAAGTACGGTTCTCATTTTGTAGTCTGCATATCGAATGCAAAAGGGATACCGAATAGCACATAACTACTATTTATTTCGGCCTCCTCCACAGGCTGTAACATATAATTAAATGAGGTGGGTGAAAATCACTTTGTCCGAAAAAACTACCAAATGCATCAAATTTGCAAATGAAGAATTAAAGACTTTTCATTTTCTTTTTATTGATTTTTTCCCTCGCTTATGTGCAATTCATTATATATATATATATATATTTTTTTTCCTTAAAACAAAACAATGATGAAATATTAGCCTTTGGTAAAAAGGGTAGTGTTATGGCCGGATGCAACAAGTCCAACGAGGAGGTTGCCGTCCATGGCCGTCCAGGCATTATATATATTTTTATTTCTTCCTATTGCATCCTGCAGCTACTAAGAACATTTAGCGAACTCGTAAGTTTATCTAGGTAGACGACTTGGGGTGACAAGCGTGGGTGATTAATCATTTTTCATTATAATATGGCGGCTTTTAATACTATTTCCGGGAAGAAACATAGAAAGTTCCGTTTGTGATGGTTGGAGGAGGACACAGTTGTATGGTGGAACGTTGATGTTTATTAACGATTGCCATTGTCATATTATACAATAATGCAAAAACCACTTGTAATTACCAAAATGAGAAGAGGATCGTAATTGGTGAGAGTGTTGATAACATAGTTTATGTTTAAACGTCAAAAGAAAATTTCTTTGATCACAATTCTCCCATCTTGTGCCAATGACCGCTATTTTTTCTATTCCTAGAGGTTGTCTTGTTTTCCTTTTTGAAATAGACCATTAACAAGAAGATCTCCACCTGACATTAAAGAAAAGATGTTCGATCTCTCGGGGACTCATGTTAGATCAAGATTTGCCCTTATTAATTTCTCTCTTAAATTCCATTAAAAATATTAGTTTTAGGCTACCAGCGGTATGATATGATCATGTGAAAAGTTGTTTTAATTTTTAGTCTCACAGCCAACGCAAAAAAAAAAAATTTCTCAAATCTCACTGTTCAACCCATTAACAATAATGATATTAATATTTTTTTTTATAAAAAAAAATTTCCTTAATACATTTTTTTTAATAATCTTTTTTGTTATCTGAAGATATCTCAGATAATGAAGAGGGGTCCAAAGGATCAATGAAACTGGCCAAGTGTTAAAATTAGACGCAATTTAAGGAATTTTCCTTCCATTATACATTTGTCTATCGAAATTAACCAGAAAATCTAGACTATAGAAGCAATTTATAGCCCTTTTTTTTAAATTTTGAATTAATTCACTCAACAATAATAAGCATTATTAAATTTTAGAATGATTCATATATATATATATATCCACTAATTACTTTATTAATCAATTAGTAACAAAGTTTTAGTAATTTGAATTGCTTGTGCATGTTGCGGTAGGTGTAATGATCGGAGATTGCATATTATTAATCTTTTGATCTATGATCACAATCAATGATAGTAATCATACAATGAGGTATCGCATGTGTGTAATGAAGCCAGTTATTAATTGAGAACCGGTGAATCTAAAATGTGACAGAAAATGGAAATAGTATGTTTTAGTTTAAAGTTCAAAACCGTAGCAAGAAATACGGAATGATGCAACTCCCTTTGTTGTGTTACAACCTTTGATAACTTGGATGCTTTATTTCAGGGTCTTTTCCTCTCTTCATTTCTTGTCACTTGGCTGCACACACAACACACACATATGGGGCTATTTATGGCCTTGTGAAATCGGGCTATTAGCAATTAAATAATAAAAAAAAAACCTCTAAATATACAACTTCCAAGTGTCGGCAACACAATAATTACAAGCTCCAAAAATCTGTAAGGGGTTGGTGAAAGAAGTTTCAAGATCTAACACTACAGCCAGATGCTCCAGGATATTTGCAAGGACAAGAAAATGGGCACATAATCTTGTCGGTAGATTGTTTCTACAGCTTTTGTATTGATTCTCAGGTTTTCCCTCAGCAGCTTCTTAAGTTACTAACCAAATTGTTTCTCAAGTTCCTTGACAACATCCACGTTGACTTGGAAGGCCTTGGCAAGAATGTCCAGGTTCAAGGGTGGCTTTGATCCAAAGACAGCGTTTGCAATTGTTACGACACCAGGGTTTTGGCTGTTATTTGCGACTATCGCTGTTGCATTAACCTTTCCTGTGTTGAATTGGAAATGAATTTGCCCAAGTGGGAACACGAAGACATCTCCAGGGTTCAGGACTTTGGTGAAAAGGGTGTTGTTGTTCTGGTTGGATGTTACAAATCCAACAAGGAGGGTACCCTCTGTAACCAACAGGATCTCACTGGCGAGAGGGTGAAAGTGCGGAGGGGACAGGCCACCGACCGCAAAGTCAGCACGAACCAGGGAGAGGCCGAGAGTGTTGAGTCCCGGAAGTTGGTCAACCAAGACCGGTTTGACGGCGAAACCAAGTTTGCTGTTAGCAGTGTTTCCAGGGGTGTTGAGCCCTGCTTGGAAGAAGAAATCGTTTGCTGTTACAAGCTTTGGATCCTTGCAAAACTTCCCATTCACGAACACTGCCCAAATCAAACATTTGGTTGGCATCAACCAAATCGTCGATGCAATTCCACGAATTGTACATACAACTTGCAGTCTAGTTGAGACTCTAATAAATTAGAAAAAAAAAGAAAAAATCGACAGCACGAACCAAATAAATTCGATTATTTCATGCAACAAATCTGCTATGAGAAAACTACATATCATACATAGATATGTACAAAAATAATCAGTAAAAATAGATATATATGTTGGCATACAAAATAGTTATAGATTATGATAAAATATTAAGGACTCTAGATTTAAGAGCCAACCGATGCAAACGTACCACCATTTGACTTCTGGATGGCCACGCAGAAGTCCTGGAGAGGACTGGGGTCATAGGCAGAGGCAAGGAAAGATGCACAAGCCAAGAGAGCTAGAGCTGTAGGGAAACGAGCCGCTTTCATTTTACTATAGTAGTACTGTATAGTGGGCTTGGAGCTTATGTTGCTTTGGTTGTGGGGTGAGATGACTTCGATTGGAAACAAGAGTTTATATAAGCGAGAACCATTGAGTCAACCATACTAATATTACCAAATGGAAGTTTTCATGAATTATCTATCATTTAGTTTCTTTTTCTTTTTTTTTTTTGGAAATTACAATACAGAGAATTGATCACTCATTTAAAGACGGCAATATCTAGTGTTTCCTTGCATAATTCTATTAATTAATGTTCATTTTTATAGGCTATATGAACTGTCCTACAACGAGGGAGAAAGGTAGGTACCACCCTCCTATTGCCTTGAAAGCAACGCATTGATCATGATTGCCAAGGTTAAGAGTTTGAGGGCTGGTAGCAGAAATAGTTACAATTAAACAAACCCCATAAACAAGAGAAGGATAGGTTACCAAACTCAAAACATTCTTGCACAGAAATGACATTTGTTGTGATTTAGGGTTTTCGTCTTGTTGTTAGGAGTTGCTTGTTGTGGTCTTGTATCTTTCACTTTTGTTTGTGTTTATTGGTGAAGGAGTTCAATCTCTAACCACCGGTTGGTGGTATACCTAAAACCCTCCCTTAAACCCCCTCAAAAACACAACTTCCCTATCTTCCCTTCTCTCCTGTCTCTCTCATCCTATGACTCTCTGTTCCACTCGACTCATAGCCCATTGGTAATTTGGTACCCATCACATTCTTTTTTATTAAACTTTAGCACTACAACAACCGATTGAGTGGGATTTGTTAATGCTAGGATTTGCGTCAGTGAATGACGTTGTCAAGTTAATTTAATAATATATAGGATAACTGCTTTCGAGCTCTCAAATTCAGATTATGTCTTGCAAAAATATAGGAGTTGGCAAGTATTGTTAATAGATGATATCATTGTTTACTTGAACATTAATGGAAGGTTTCTTATTCTTATCCGATTTCTTGATACAAAATTGGTGCAGCACTATGGAATTGAGCACTTAACAAAAGAAGGCAATTTCTAGTGATTCCTAGCATAATTCTATCAATTAATGGTCATTTTTTACAGGCTATATGAGCTGTCCTACAACAAGGGAGAACGATAGTTTACCAAACTCAAAATCAGTACACTGCAAACCAAAAAGGAAGCGGAATCCAAAACCCTGAATATGAACTATGAAATGATTAAAGAACTACAGAAGAAGTCCTACTCCTTCTACTGTTTAGTAGAACGGTAGGTTACCAAACCCAACATCTTTCAACCCTCGTCCGGTGGGAGAATGTTAGTAATTTATTTTAAGTTCCTTGGCATATGTATCTGTAAGCAATTAGTGACACCTTACAACAATGTTAAAGTATGCAGGCTGCCATGCTGGCTAGCGGGCAAGTAGCTACTAGTGAGTAAAGGAGACGGATTAATAAGCAAGTGGGCATTAACTAGTTGGCCATAATTGTCTAGCAAACAAACACACTATAGGCGGCGTACAGTTGCCACCGCGACTTGTAGGTGCCTACATGCCTAGCCTTGACCTTGCTTTCCAATCAGAGCAAATTAATATACTAGTTGGCCATAATTAATATACCAAATTAATTAGGTCCTACTCCTATATTTCGTCAAGGATGGACCTATAAAATGAAGAAGTTGGAGAATTGTGCAAATCATTCCATTGGTTTTTCCAAAGACAGAAAGCTATTTATGTAATTTATGTTCAACCATTGGCATGTCATTCTCAAACTAACGCTATTCAGTTACGAGCGAGCTACCATGTTTTTTTACCTAGACCCTTTTCTATTTTCGCATGCTAACTAGACCCCATAGACTTTTCTTGATATTCTAATGTTCTTTATGTCCATTAGAGATTTATCGAACCGCCAAGGTAAGTCTTGATCTAACTATAAGATTACTTTATGTGACCTCAACGATACAAGTTCGAGACATGAAAATATCTCATGTACCAGGACATCATTTTTTAAGTGATTTATTGGACCATGAACTCAAATCTAAGACTTCTATGATCCATGCTTAAATACTTTTCTAGACATTGAGCTCGGACCGTAGGACACCTGCGATCCATACTGCAGTGTTTAAGTTCCATTGTATTGTTATATGACATGATATATAGGTATGTGGAAAGCATTCATTTGATAATCCACATTCAAGAATGATTATCTAATAAAAGAATTGGAGAAATCATTAAAAACCGATGATGACTCCAACAATTCAACTTAGTCGAATGAAAATTTTTCAATCCCATTTAAATTATATATAATATTTTTATTTTAGTTGCAACTTCCCGTTGGCTCCAACCAATGTGGCTCCGCTACTAACCACACAATCCAAAGTATAAGCAAGTACACAGGCACATGGATGAAAATATATGTCTTCCTTGTCCATAGGGGTGGCGGAAAAGGTACTATCAAAATTCGGAACCTGGGTCACATGGGAGACGTGGCAGAGTAATTACCATTACTATGGTGGAATTATACGATTATATCCATTCAACGACCATATTATAATCAAGTTAAAGACTTAAGTTTATAATTACAGGATCAGGCAACCTACAGCTCGGCTGAGGTCGCCCGGTATGAGCTGTGGCCACAACCCAGCCCATAACGAACAGTAGTACCCATGGCCAACCACAACACGTGATGGCCTCCGGCTCAGAACATGTTGGAATTTTGCTTTTATGGACAACCCTGAATAGATCACTTTTCAGATGCCAATTCTCACAACTTTACAACCCTGAAACCGTAAGTCCCAGAAATTTTAAACCAAAGTGCAGCAAAGTTCCAAGCAACAAGTACATCAAGTTTCATTAAGGAAATTGCAAATACATAGTGAAACAGAAACCAGTAATAGTGTATTGAGTTTAAAATCAAAACCATAATGTGAAGAAGGGCAGGGCCGGGGGCAACCCAATTATTTCGTTACAACTCATTTTAACATATAAAACTGGCCTCCTAAATATGGAATTATCGTGTAGTTACGTTAATTAACATAAAGTAGAAGAGGCCACCATACTAGTACTTGAATATCGATCAATTCATTATGTCATTGGCCAGAACTGTTTCTGAAGATAGTTGACAACATCCGCGTCCACTTGGAAGGCCTTGGTCAGAACTTCTGGATTGATGGGTGGCTTGGATCCGAAGACGGCGTTTGCAATTGTTATGACTCCAGGATTTTGGCTGCTCAATCCTGCAAAAGCGACAGCATTGACCTCTCCTATGTTGAGCTGGAAATGAATTTGTCCGATTGGGAACACAAAGACATCTCCGGGATGCAGGACTTTGGTGAAAAGGGTATTGTTGTTCTGGTTGGATGCAACAAATCCAACAAGGAGGGTGCCCTCTGTAAGCACTAGGATCTCAGTGCCACGAGGGTGAGTGTGCGGCGGGTTCAGGCCATGGATTGCCCAGTCAAGACGAGCAAGGGAGATGCCGAGAGTGTTGAGTCCCGGAAGTTGGTCAACGAAAACTGGTGTGACCATAAAACCAAGTTGGTTAGCAGTGTTTCCAGGTTTGTTAAGCCCTGCTTCGAGGAAGAAATCGTTCGCATTCACCAGCTTTGGATCCTTGCAAAACTTCCCATTCACGAATACTGCACATATCAAAACAGTTTTTGAACATGAAGCCATCATCAATACCACTTTATGTATTGTGTATTTAATGCCCATCGAATGTAGTGCACAATTAATATATATATATGGATAATTAATTATTTCGTAGAAGTAGAAGTATCAAATGGGATTATTTTTTGCACTCTAATTAATTAGAGATACAATCATACTTAGTACTTTAATGAATGAATGCTTAAATAGAAGAAAAACATACCCCCGTGAGGCTCGTCGATGGCGACACAAAAATCTTGAAGAGGACTAGGGTCATAGGCAGAGGCAAGTGAAGACGCCAAAGCCAAAAGAGCAAGAGTTGCAAGGAAACGAGCACTTTCCATTGTATGTAATCTTTTGTTGGGCTTGCAGCTTATGATCGCTGTTTAGAAGGGGTGAGTGATCTTGCAGAGAAAGAAGCCTCCTATTTATAGACACGAAACCTTGGAGCCAGTCAATTATGAGCCATATTAATTAATTATATATTGGTTACCACCAGTTATCATTATTGAATTAATCTTGATCAAGACTTGGTTTTCGCATTTTAGTTCTTGCATGAAGAATGACATTGTCTTGTGTGTACTTTAATATATAAAATAACTAATTACGCAATTGCAATTTAGTTGTCAAAACTAAAGGAGGTCTTAAAAAAAAAAAATATCATAGCTGGTGAGTATCGTTAAGTGATGATGAATTGAACTGTTTGTATTTTGACACAGAAGAAAGCTTTTTTTTTTTTTTAAAAAAATTAATTAATTAATTACGGTTCTCCTTTTGTGAAAAAGTTCTTGATTTGTTCATATATTATTCAGAATAATCGATTTTTGTTAACCTCAAAATAAGTTAAACACACATCAAACTACTACTAACTCATAGAATTGTACTGCTCTTTGATTAAGTGGCAAAAGGTATTAATAACTCTATTTTCTTATAGTGTATGTAAGACGATGTCGCCACGGATGAATATATAGCGGTTCAACAAAAAGGAAGCGGAATCGAGTTCCCTGATTTTGAACCATGAAATTTTTAAAAAGAAACCTACAGAAAACGTTCTACTACTTACTTTTTTAGGAGCATCTCATACAAATCCCAAGATTACACTAACACTATTCTTTACTTGAAACATGACATGTACCATGTGTCTAACCCACACAATCTAACATTCGTCTTTATTACTAAGTTAATCATGGATAATTAGAAGTCCTACTACTTTTACCCTTCAACATGCATGGGGAAGGACGGGTAGTTCTCCGTGAGATCTTTTTTATGATTTTGAGGATCGACTTCTAGGTCTAGTTGAGGGAGGGCTACGGGCACATGGCAGGGATTGGCTCTACTGAAAGTGGAGGTTTTTGGGCGTCAGTTAATTACTAGTCAGAGAGAGATTACGTTGGATTGGGAACTTTATTGAGATATCACCTGTCAACTGTGCACTAAGGTGTAGGAGTCAAATGTTAATTTGTTTCTTCATTGCCGCCAAACTTAGACAATTTGTTGTATGTGTTTGAGACGGTGGGGAGTTTCATGGGTGGTCCTAGAATCAATCAAAGACGCATGATAATGATTGGGTCGAGGATGCACATCACAGAAGATATCGTTGATGAGGTTCTATGCCATCGTGTAGTTTATCTGGTTAGGAAGAAATGATCACATTTTTGTGAGTAAGTCATTCTTGATTGAAAACACTTGTGATTTGATTGGTGTTAGGCTATAGTGGTGGTCAAGGGCAAAGTGATTACAATATAATTTCACGCTTGACGACTTCATAATAAATCTTCGAGGTTTTT
Source organism: Kandelia obovata (assembly GCA_021464305.1). Classification (NCBI taxonomy): domain Eukaryota; kingdom Viridiplantae; phylum Streptophyta; class Magnoliopsida; order Malpighiales; family Rhizophoraceae; genus Kandelia; species Kandelia obovata. Next base: position 3,549,888 of record CM038472.1, read on the forward strand.
AGCTCGCAAGGAAGGAAAAGAAACAGCCACGGGACCGAACATGGTCATTGTTCCCAAAGGGTGCATATAAGTTCAACATAGACGTTGCGATGATGGTTGGGTGGTAAATGACGGGTATAAGAGGCGTGCTACGTAGCGACAATAAGAATGTATTATGTATGTTTTTCAAGGCAATCAGGGCTACCAGCTTTAATGGGGCATAACTTCTTGTAATCAAAGAAGTAGTCGACCTTTGAAGACAAAAGAATGTAGGGTGGGGCTCCACTGATCATCAAAAGTGACTCCTAAGCAGTGGTTGCATGGATAAACAATAGGGAAGCAATACCTTTCTAGTGTTCCGCAGATATTTTGACTAAACAATTTAGGACCTGCCACACAAACTCCGTGGCATGGATCTAAGGGTGTGCGGTGGACATGGTGTATCTTCTTTATGAGTTATATATATATATATATATATATATTGTTGGCCCAAAGATGCTTATTTTCTGTGGTGTAATTCAATTATATAGTTCCTCACATACATTAATATAACTTTTGGATACTTAAGAGAATCATGGCGTTGGCTGTTGCCCATTGCCATGTCATTATCACCTAACGATATTCAGTTACAAGCCAACTACCACATTTCTTGTTTTTTTAACCAGACCCTTTCTAAATTTGCATGCTAACTTGACCGCAGGCTCATATATTGTCACCATAACCGGTATAGAAATAATTTTTTCACGTGTTGATCTTTAGAAATGTGATACTTCTAGATGTTATAAAAAAAATGGGCAACGTATTCCACTTGGCGTGGTTAAGAAGACTTGATATAAAGTCGATTGCTTGTGGTTTGATATAAACTATGGTGATATTGATCTAATTAAGTATATTCCTTGAAACAACTATAATAGGCATTCACACTGTTAAAGTCTAAGAAAGAGAATGAAATACTTAGTTTTACTATTGTTTACATTACTCAAATTTGCGATCGCAATAGAATATGGTAAGACAGTAACTGTGATATTATATACTAATGGTCGTGTTCCTACAGAAAAATATAAAACTATTTAAGGAAAAGGCACACAATTTTCATTTATGAGTAAGAAAAGGTCTCCATTACTCAAGAGAAAGAAAAGGTCTCCATTACTTAAGAGTTCTGTTGCGGGACTCGGCGTGATAGCCATTTTAGGTTACCAACCGAATAGCAACCCTTTGAGAAAAGTGGGAAAACAGCATCTTAATTAGATATACGGACAGATTTTCAAATGGAACATGTCCAATACCAAACACCATATTTTCTTAACCAAAAAATTGATGATGCCTAGCAAATTAGTCAGTACAATATGCTCTTAACAAAAGCTCCCCACTTCAACTTGTTCTCAGACTAATGAAGAGCAGTTGGGTCTTTACTAGCTAATGCATAAATTTTCACATGACCATATCTAACTATAACCATATTTTGGACAAGAAATGTTAATATTGCGTCTCATTCGTAATGTTCCCCTTGTTAATATTGTCTTTCACACCTAATGTTCCCCTTTTGAATATTGTCTTTCACACCTAATGTTCCCCTTTTGAATATTGTCTTTCATACCCAATGTTCCCCTTGTATAATTACTAGGAAAATGGTAACCTTACTACACCGTGTCAAGACTCGCTCAATCTCTTCAGCAATCCTCCAAAATAATGTTTGTACTGTCCACTTGTGTACCTCTCACCAAGCAAATGACTTACTTACCACAACATAATGCTGCCATTGGCTAACCTTGGATTATGCATGGTAAACTAAATATGACAATCTCTAAGCATAAAAGTTTAATTGTTCTTCGTTTTAGATCGTTATATTCAAGTGATCACCTTAGAAGAACTTGTGTAAGATTGACATCAAAGGTTTGAACTAGGGAACATTTGACAATGTCCACTACGACTACGACTATTCTTAAGCATTTCAGTATACAGCTAGTCGAAATATTGAATCCAACTCGGAGTTTCGCTGTGTATAGTTGTAATCCGACAATCTCAAGAAGTTGACAAAGAGGAGACCCATCAAAATGTGTTTGTATTTCTGCTCAATCAAATCTTCTCAAGATCAAGTAGCCAAATTCTGGCCACATTGGTTTCCACTTACTCTTTGTCTGGACAATAAAATAATTGGGAATTTGGATGACAAACATGAGCCCATTATATGTAGCACTTTTACTTTTTACGCTGACATGAGAATTGGCGTACAATTAAAACGTGCAGAGAACGTTGTGTAGCAGCTCCATAGAATTAAGTACTTAATCAAAGATGACATCCTAGCATAATAGATGATACTATCAATTAGTGGTCATTTTTATACGCTATTCTTGCACAAATAAGGGAGAACGGGAGATTATAAGGCTCAAAATATTCTTGTGCAAATATGGTCGGCTAATAATCTATACCGTGCATATATACTGATGTTACAAAAGGCAATCAAGAGCTGCCACTTGGATTATTTCATTTGGGCTTAGAAATTAGAGTCACCCTCCCGAATTTAGAGGTAACATTTAATATTTTCTGCAACTCCTCTTATTGAAACTGAAAATGTAATCCAGACAACAATCGAGGGTTTAACAAATGAGCTGTGGCATGCTAGAGACCCTCTTTGTCTAGGTCATTAGATAATTAGGTAATTTACAATTTTTACGTTGGGGGATCATCAATTTTTTTATCTAGGATCTTACTATTACATTGTATAGAAGAATAATTTTTGTTTTTATTATCGATTTTACTAAGACTGTTGAAATAAAGCTCTTAACTTTCAAAAACTAAAAAACTAAAAAACTAATGAGTTGGTATGGGAACAAAGACTACACAATTAATGCAACAAACAAACAAACAAATAAATATATTATGAAACCTATATATTTAGTCAAGTATCAATTTTATTCTATTTTTTTTTTCTTGTATCCGTGACTAATTCTTATATGTGATTTTGTTTTTATCTATGAATGAACCTCAGCAGACATGTAAAATGGGACGAGCCAGTCCAGCCAATGTCGGCCCCGCACGAATTGTGCAGCACCACAGCCCATAATGAACAGTTATAGGTTGAGTCATGCACAGTTTGCCATCCGTGCCTATAGTGGGTTAAGAGTCTCCCACTCGTTGACCGTGCCAGTCAGGACACGTGATGGTCTCGTGCTTGCTTCTTATGGATGACTCGGAATAGTTCACTTTTCAAATGCCATTTCTTACAACTTTAAAACCCTGAAACCATAAATCCCACCAATTTTCAAACCAAAGTGCGGCAATGTTCCGAACAACAATTAGATCATGTTTCATTAGAGAAATTGCAAATATCTCTTGAAACACAAAGTAGAAATAGTGTATTGATTTTAAAATAAAAAACATCGTGGGAAGAGTTGTAGACTCAGGCAACCTCCATTATTTCGTTACCGTAATTAACATACAATAGAAGAGGCCACCATAGTAGTATTTGAATATCGATCAGTTCATTAAGTCATTGGACCGAACTGTCTCTGAAGATATTTGACAACATCCGCGTCGACTGGGAAGGCCTTGGTCAGAACGTCTAGATTGATGGGTGGCTTGGATCCGAAGACTGCGTTTGCAATCGTTGTGACTCCAGGATTTTGGCTGCTAAATCCTGAAAAAGCAACGGCATTGACCTTTCCTATGTCTGTCTCTTATACACATCTAGATGTGTATAAGAGACAGACATAGGAAAGGTCAATGCCGTTGCTTTTTCAGGATTTAGCAGCCAAAATCCTGGAGTCACAACGATTGCAAACGCAGTCTTCGGATCCAAGCCACCCATCAATCCAGAAGCTGTCTCTTATACACATCTAGATGTGTATAAGAGACAGTACATGTACTGAAAAACTGCTTTGATACTGTCTCTTATACACATCTAGATGTGTATAAGAGACAGTACATGTACTGAAAAACTGCTTTGATACTGTCTCTTATACACATCTAGATGTGTATAAGAGACAGAAACTTCCCATTCACGAACACTGCACATATCAAAGCAGTTTTTCAGTACATGTATATATGCGTGGATAATTAATTACTTCGTAGAAGTAGAAGTATCAAATCCGATCATTTTATGCACTCTAATTAATCAGAGATATACTTGAAACTTTACTGAACGAATGTTTAAATAGAAGAAAAACAAACCTCCATGAGGCTCGTCGATGGCGACACAAAAATCTTGGAGAGGACTAGGGTCATAGGCAGAGGAAAATGAAGATGCCAAAGCCAAAAGGGCAAGAGTTGCAAGGAAATGAGCACTTTCCATTGTATGTAATCTTTTGTTTGTGATCTTGCAGGGGAAGAAGCCTCCTACTTATAGACAGGAAGCCTTTGAGCCAATCAATTATGAGCCATATTAAATTAATTATATACTCGCATTATTTTGCATGTTACCAGCAGTCATCATTATTCAATTAATCTTGATCAAGCGTTACTATTGTAGCAATCAATTAATTAACCAAGACTTATTTTTCGCATGTTAGGTCTTGCATAAAGAATGACGTTGTCTTGTGTGTATGTTAACACGTGAAAAAACTAATTAAGCAATTGCAAATTAGTTGTAACAGGTAGAGGATGTGTTCGAAAAAAAATCGTAAGTATTGTTAGGTGATAACGACTTAAATTGTGTGTATTTTGACACAAAGGAAATCTTATTTGTTATTTATTTATGTACTTTTTTCTTTTTGTGGAAACATCCTTGATTTGCTCACATCATATTCCATGTAATTTGTTCATATCATTAGACCGTAGGCTTTTCATATTCTACCGTGGTTTATGTCCATTGGGGATTTATTTGACTGAAGGGCGAGAATGATCTTATGCTAAAATTACTTCATTGTGACCTAAATGCTAGATGTGCAAGTCGCTGTAACTTCTTGTGTATTGGAAGTTATTTTTGAGAGATTTATTAGACCATGAATTCAAACCCTAAGACTTCTCTATCCATACTTAAGTGTTTAACTTCTGTTGTGTTGTTAGATGACAGCATGGAGAACTTATTTACTTGATAATCGATAATAAAAATGATTATGTAATATAAGAAATAGTTGCATGCACAAGATAACTTATTGATTTATCACTCAAATTATATATAATTTTAACTAATTACTTAAAATTACGTGTACATTTGTTGTAATATTAAAAGACTTAATAAACTAATTCATTGGAGAAATTGTTTAAAAAAAAAAAAACCAACGACAGCTCCAATGGTTTGACTTAGTCGGTAGAAGTAATTTTTTAAAAAAATATTATATTACTTATTATTTGTAACATTCATAAATATCAAAATATATTTATAATTAATATTAATTATAATTTATAATAAAAATTATATATCTCTACAACAACAATTATATGCATTATAAGTGAATTTGTTGTAATAACAAATGAGAAAATATCATTTATACTAATTCTTTTTGTTTTTTTCTTAATCTCATTTAGGTCATATACAATGGCTTTTTAGTGGGGACAGCCCAATGGCTCCATCCAATGTGACTCCCCAACTAACTACTATTAGACAAACCAAATGCCACATAGCAGCAAATGTGCCAATTTGAAACTATAATTAACAATTTATACTACAGGTCCACCTTAGGCCTAGTAGGCACGCAGCTCTGACATATAAGATGCATGTGGCTTAAGGTCAAAGGAATCTTCATATTAAAAACTGAAGAAATATCCACGTTGCATCTTCCTACAGCAATGCGGACTGTTAAAAAAGGATCACGACCCAATTCTTATTCACTAGGAATGAATATAAAAGATGTATGTTTGCATCAAGATCCAAAATCGGGACAATGTTACTGGAATTAATTGGACGGGTAGTGGTCCAGCAAGTTTCTGAGAATGTGCCACACATTGCTAACGAGATTATTTTAAATTGATCCAATCCATTGACGAAAACTGGGAATTATTACAAAGTAGTTGTAATGGTTGTTAGGTATCTGAGACGGGGAAGCAGAAGAGGATTGTGCACCGTTGGAGGAGCAAGCTTTGTGAACATACATTTAGCTCCATTGAACATCTCACTTTGATTCTTTTATAAGAGTGACACACACAAAAGAGAGGGTAATGATATTGTAATATATAAACAGGTTGAATTAACGGATGCTTGAACCATATAAGATTGAATGAGATCAAAGCATAAGCATGTACAGAAGCATTCGGATAAAAATTTCTTCCTTGTCCATCTGGTTGGAGGAGAAGGGGCTACCATTTTTGGAACCTGAGTCAATTTGGAGACGTGGCAGAGTAATTACCATTGTTATGGTGGAATTATTCGAGCATATCCATTCAACCACCATATATATTATAATCAAGTAAAATACATAATCTAATAATTGCAAGATTAGGACTTAAATTAAAGGCTTTTGCGTTTGTTTTTTTTAATTTTTTCTTTTTCCCCTCATCTGGTGGCAGCAGGGATGCAATGTAGGATTCTAAAGGCAAAATTCTTGTGAATAGGAATGTTTAAAGAATTTGCTTCCAACTCCATCATACTTGAGATGAGTATTCTTTAAGTATTAAATAGATTAAAGTATGTTTTCTTTTTAATTATATAAAAAAACATTGAGTTTAAAATTCATAATATAAAGATATTATTTCTAATTGTTCTCGCATAAAAATAATAATTATGTTTAATAACTCATGTTTGAATGTTTAAGATATCATGTTTTGCCATCAAAAACTAATTGTTTCTAGTATGGTATGAAACATCAAATAAATTAAGGATATAAAGGTCATATATGCTTGGTTACTAAGGAATTGAGATTTCCAATCACCCAAATTAGAAGTATTTGGCATAGTTAATTGTGATGGACTGTCAATATTATTACTCTGGCAAAGGAGTTGCTAAGGAAATGGCCATAAATTTTGTAAAGGAATTGTTTCCTTGTGTAAAACCCAAGGAATTGGTTTTCTGAGGCAAACCAATGGTCGTATATATGGAATTGTTAATTCCTTTCTCGCCACATAATTGCTTCTGTTTTGGTCAGCCATGACAAAGGAATTTTTAATTCCTTCTATGAAGAAAATGCGGCTGGGTCTGCGTTAAAGAAGCAATGCCTAAGGAGTGGCAACGTTAAGGAATTCTTCCATTCCTTGCGTTTTGCCACATGTCTGTTGGGTTTGGTAGTAATGTATAACAGTTATAATTTAAAAAAAAAAAAAAATTTAAATGCATTTATGGTCACCGCACATTTGAAAACCAAAAATTTCTTAGAATTCTAGATGCTACGAAACGACCTGTTTCATTCGCTCTCTGTCACAATGTCAATGTTGTCCTTTTTCCACAATCTGTTTTGAAAAACTTCCCAATTAATAACGCAACACATCTGAAACACATTGCTCATTGGTGTCCTTTTATGGAACGTTACATAACTCTGTTTCGTTCTTCTTTTTTCTGCTAAAAATTAAAAGGGAAAAGGTCTTGATTCAAGAGAGACACTTCGTGGATTTCGAGCCCATGTTCACAAAAATGAATGGAAAATTATTAACCACTAAACTAACTTTTCTGATAATTAATTATTTTAGCTAGTAGCTAATAAACTATTTTTATTATATAAATGAAGATTTTTTAAAAAATTATGTTTAACGAGATTTAACCTTCAATTAACAAGGAGTTTAAAATGCCACAAATAAAAGGTTATAGTTGTTGGGTTTGAAACTTTTGATCCACGGTGAGCAAGAGTGCAAAAAGTGAAATAATTTTTTGATTAAGCTTGGTTTTTGGAGATTATAGCATTTTCCACGTTATGTACTAAAAACTTGTAAGGAAATATTGTTAACCACAAAATCAAGTACGTATATGAATAGTTATTATCTATTAATTAATCAATAAAATTAAAAGTTTGATAAGAGTCTTAGTGATTTAAGTAATTAAGAAGAATGAGTTAAGTCCATACTTACAAATCACTTATAATAGAAACTCAATTCAATACTTGATATAATGTATAGTTTTAAATTTAATGAGTCAAGTTACATCATTAGTGTAATTGAAATACGATAATTAATTTTTATTTTTATCACGAAGTTATATAATATTTGATTTCTATAGTTAAATTGAGAAAATAAGTTTTTAAAACACTTAACAAACTTAAAAAAATGTTTTATAATTAAATCTTATTCTACTTATATGAATGTAAAATATTTATTTCGTTATAATAAACTAAAAAGGATTAATTTTAAAATATTCATAAAAGGGATATATATATATATAAGGACCTTTAATGTATTAATAAAAAAGAAAAATATAAAAATAATTAGTTCAAAGTTTATCTATTATGTTATTTAGAATTATTGTAATGTACTTTTTGCTATATAAATGTTCCAATACTTTTACCTATATATTTGATATTTAGAATTGCAAAGGATTTATTATATTTTCAATATTTTGAAAATGATGATGATTATTGTAACATTTTCAAAATAAAAATCAGATATTTATTTAAGTTTATTTGGTAGTTATAGAAAATATCCTTTTACCAAAACATTTATATTGGTACGAAGAGATATTTCTTTTTTAGCTAAATAACCCTTGAACTTTTATAAATATGGTGGACCTTCTTTTTTAAGAAATATATTGTTTCTTAGTAGAACAATTCTAAGTAACATGTGACGACTTCCTGTTAAATCTCTCCCAAGTTGGGCCTACGAGGAATAATAGAATTCACCATAATGTTCTTATATGAGAAGTACCGCTGAAGGGCTCATTCAAATTCAATACTAAGTGGCTGGAACAGGCAGAGTATTGCGGGGAGATGTAGAAAACATGATCTGTCTATTTTTCAAACCAGATGTAAACTGTTAGTGATTAGGGAGATTGTGATATTATGGGGCCAATCATTAAATATGACTCGAGTACGTTGATTAATAAGATAAGAGGAAGATCTTGAAATCTTGCGTCAATGTTCAGAGATATCAAAGATACAACTAAAGAGCATATTTCCTTTCTCTTTTGGCCATGAGAGCACAATTTTTTTCTGCGGATGCAATGATGAAGCAAGAATTATTCAAGAGCACTAACTTTATTGCATGAGTGTAAAAGGGGTTTTGACATGTAATGAGAATTTTCTCTTAGTTTAAGGCTCAAAAGGGGTTAGGGACATGTTCTTTTGCTTCGTGTGCACGAGGCTATCTTTTATTTGCTCATGAGCTATGCACATCCCCTAGACAATCACTTATATTTAATAGTATTATTGCCTCGCCTTTCCCAAAAAAAAAAAAAAGAAAACCACTAGTTGGTTGTAGACCTAAAACCCTCCCTTAAATCCCTCGAAAACAAAACTTCCCTATCTTCCTCTACAACCTTAAAATCACGACAACTTTCAAACCAAAGCGCAGCAAAGTTCCAAGCAACAATTAGCTCAAATTTCATTAAAGAAAGTGCAAATATATTGAGAAATGCAAAGAAGAAATAGTGTAATGAGTTTAAAATCAAAACAATCGTGGGAAGAGGCGGAGACTCAGGCAACCTCCATTATTTCGCTACAACTTATTTTAACGGATAAAACTGGCCTTCTATGTATGGAATTATGGAGAAGTTACTGTAATTAACATACAATAGAAGAGGCCACCATAGTAGTATTTGAATATCGATCAGTTCATTAAGTCATTGGACCGAACTGTTTCTGAAGATATTTGACAACATCCGCGTCGACTTGGAAGGCCTTGGTCAGAACGTCTAGATTGATGGGTGGCTTGGATCCGAAGACGGCGTTTGCAATCGTTGTGACTCCAGGATTTTGGCTGCTAAATCCTGAAAAAGCAACGGCATTGACCTTTCCTATGTTGAATTCGAAATGAATTTGTCCGATTGGAAATACAAAGACATCTCCAGGGTGCAGCACTTTGGGGAAAAAGGTATTGTTGTTCTGGTTGGATGCAACAAATCCAACAAGGAGGGTGCCCTCGGTAACCATCAGCAACTCGGTGCCACGAGGGTGAATGTGCGGGGCATTGAGGCCACCGATTGCAAAGTCAATACGAGCAAGTGAGACGCCGAGAGTGTTGAGTCCCGGAAATTGGTCAACGAAAACTTGTGTTACTGCAGAACCAACTTTGCTGGCACCAGTGTTTCCAGGTTTATTAAGCCCTGCTTGGAGGAAGAAATCGTCAGAAGTCACCAGCTTTGGATCCTTGCAAAACTTCCCATTCACGAACACTGCACATATCAAAGCAGTTTTTCAGTACATGTATATATGCGTAGATAATTAATTACTTCGTAGAAGTAGAAGTATCAAATCGGATCATTTTATGCGCTCTAATTAATCATAGATATACTCGGAACTTTACTGAACGAATGTTTAAATAGAAGAAAAACAAACCCCCATGAGGCTCGTCGATGGCGACACAAAAATCTTGGAGAGGACTAGGGTCATAGGCAGATGCAAGTGAAGATGCCAAAGTCAAAAGAGCAAGAGTTGCAAGGAAACGAATTCCTTTCATTGTATCTAATCTTGTTGGACTTGCAGCTTATGATCAATGCTTAGAAGGGATGAGTGATCTTGCAGGGGAAGAAGCCTCCTATTTATAGAGGGGAAGCGTTTGAGCCTGTCAATTATGAACCATATTAAATTAATCATGTCCTCGCAATACTTTGCCAGTTCCCACCACTCATCATTATTCAATTGCTCTTGATCAAGCACTACTATTACAGCAATCAATCAACTGACCAAGACTTGGTTTTCGCATGTTTGGTCTTGCATAAAGGATGACTTTGTCTTGCGTGTGTGTCAACATATAAGAAAACTAATTACACAATTGCCAATTAGTTGTTAAAATTAGAGGAGGTCTTCAAAAAATATTATAGTTGGTGAGTATGGTTAGGCGATAACGACTGAAATTGTTGCTGGAAATGAAATGAAACAACTTTTGGCTTGCAATATTTGCGAGCAGTATACTAAATCTTACACAATAGTTCGCTTGGTTTAATACAAGGTATATCAACAAGCTATATAAGGTGTTTTGAGTATTGATTTTAAGTGATTAGAGAAACTCTTTTAATATTGTTAGAATTCTTTAAAAATGAAAATTAGAAATCATCGGTAATATATTTAATATTTATAAAAAAATATCATTTAATAAAAAAATATATTAAAAAAATTATATCTATTGGTACCAAGAATTGATTGTAATTTAGTTCAACCCCTATGAAGATAAATTTTTTGTTAAGATGATGGTATTAGATATACGATTTGAAATAATATTTTTATTTTCATTATTAGCCTATTTATGTTTAACATATATAATACAAAATTCTTGTGAATAGGAATATTGAAAGAATTTGCTTCTAGTTCCATGATATTTTAAAGCTATTCTTTTAGGTTTTAAATTCACTAGGATAATGGTTTTCTTTTTTTTTTTTTTTGGCTAATCATGTAAAAAATATTAATTTTGAAATTCATATTATAAAAATATTATGTCTAACTGTTCTCACCTAAACGTGAGAATTCTTGTTGATTCCTTTATCGCCGCATAAGTGCTTCCGTTTCGCCAACCATGACAAAGGAAGCCTTGGAGGCAGTCAACTATGAACCATATTAAATTAATTATATACTCGAAGAATTTTTCAAGTCACCACCAGTCATCATTATTCAATTAATCTTGTTCAAGCATTACTATTACTGCAATCAATTAATTGACAAAGACTTGGTATTCCCAAGTTAAAACTTGCATTAATAATGACGTCTTGTGTGTACGTTTACATTTGTTCTAAAATTGAGAGGCGTAATCAACTAATTCATTGGAGAAATTGTCAAAAGAGCCAACGACATCTCCAATGGTTTGACTTAGTTGCCTTTTTTTCTTTTTTCTCTCTCTCATTTAAGTTATGTACAATCCCTTTTTAGTGGGGACATCCCATTGGGTCCATCCAATGTGGCTCCGCTACTGATTACTGCGTCACTTTGATTCTTTTATAAGAGTGACACACACGCGGAAAGGCTAATCCCAATTGTAATATATAAACAGGTTGAATTAATGCATCCTTGAACCATATAAGATTGAATGACATAAAAGCATAAGCATGCACTCAAGCATTCGGATAAAAATTTGTTCCTTGTCCCAGTGGGTTGGAGGAAAAGGGGCTGTCATATTTAGAACCTGAGTCAATTTGCATAAGTGGGCAGAGTAATTACCTCTGTGAAGGTGGAATTATCTGAGCAGTAATATGTTGGCATAATTGGAGCATGTTCGTTTAACCGCCATTTATATTATAATTAATATTACAAGAAATTGAAGTTATAGCAGTGGACAAATGGTAAAAAATGCTAGCTTACAGAACGAGTGGCTAACTCAATGGAGCTAAACATGAGCAAGAGCAGTAGATGTGTGAAGACAATTAATTTGACAACATGTGACATTTTTGGAACGATAAATATAATTAAGATAACCCTTAGATAGTGGGTTGGTAAATTTAATTTTTCTATAATGTCATTAAACGTTTTTGATGTAATCTTAGGAATATATTCATTTGTGCAAGCGACAATTACACTAATGTTATATTTGGGTCAGTTGGTAATGATGGATAGGAAACAACCATATTTTATTTGTGGCGAAAGGTGTCAACTTACCAATAGAAGTGAGAAAACTTGTGGACTATTATCGGCTTTACAAGTGCAACAAGGGACAGAAGAAAGGGATACAGGATTGTTGGCAACATTCAATGTTATGAAACCTATTGGAGTAGTGAGGATACTAACTAAACCTTCTTTTCGGGAGCACATCACAAACCACAAACCAATTGTACACAATTGAATATGGGAAAGGAAGCAGTTGATGTTGGGTAACTACGCAAGGGCCTAAAAGGATACAACTAAAGCATGGAAGATTACTAGGAAAATCAGTAAGGTTTCACCAATGGGTAAGGCTACTTGTAAGTGACAGTAAAGTGTTTTCTAATTTCCTACTCCAAAAGGCAAGGTTAGCCAGAAGTAGAAACATGAAGGTTAGTCTACCCTACCAACGAGGATGTTGGCTTCAACGGGTAGGAGTGGTTTGTTAAACCCTCAAGTCCCTCAACAAAGAAATGTAAGTAATTAGTAATCCTTTACATAAATACTTGACAATAAATTGACGTGAAACGGTCACGTCAAGAAAGCAAAGAGTATTTATAATGTGTAAGGACTGTTTGTTGTGGAGATTTGAGGTATGAAAGGTTAGGTCGTTGGTTGGCTGAGACTAAGAAGTGTCTTAGTGTCATCGCAATGTTCAAAATTTTGATTGAAAATTTTAGTTATGTGACAACTAGTTTCAGATTAGAAAGTTTTGATAAATGAATGGTGGTTCGGGTCTTGATATCGTTCGAGAGCGAGTGTCCAAGATTGAAAAGACTCTCGGTGAGGGATTCGATGTGAAATACTTTCAATCTTAGTAATGTTAAACTTGCTAGATGATTTGGTACTTTTTTACAAAGTACTTATAATAATTTTAACATATCATTGTTTAATCAGTTTGTTAAGGTGAGACAAGATATTGTTGTCCTCAGAAAGGCAGTGGGTAGCTTGTCGAATAAAGGGGTAGAAGGTTCACAGAAGATGTAGGTTCTCAAACCTAAGACCTTCAACAGCGAGCACAATGCAAAGGCCATTGAGAACTTCTTGTGGGATATGAAGTAATCCTTTCGAGCTGGTCGTGTGTCAGATGGGGATAAGGTAATACTTACTAGCATATATCTTGCCAAAGATACCAAGTTGTGGTGGTGTATTCGACTCGATAACAATACTAGTATGGGTAGACCTCAGATCGAGACTTGTGATATACTGAAAAAGGAATTGAAAGATCAATTTCGTCCTTGTAATACATTGTGGGTTACAAGGGAGTCCTTAAAGCAGTTATGGTATAGTAACATAATTCGTGACTATGTCAAGGAATTCAAATCTTTGATGCTTGACATTCGTAATATATCAGACGTGACCTTTGCATTCACTGCGGTTGATAACTTAGTTGATTTTCGCATCAACTCCTCTGATTCTTCAAATAACAAATAGCCCAAGGACAAAGGCAAGAAGAAGAAAGAGGATTATCAGAACTGCCAGCTCAGAGATGACAGTGTGGGAAAGGATAAAGTTGTTACTTCAGACCAAGGTAAAAGTAAATCTAACTCAGGTTGTTTTATTTGCAATGATCCTCATAGGACAAAGGAGTGCCTAAAACAAGAGAAATTGAGCGTGTTGGTGGCTAACAAGGGAGGTAGTGATGCCAACTTGAAAAATGGCAATCCCTTACGGGTCAATCTTATACAAATGATCAATGTTGCTCATATTGAACGTGCTTCACAACTCGGCCTGATGTATGTCAAAATTAGGCTTAGAAAACAAAAGCTATTGGTGTTGGTGGATTCGGGAGTATCGCACAGCTTCATTGCAGAACAAGTGGCTGACTCACTGGGTTAAACATGAGCAAGAATAGCAAATGTGTGAAGGCAGTTAATTTGACAGCATGTGTCATTCTTGGAATGACAAAAGGAGTTAAGGTAACCCCCGATGGGTGGGTTGCTAAATTTGATTTCTCTATAATGTCGTTGGACAATTTTGATGTAATCCTAAGAATGAATTCATTTGTGCAAGCGACAATTGCACTAATGTCATATTTGAGTGGTTTAGTAATCATGGATAGGAAACAACCATACTTTATTTCTGGTGAAAGGTGTCAACCTACCAACACGAGTGAGAAAACTTGTGGAGTGTTATAGACCTTATAGGTGCAACAAGGGACGAGAGAAGGAGATGCAAGACTGTTGGCAACATTCAACTTTATGGAACCTGCTGAAGCAGTGTGGATGCTAGCCAAACCTTCTTTTTGGGAGCACATCATAAACTATAAGCCAATTTTACACAATTGAATATGAGAAAGGAAACGGTTGATGTTGGGCAACTACACAAGGGCCCAAAGGATGCAACCAAAGCATGAAGGACTACCAGGAAAAGCAGTACAGTTTCACCAATAGGTGAGGTTGCTTGTAAGTGACATTAAAGTGTTTTGCAAAGTCTTACTTCAAGAGGCAAAGTTAGCTAAAAGTAGAAATATGAGGGCTGGTTTTTCCTACAAATGAGGATATTGGCTTCAGCAGGTGAGGGTGGTTTGTTAAACCCTTAAGTCCCTCAACAAATAAATACAAGTAATTAGTAATCCCTTGCACTAATACTTGACATTAAATTGGCGTAAGACAGTCACTTCAAGAAAGCAAAGAGTATCTACAATGTGTAATGACTGTATGTTGTGGAGATTTGAGGCATGAGAGGTTAGGTCGTTGGTTGAGGCGACACCATGCAACAGAAGCACTGTGGCATGCAAGAGCCTCGTGACAGTAGGTAGGGAAGCATGGGGTGAGAGGGTGATGCGTAGGAATCACGAAAAATTGTTTGGAGGCATTGGTTGGGTATCGGAGACACGCTGGAAAAGCGACAACAAGAATGTTAGGAGTGCGGCAATAAACTGTACAAGAGGCGTGATCGCTCAAACACATCAATATTTCCTCCTACTAAATGTTTGAATTCCCTAATTTACTTTAAGAAGGTAGTGCGTATCTCTAAAAGTTAATAAGGCTAACACTATGTCTTTTGGAATCGGTAATAGCAACAACATTGCCACACGAGCATAGGCTCACACTAATACCAAACCACAATATGTTGCGGCTAGCAACCAATTGGAAAGTGATAAGGTGAATCATGATAGAAGTAACTCTCCATAAATCACCAAAATAAGAGATAGTGAGGTATTTTTCTGGAAGATTTATCTAAGTCAAGTGAGGTGACATGAATTCCTTAAAGGAAGGAGAATATAAGTGATTGCAGAAAGTAATTGAACAAACCAATTATGACATAACAGTCGCTCTTTGAATGGAAAGACATGATCTTAATTTTAGGAGTTAGTGAAAAAATTATCTCAAATGGGAAACCTAATTATGCATGATGGAAGTCATGCATATCTGTATGTAGTTAGGAATGTCAACTATAATACTATAAATATATGTTTAGAGTTGCAGTCAAGGGCCACAACAATAGTGATACACAATAAGTGCAAGAGAAACACTTAGAGAAATGGAAAGAGATTTTGACATTATTTATACTTTTGTGTGAAAATAAATAAAAGTTGAGAAAAGTTACTGTATATATTAGTGTATTCCCTTCTAATTGTATGAATTTGTTTATAATTATGTTCTAACAACTAACGAGTGTGCGTTTAGCTAAAATTAAGAAGTATCTCAATGTTATTATAAAATTCAAAATTTTAGTCGAACATTTTGGTACTGTGACGACTATGGTCATAGGCAGAGGCAAGTGAAGATGCCAAAGGCAAAAGAGCAAGAGTTGTTGCAAGGAAACGGACACCTTCCATTGTACCTAATCTTGTTGGACTTGTAGCTTATGATGTTCGGGGGAGATACCTTGCATTGGAGGAGGCCTATGTATAGGCATAAACCATTGAGCAAGTCAATAATTACGAGCCATATTTTATAATTGCAATATTCTGCACGTTGCTACCAGTCATTCTTCGATTAACCTTCGATCAAACACAATCAATTAATTAAGAAGGATTTGGTTTTCCCATGTTAGGACTTCCCTCAAGAATGACGTTATTGTCTTTTATGTGCACTAAAATATAGAAAACTAGTTAACTACCGACGTGCAAACAGAAAATGTCAAAATTTAAAGGTAATTAGTTGTTAATGTTAAGGAGATCCCCAAAAAATATTGTAGTTGGTGAGTATCGTTAGATGATAATGACGTTAATTGTGTGTGTGTGTGTGTATATATATATATATATATATGGCGGCTTTTAGTACTGTTTTCAGGTAGAAACATAGACAGTTTCGTAATGGTTGAAAGACGACATATTTTTCTGTAGGAACGTTGATATGCTTTGATGATTTACGTTGTCATATTATATAATATATCAAAAAACTACTTGTAATTATCAAAATTAGAGGACGATCTCCATGAAATATCGTGTTTGGTGAGAGTGTTGATGACATAGACAACGTTTGGAGTTCAAAAGAAATTTTCTTTAATTACAATTCTCCCATCTAGCGGCAATGGCCAGGATTTCTTCTGGTCCTACACCATTTGTCCTGTTTGCCTTTTTAATAGACCGTTAACAATATCTCCATCTCTCATTAAAATTATTTTTTTTAAAAAAAAATTGCTCCAATTCTCAGGACCCATCTACCATAGAGTCTATGGAAAGATACACAATCGTTTTTTAGTTTTCACTAAAAATATATTTCTAAAATTCAATGAAATAAACTTATATTTTATTCAAGATTTACCTTTATTAATTTATCTTATCAATTCCCATTAAAAATATTAGTTGTAGGCTACCAGCAGTATGATATGATCATGTCAAAGTTGTTTAAATTTTAGTCTCACTGCCAACCCAAAAACAGTACCAATTGCATCAATTTTGCTAATTATGAATTATAGGGTTTTCATTTTCTTTTTCATCAATTTTTTCCCCTCACTTATGAACAATTAATTTTCTTAAAAGAACAATGAAAAATTATTAGCCTTGAGGCCTGCGTGAAGTGATCAAACGTTATAATTAGAGAAGAGTTCTCAAATCTCACTGTTCAACACGTTAAACAATAAAGAAGGGTCCAATGGATCGATGGCACTGGCGAAGTGTCAAAATTAGAAGCAATTTTATGGCATTTTCCTTCCATGATGTATTTGTCTATCGAAATTAACCAGAAACCCTAGACTATAGAAGCAATTTATATCCTTTTCGAATCAGTAGAGCAGACATGGAATTCATGGTGTGATTTAGGTCATGGGTATAAGTTGAGAGACATTTGGTTGATGAGATTCTACGCAATTACATGGTTCATTTGGCTGATAAGAAATAAGAGCTGTTTTACTAGTACATCTTTCTTGGTGGAGAAAATACGTGACATGGACTCGGATATGACGGCCGGTGAAGGCAAAGTGACCAATGAGTACTTTTACATGTGACGACTTCCTGTTAAATCTCTCCCAAGTTGGGCCTACGAGGAATAATAGAATTCACCATAATGTTCTTATATGAGAAGTACCGCTGAAGGGCTCATTCAAATTCAATACTAAGTGGCTGGAACAGGCAGAGTATTGCGGGGAGATGTAGAAAACATGATCTGTCTATTTTTCAAACCAGATGTAAACTGTTAGTGATTAGGGAGATTGTGATATTATGGGGCCAATCATTAAATATGACTCGAGTACGTTGATTAATAAGATAAGAGGAAGATCTTGAAATCTTGCGTCAATGTTCAGAGATATCAAAGATACAACTAAAGAGCATATTTCCTTTCTCTTTTGGCCATGAGAGCACAATTTTTTTCTGCGGATGCAATGATGAAGCAAGAATTATTCAAGAGCACTAACTTTATTGCATGAGTGTAAAAGGGGTTTTGACATGTAATGAGAATTTTCTCTTAGTTTAAGGCTCAAAAGGGGTTAGGGACATGTTCTTTTGCTTCGTGTGCACGAGGCTATCTTTTATTTGCTCATGAGCTATGCACATCCCCTAGACAATCACTTATATTTAATAGTATTATTGCCTCGCCTTTCCCAAAAAAAAAAAAAAGAAAACCACTAGTTGGTTGTAGACCTAAAACCCTCCCTTAAATCCCTCGAAAACAAAACTTCCCTATCTTCCTCTACAACCTTAAAATCACGACAACTTTCAAACCAAAGCGCAGCAAAGTTCCAAGCAACAATTAGCTCAAATTTCATTAAAGAAAGTGCAAATATATTGAGAAATGCAAAGAAGAAATAGTGTAATGAGTTTAAAATCAAAACAATCGTGGGAAGAGGCGGAGACTCAGGCAACCTCCATTATTTCGCTACAACTTATTTTAACGGATAAAACTGGCCTTCTATGTATGGAATTATGGAGAAGTTACTGTAATTAACATACAATAGAAGAGGCCACCATAGTAGTATTTGAATATCGATCAGTTCATTAAGTCATTGGACCGAACTGTTTCTGAAGATATTTGACAACATCCGCGTCGACTTGGAAGGCCTTGGTCAGAACGTCTAGATTGATGGGTGGCTTGGATCCGAAGACGGCGTTTGCAATCGTTGTGACTCCAGGATTTTGGCTGCTAAATCCTGAAAAAGCAACGGCATTGACCTTTCCTATGTTGAATTCGAAATGAATTTGTCCGATTGGAAATACAAAGACATCTCCAGGGTGCAGCACTTTGGGGAAAAAGGTATTGTTGTTCTGGTTGGATGCAACAAATCCAACAAGGAGGGTGCCCTCGGTAACCATCAGCAACTCGGTGCCACGAGGGTGAATGTGCGGGGCATTGAGGCCACCGATTGCAAAGTCAATACGAGCAAGTGAGACGCCGAGAGTGTTGAGTCCCGGAAATTGGTCAACGAAAACTTGTGTTACTGCAGAACCAACTTTGCTGGCACCAGTGTTTCCAGGTTTATTAAGCCCTGCTTGGAGGAAGAAATCGTCAGAAGTCACCAGCTTTGGATCCTTGCAAAACTTCCCATTCACGAACACTGCACATATCAAAGCAGTTTTTCAGTACATGTATATATGCGTAGATAATTAATTACTTCGTAGAAGTAGAAGTATCAAATCGGATCATTTTATGCGCTCTAATTAATCATAGATATACTCGGAACTTTACTGAACGAATGTTTAAATAGAAGAAAAACAAACCCCCATGAGGCTCGTCGATGGCGACACAAAAATCTTGGAGAGGACTAGGGTCATAGGCAGATGCAAGTGAAGATGCCAAAGTCAAAAGAGCAAGAGTTGCAAGGAAACGAATTCCTTTCATTGTATCTAATCTTGTTGGACTTGCAGCTTATGATCAATGCTTAGAAGGGATGAGTGATCTTGCAGGGGAAGAAGCCTCCTATTTATAGAGGGGAAGCGTTTGAGCCTGTCAATTATGAACCATATTAAATTAATCATGTCCTCGCAATACTTTGCCAGTTCCCACCACTCATCATTATTCAATTGCTCTTGATCAAGCACTACTATTACAGCAATCAATCAACTGACCAAGACTTGGTTTTCGCATGTTTGGTCTTGCATAAAGGATGACTTTGTCTTGCGTGTGTGTCAACATATAAGAAAACTAATTACACAATTGCCAATTAGTTGTTAAAATTAGAGGAGGTCTTCAAAAAATATTATAGTTGGTGAGTATGGTTAGGCGATAACGACTGAAATTGTTGCTGGAAATGAAATGAAACAACTTTTGGCTTGCAATATTTGCGAGCAGTATACTAAATCTTACACAATAGTTCGCTTGGTTTAATACAAGGTATATCAACAAGCTATATAAGGTGTTTTGAGTATTGATTTTAAGTGATTAGAGAAACTCTTTTAATATTGTTAGAATTCTTTAAAAATGAAAATTAGAAATCATCGGTAATATATTTAATATTTATAAAAAAATATCATTTAATAAAAAAATATATTAAAAAAATTATATCTATTGGTACCAAGAATTGATTGTAATTTAGTTCAACCCCTATGAAGATAAATTTTTTGTTAAGATGATGGTATTAGATATACGATTTGAAATAATATTTTTATTTTCATTATTAGCCTATTTATGTTTAACATATATAATACAAAATTCTTGTGAATAGGAATATTGAAAGAATTTGCTTCTAGTTCCATGATATTTTAAAGCTATTCTTTTAGGTTTTAAATTCACTAGGATAATGGTTTTTTTTTTTTTTTTTTTGGCTAATCATGTAAAAAATATTAATTTTGAAATTCATATTATAAAAATATTATGTCTAACTGTTCTCACCTAAACGTGAGAATTCTTGTTGATTCCTTTATCGCCGCATAAGTGCTTCCGTTTCGCCAACCATGACAAAGGAAGCCTTGGAGGCAGTCAACTATGAACCATATTAAATTAATTATATACTCGAAGAATTTTTCAAGTCACCACCAGTCATCATTATTCAATTAATCTTGTTCAAGCATTACTATTACTGCAATCAATTAATTGACAAAGACTTGGTATTCCCAAGTTAAAACTTGCATTAATAATGACGTCTTGTGTGTACGTTTACATTTGTTCTAAAATTGAGAGGCGTAATCAACTAATTCATTGGAGAAATTGTCAAAAGAGCCAACGACATCTCCAATGGTTTGACTTAGTTGCCTTTTTTTCTTTTTTCTCTCTCTCATTTAAGTTATGTACAATCCCTTTTTAGTGGGGACATCCCATTGGGTCCATCCAATGTGGCTCCGCTACTGATTACTGCGTCACTTTGATTCTTTTATAAGAGTGACACACACGCGGAAAGGCTAATCCCAATTGTAATATATAAACAGGTTGAATTAATGCATCCTTGAACCATATAAGATTGAATGACATAAAAGCATAAGCATGCACTCAAGCATTCGGATAAAAATTTGTTCCTTGTCCCAGTGGGTTGGAGGAAAAGGGGCTGTCATATTTAGAACCTGAGTCAATTTGCATAAGTGGGCAGAGTAATTACCTCTGTGAAGGTGGAATTATCTGAGCAGTAATATGTTGGCATAATTGGAGCATGTTCGTTTAACCGCCATTTATATTATAATTAATATTACAAGAAATTGAAGTTATAGCAGTGGACAAATGGTAAAAAACGCTACTTAACGGTTTGTGAGACGCATAGAAATAAAGATTTTTTAGCTACTGGGCAATACGTCACTGTTAGTTACTCACATAATTTTATTAATAGAGAAATGGTGAATCCAAAGTGAAAGAAAGTGGGGCAAAAAGAAACAGAAAATGGAAGTAGTATGTTTAAGTTTAAAATTCAAAACCACGGTAAGATGTACGGATTTAGGCAAGGGCTGCAACAAGGAAACGGCCTCCTTTCATTTTGGTATAGTACAGTCGTGGGCCTTGTAGTTTATGTTGCTTTAGTTGCGGATGACTTCGATTGGAGACAGGATAATTTGTAGACGAGAGCAATCGAGCCCACCATGCTATTACCGAATGGAGGATTTTATTGTTTGAATGGATAATTTATGTTCCAAAACTGCTTTTAAGCTGTGTCATGGAAAAAGATGGTAGTGGTTCAGTATGGTTAGGAGATAATTAATGGGATTGTTTACTTTAGCATTAATGGAAAGTTTCTTAATCTTACCCGACTTCCTGAAGAAGGGATTGGCTCAGCCCTATGGAATTATATACTTATCTAAAGATGGCAGGATCTAGAAATTCCTGCGTAAATACTATTAATTAAACGGGAGGTTACCAAACTCAAAATATTCTTGCGCAGTATATCGTCCACTAATCCTCTATAATGTCCATATACCAATGTCAGCACAAAATGCAATTAAGAGCTACCACTTAGCTTACGTTTTTTTTTTTTATTAGATATCACAATCAATATCCTGAAGTTAGAAGGAACGGTTAATATTTTCTGCAACTACTCTCTACATAAATCTGCATCATAATTTAAGGCAGACAAATGAGGCTTTAGTAAATGAGAGGTTAGATATACACACAGAGATAATGAACATAGCTGGAGACACAAGAATTTAAAAAAATAAAAATAAGATTAAAACATAAGTAAAAATAACTATTCAATGAAATTAAATTTTCTTATAGATTATCAATTATATATATCCTTTGAAAATGAAAGAATTCAATTAAATTCTCTTTTTTAAAAAAAAAAACAAAATGTGATATATAGCAATCAAAAATGTTGGTGAAATATGATTTGATTCAATTGAATTAAATTGAGTTGAATAGTCTCCAAAATTAGTACACTTCAAAAGAACCATATACGTTACTTGCCACTTTCAGTTGCCACCGCGTCTTGTAGGTGCCTGCATTCCTTACGTCGACCTTTCTTTCCAATTAGAGTAATTAATATGCAATTAGCCACATATCGATATATGAGATGAATAATGTGGATAATTAAGAGAATCAGTGAATTGGTTGTTCCCACGAGAGAAAGCTATTTTTGTAATTTATTGATGTTCAACCCACTGTCATGTCATTATCCCCAAAGGTATTCATTTACGAGCCAACTACACCTTTTTTTTTTTTTTCCAACTATACCATTTCTAATTTTTCATGCCGCCTAGATCGCAGGCTTATCGTTTTCCTCTTTTGGAAAGATATGATGATGTTAATATTAAAAAAAATTTGCTATATAGAAATGTATGCACGGAGGCCTTGAACAAAAATGGTGATAGCCTTAGCACGTTAGGAGACCTTATATGAAAAGTTGATAGCCTCCATCGCTCTATATCGCGAAAGAAGATGTCTAGATTTCTAGGAACTCCAATCTAAAAGGGTTTTTTAGTGTGGCAGCCAAACGTGACAATAATAGAGACACACATAAAGTGTAGGTAAAACATTTAAAGAGAGAAAAAGAGATTATGACATATTTTATATTTTTATGTAAAAAATAATAAAAATTATTAAAAATTTATGTATAAACTTACGTTTTCTTTTTTAATTGTGTAAGTTTGTTTTCTTTTCTATTTGTGTAAGATTGTTTATAATTGTATTCTAGTTATCAAAAGGTGTGTAGTTGGCTCAGACTAATAAGTATCTTTGTGTCATCACAAAATTCGAAATTTTGATAAAAAATTTTAGTTGTATGACAACTAGTATTAAAGTAGACAGTTTTAATAAATGATTGGTGGTTCGGGTCTTGATATCATTTGAATCTTGATATCGTTCAGGAGCAAGTGTCTAATATTGAAAAAACTTTCAGGGAGGGGTTTAATGCAAAAATACTTTCAATCTTGGTAAGGTTGAACTTACTAGATGATTTGGTACATTTCTTACAAACTACTTATGATAATCTTAACATATCATTGTTTGCTCAGTTTGTTGAGGTGAAACAAGATATTGCTGTCCTTAGAAAGGTAGTGGACAGCCTGTCGAATTGAGGGGTGGAAGGTTTGCATAAGATTTAGGTTCCCAAACCTAAGACCTTCGATGGTGAGCACAATGCAAAGGTCATTGTGAACTTCTTATGAGATATGAAGTAATACTTCCAAGCTGGTCATGTGTCAGATGGGGAGAAGGTGATACTTACTAGCATATATCTTGCCAAAGATGCCAAATTGTAGTGGCGTACTCGACTCGATGACAATGCTAGTACGGGTAGGTCTCGGATTGAGAATTCTGATATGTTAAAGAAGGAATTGAATGATCAATTCCTTCCTTGTAATATATCGTGAGTTACAAGGGAGTTATTGAAGCAGTTATGACATAGTGACACGGTTTGTGACTATGTCATGGAATTCAACTCTTTGATGCTTGACATTTGTAATATGTTAGAGGAGGATAAGCTGTTCAATTTCATGTTAGGGCTACAACCTTGGATACAATTAGAGTTACGGAGGCAAGGTGTGAAGGACTTGCCCTTTGTATTCATTGCGATTGACAGCTTAGTTGATTTTCGAATCAACTCCTCTAATTCTTTAAATAGCAAACAACCCAAGAACAAAGGTAAGAAGAAGAAAAAGGATTTTTGGAACTGCCAGCACGGAGATGACAGTGTGGGAAAAGACAAAGTTGTTAAGGTAACCCTTGGTCGGTGGGTTGGTAAATTTGATTTTTCTATCATATCATTGGACGTTTTTTATGTAATCCTAAGAATGGATTCATTTGTGCAAGCAACAATTTCACTAATGTCATATTTGAGTGGTTTGGTAATCATGGATAGGAAACAACTATACTTTCTTTTTGGTGAAAGGTGTCAACCTACCAACACGAGTGGGAAAACTTGTGGACTGTTATCGGCCATATAAGTGCAAGAAGGGACAGGAGAAGGGGATACAGGACTATTGGCAACATTCAACGTTATGGAACCTGCTGGAGTAGTGAGGATGCTGGTCAAACCTTCTTTTAAGGAGCACATCACAAACCATAAGCCGATTTTACACAATTGAATATGGGAAAGGAAGCGGTTGATGTTGGGCAGCTACGTAAGGGCCTAAAAGGATACAACCAAAGTATGGAGGACTACTAGGAAAATCAGTAGGATTTCACCAATGGTTAAGGCTACATGTAAGTGACATTAAAGTGTTTTCTAATGTCCTACTCCAAGAGGCAAGGTTAGCCAGAAGTAGAAACAGGAAGGTTAGTCTACCCTACTAACGAGGATGTTGGCTTCAACAGGTAAGAGTGGTTTGTTAAACCCTCAAGTCCCTCAACAAATAAATGCAATTAATTAGTAATTCCTTGCATCAATACTTGATATTAAATTGGCGTGAAAAGATCACGTCAAAAAAGCAAAAAGTATTTACAATGTGTAAGGACTGTATGTTGTGGAGATTTGAGGCATGAGAGGTTAGGTCGTTGGTTGAGGCGACATCATACAACAGAAGTACCGTGACATGCAGGAGCAACAAGATAGCGAACAGGAAAGCATGAGGTGAGAGGGTTATGTGTAGGAATCACGAAAAATCGTTTAGAGGCATTGGTTGGGTGTTGGAGACATATTGGGAGAGTGACAGTAGGAATGCTGGGAGTGCAGCAGCAAGCTGTACAAGGGGTGTGATTGATCAGACACATCAATGTTTCCTCCTGTTAAATTTTTGGATTCCCTAATGCACTTTAGGTAGGTAATACATGTCTCTAAAAGTTAGTAAGACTAACTTTATGTCCCACAGAGTCAGCAATGGAAATAACATTGTCACATGAGCACGAGCTTGAACTAACACCAAACCACGATCGATTGCGGTCAGCAAACACTTGAAAAGTGATGAGGTGGATCATGACAGAAGGAGATCTCTATAGGTCACCAAAACAGGAGATAATGAGGTATTTTTCCAGAAGATTTATCTAAGCCAAGTGAGGTGACATGAACTCCTTAAGGGAAGGAGAACATAGATGGTCGTAAAAAGTAATTGAACAAGTCCATTATGAGATAACAGCCCCTCCTTGAATGAAGAGACATGATTTTGATCTTGGGAGTTAGAAAATTATCTTAAAGTGGAGAGCCCTACTATGCATGATGAGAGTTATGCATATCTTTAGGTAGTTGGAGTATCAACTATCATACTATAAATATGTGTTTAGAGTGGCAACCAAGGGTTACAATAAGAGTGACACATAGCAAGTACTGGACAAACACTTAAGAAAGGGGAAAAGATCTTGATATTCTTTGTACTTTTGTATAAAAAATAATAAAAATTAAAAAAAATTATCATATATTCTTGTTTATTCTCTTTTAATTGTGTGAATTTATTTGTAATTACGTTCTAACAACTAATGATTATGTGTTTAGCTAAAATTAAGAAGTATCTTAATGTTATCATAAGATTCAAAATTTTAGTTGAAAAGTTTGTTTGTGTAACGACTATGGTCATAGGCAGAGGCAAGTGAAGATGCCAAAGCCAAAAGAGCAAGAGTTGTTGCAAGGAAACGGACACCTTCCATTCTATCTAATCTTGTTGGACTTGTAGCTTATGATGTTCAGGGGGTGAGATATCTTGCATTGGAGGAGGCCTATTTATAGGCATAAACCATTGAGCAAATCAATAATTACGAGCCATATTATGTAATTGCAATATTCTTCGATTAACCTCGATCAAACACAATCAATTAATTAAGAAGGATTTGGTTTTCCCATGTTAGGACTTCCATCAAGAATGACGTTATTGTCTTGTATGTGCTCTAAAATATAGAAAACTAGTTAACTACCGACGTGCAAACAGCAAATGTCAAAATTTAAAGGTAATTAGTTGTTAATGTTAAGGAAATCCTCAAAAAATATCATAGTTGGTGAGTATCGTTAGATCATAATGACATTAATTGTGTATATATGTATATATTTATATATATATGGCGGCTTTTACTACTGTTTTCAGGTAGAAACATAGACAGTTTCGTAATGGTTGAAAGACGACATATTTTTATGTTGGAACGTTGATGTGCTTTGACGATTGACGTTGTCATATTATATAATATATCAAAAAACTACTTGTAATTATCACAATTAGAGGACGATCTCCATGAAATATCGTGTTTGGTGGGAGTGTTGATGACATAGACAACGTTTAGAGTTCAAAAGAAATTTTCTTTAATTACAATTCTTCCATTTGTCCTGTTTGCCTTTTTAATAGACCATTAACAATATCTCCATCTCTCATTAAAATTATTTTTAAAAAAAAAAATTGTTCCAGTTCTCAGGACCCATATACCATAGAGTCTATGGAAAGTTACACAATCTTATTTTAGTTTTCACTAAAAATATATTTCTGAAATTGAAATATGTAATTTCCATATTACAACGAAATAAACTTATATTTTAATCAAGATTTACCTTTATTAATTTATCTTATTAATTCCCCTTAAAAATATTAGTTTTAGGCTACCAACAGTATGATATGATCATGTCAAAGTTGTTTAACATTTAGTCTCACTGCCAACCCAAAAAAAGTACCAAATGAATCAATTTTAATAATTATTCATAATAGGCTTTTTATTTTCCTTTTCATCAATTTTTTTCCCCTCACTTATGAACAACTAATTTTCTTAAAAAAAAAAAAAGAAAAATTATTAGCCTTGAGGCCTGCCGTGAAGTGATCAAACGTTATAATTAGAGAAGAGTTCTCAAATCTCACTGTTCAACCCGTTAAACAAAAAAGAAGGGTCCAATGGAGCGATGGCACTGGCGAAGTGTCAAAATTAGAACTTTATGGCATTTTCCTTCCATAATGCATTTGTCTATCGAAATTAACCAGAAACCCTAGACTATAGAAGCAATTTATATCCTTTTCGAATCAGTAGAGCAGACATGGAATTCATGGTGTGATTTAGGTCATGGGTATAAGTTGAGAGACATTTCGTTGATGAAATTCTACGCAATTGCATGGTTCATTAGGCTGACAAGAAATAAGAGCTGTTTTACTAGTAAATCTTTCTTGGTGGAGAAAATATGTGACATGGACTCGGATATGACGGCCGGTGAAGGCAAAGCGACCAATGAGTACTTTTACATGTGACTGACTTCCTGTTAAATCTCTATGAAGTTGGGACTATGAGGAATAATAGAATTCACCATAATATTCTTATATGAGAAGTACCGCTGAAGGGTTCATTCAAATTCAATACTAAGTGGCTGGAACAGGCAGAGTATTGCGGGGAGATGTAGAAAACATGATCTGTCTAGTTTTCAAACCAGATGTAAACTGTTGGTGATTAGGGAGGTTGTGATATTATGGGGCCAATCATTAAATATGACTCGAGTACGTTGATTAATAAGATGAGAGGAAGATCTTGAAATCTTGCGTCAATGTTCAGAGATATCAAAGATACAACTAAAGAGCATATTTCCTTTTGTCTTTTGGCCATGAGTGCACAATTTTTTTCCTGCGGATGCAATGATGAAGCAAGAATTATTCAAGAGCACTAACTTTATTGTATGAGTGTAAAAGTTAGCTCAACTGTTATAGATGAGTTTTATCGGTTTAGTTTTTGCGGTTTTGACATGTCATCAGAATTTTCTCTCAGTTTAAGGCTCAAAAGGGGTTAGGGACATGTTCTTTTGCTTCGTGTGCACGAGGCTATCTTTTATTTGCTCATGAGCTATGCACATCCCCTAGACAATCACTTATATTTAATAGTATTATTGCCTCGCCTTTCAGAAAAAAAACAAAGAACCACTAGTTGGTTGTTGACCTAAAACCCTCCCTTAAATCCCTCAAAAACACAACTTCCCTATCTTCCTCTCTCTCTCTCTATTGTCCATCTCATCCAATGACTCTCTGTTCCACACGACCCATCACATTCTTCTTTGTCGAACAATAGTACCACAGCAACCGATCGAGTGGGATTTGTTTATGCTAGGATTTGCATTAGTGAATGGCGTTGTCAAGTTAATTTAATAATAGATAGGATAACTGCCATGGAGATCTCAAATTAAGAATATGTCTTGCAAAAATATAGGAGCTGGCGACTATTGTTAATTGATAATGTCATTGTTTACTTGAACATTAATGGAAAGATTCTTAATCTTAATCGCGAAACACAAAATAGAAATAGTGTATGGAGTTTAAAATCAAAACCATCGTGGGAAGAGGGGCAGACTCAGGCAACCTCCATTTTATCGTTACAACTTATTTTAACATATAAATGTATGGAATTATGGAGAAGTTACTGTAATTAACATACGATAGAAGAGGCCACCATAGTAGCATCACAATATCGATCAGTTCATTAAGTGGTTGGCCAGAACTGTTTCTGAAGATATTTGACGATATCCGCGTCGACTTGGAAGGCCTTGGTCAGAACGTCTGGATTGATGGGTGGCTTGGATCCGAAGACAGCGTTTGCAATTGTTGTGACTCCAGGATTTTGGCTGCTCAATCCTGCAAAAGCGACGGCGTCGACCTTTCCTATGTTGAGTTGGAAATGAATTTGTCCGATTGGGAACACAAAGACATCTCCAGGATGCAGGACTTTGGTGAAAAGGGTATTGTTGTTCTGGTTGGATGCAACAAATCCAACAAGGAGCGTGCCTTCTGTAAGCACTAGGATCTCAGTGCCACGAGGGTGAATGTGCGGCGGGTTCAGGCCATGGATTGCCCAATCAAGACGAGCTAGGGAGATGCCGAGAGTGTTGAGTCCCGGAAGTTGGTCAACGAAAACTGGTGTGACCACAAAACCAAGTTTGTTGGCAGTGTTTCCAGGTTTGTTAAGCCCTGCTTCGAGGAAGAAATCGTTCGCAGTCACCAGCTTTGGATCCTTGCAAAACTTCCCATTCACGAATACTGCACATATCAAAACAGTTTTTCAACATGAAGCAATCATCAATACCACTCCACGAATCGTGTAGTTTAATGTCCAGCGAGTGTAGTACGCAATCAATATATGTGTGTGTGTTTGAGAATAATTAATTACTTCGTAGAAGTTTCAAAGCAGATCATTTTGCGCACTCTAATTGATTAGAGATACACATACTTAGTACTTTACTGAATGAAAGTTTAAATAGAAGAAAAACATAACCCCATGAGGCTCGTCGATGGCGACACAAAAATCTTGGAGAGGACTAGGGTCATAGGCGGAGGCAAGTGAAGACGCCAAAGCCAAAAGAGCAATAGTTGCAAGGAATCGAGCACTTTCCATCGTTGTTGGACTTGCAGCTTATGATCGATGCTTAGAAGGGGTGAGTGATCTTGCAGGAGAAGAAGCCGCCTCCTATTTATAGACAGGAAACCTTTGAGACAGCCAATTATGAGTCATATTAATTAATTATATATTTGCAAAATTTTGCAAGTAGAAACCAGTTGTCAAGGATTTCTATTAAGAATGGCGGTGTCTTGTGGGTACGTAATATATAATAAACTAATTACTAATTGTGAATTAGTTGTCAAAGTAGAGGTCTTCGAAACATACCATAGTTGGTGAGTACCTTTAGTTGATAACAGGGAACGTGGGGTGGGTGGGGGCAGTTTCTTATATATAATTGTCCCATAGCTCTCTCCTGGCATGAGCATTAAATATCAAAAGCTTCAGTAATTTGCATTTCTTGTTGACCAATTCTGTTTTGATTTTCTAGTTACCATAAGCAAATAGTTAGGTCAATAAAATGTACGCTAATCCATATCTATTTAGATTCTAATTTTAGAAATATTAGGTTGATTATCAGTTAGACTATATGTCATCAAAATGCTTGAGGTTCGTAGAGTGACTTGGACAAATGGCTTGTAGTGAAAAGAACTTAGAAGAGGCCAATGGAGCGATCACAGCCAAGTCTAAAAAGATCTCCATCTCACATTTAGAAAAGTACCCTTCTCGGATAATGAAGAAGGGTCCCATGGATCGATGACACTGGCGAAGTGTCAAAATTATAAGCAATTTATGGCATTTTCCCTGCATAATGCATTTTTCTATGGAAATTAAACAGAAACTCTAGACTATAGTGGAGAAGAAAACTTAGCTGCAATTTTTTTCTAATTAAGTTTAGAAATTCATATCAACTTAGTTTTCCATTCACACTTTCAATTCTTAAGTTTTATATTATGCCACATTAATTACTTTAGCAATCAAATAGAATACATTTTTCCACTAAGGTCCTTTTTTGTTTTTTTTTTCTTGGTCATAATGTTCCTTAAGATATCATCCGGAGAACATATGCTGTATCCTCTGAGAGATCTGTTATCCTTTTGGAACATACAATTTTTTGAGCTACTAAGCTAAACGTCGTGGTTAATTTCTAACATAATTTTATTAATAGAGAAAAGGTGAATCCAAGGTGTGAAAGAAAGTGAAGAAAGAAAAAAGAAAATGGAAATGATACGTTTAAGTGTAAAATTTAAATTAAGTATATTTAGTTACATTATTATAAAAGTAAATTTTATTTTAAAAACATAATATTAAACATACCGCTTGAAACAATCCTTTGCACATTCAGTATGGGAAGCTCAATAATCTTAACGTTGGTTTTCCCTCAGCTTCTTAGGTCACTGGCCAAATTGTTTCTCAAGATTGTTGACCACATCATCGTTGACTTGGAAGGCCTTGGTCAGAATGTTTGAATTGATGGGTGGCTTTGATCCGAAGACGGCGTTTGCAATTGTTATTTCACCAGGGTTCTGGCTGTTAAATGCGGCGAATGCTGTTGCGTGAACCTTTCCTATGTTGAATTGGAAATGAATTTGTCCAATTGGGAACACAAAGACGTCTCCAGGATTCAGAACTTTGGTGAAAAGGGTGCTATTGTTCTGGTTGGATGCTACAAATCCAACAAGGAGGGTACCCTCAACGACCACTAGGATCACGGTGGCGCGAGGGTGAATGTGTGGCGGGTTGAGGCCACCGACCGCCCAGTCAAGACGGGCCAGGGAGAGTCCGAGAGTATTGAGTCCCGGAAGTTGGTCAACGAAGACCCCTTTGACCGCAAAACCAAGTTTGTTGGCAGCAGTGTTTCCTGATTCTTGAAGCCCTTGAAAGTAGAAGTCCTCGGCCGTCACCTGCTTCGGATCCTTACAAAACTTCCCATTCACGAACACTGCACGTATCAAACATTTAGTTAACATCAACCAATCACCAATACAATCCAAGAATTTGTATTACATACTACTTGCGATCTAATGAGTCTGATAAATAGACAAAAATTAAATTATTTCGTGAAAGTACCAAATAATTTGGAGTGTTTCATGCAATTGTTGCTATAGGAAAACTATATTTTATGCATAGACATGTTCCAAAAAAAAAAAAAAAACAAAAAAACAAAGAATGCTAGATATGTGTTATTCTTTTTTTTAAGCCAATGTTGGCATCCAAAATAGTTATATACTACGTTAAGATCTTAAGCTGCTCTTGTGTAGAAAGCCCTACTTTCATAACATCTGATGGTATGTATATCATTTCATTAAGGGCCAACTGAAAGCGAACTTACCACCATTAGGCTCCGGCATGGCCACGCAAAAGTCCTGAAGAGGACTGGGGTCATATGCAGAGGCAAGGGAAGATGCCAAAGCCAAGAGTGCAAGGGCTGTAATAATAAGGAGACGACCGCCTTTCATTTTAGTATAGTACTATCGTAGGCCTTGTAGTTTATGTTGCTTTAGTTGTGGTTTGAGACGACTTCGATTGGAGAGAGGAGAATTTATAGACGAGAACCATTGAGCCAACCAGGCTATTACCGAATGGAAGATTTTATTGTTTTGAATCTTTTATTGGTTATGGAAGATTTTACTGTTTGGAATTTTTTATTGGGTTATATGTCCTTTTTTTTTTTTCTGTGGCATGTGAGACTACGGCGCATAGAATCTAACACGTTTCAATATGTTACTCTCAGTTTCACTCAACCAAAGGCATGTTAGTATTCGCAGCACTTTTTAGCCAAACATACTGATACAACAACCGATTGAATGTGACTTTATGTATGCTCGGATTTTCATTAGAGAAAGACATTATCAAGTTAATTTAACAATATATATGAAAACTGCTAGGAAGCTCTCAAAAAAGGAAATATGTGTTGAAAAATATGGTAGTTGTAGTATTGTTAGGAGGTAATGGCATTGTTTAGTTCAACATCAATGGAAAGTTTCTTAATCTTATCCGACTTCCTGATGAAGGGATTGACACAGCTCTATGGAATTAACTACTTAACTAAAGGTCCCAAGATCTAGTAATTCCTGCATAATACGATTAATTAATGGTCATTTTCATAGGCTATATGAGCCGACCTACACAATAAGGGAGAAGGGAAGGTTGCCAAACTCAAAATATTCTTGCATAGTATATGGTCTACTAATCCTCTATAAAGTCCATATACCAAAGTCAGCACAAAAGGCAATTAAGAGCTACCACTTTGCTTAATTATTTATTTATTTTTATTTTTTTGGGGGATTAAATATCAGAATCAATCTCCTGAAGCTAGAGGTAAAGGTTGATATTTTCTGCAATTCCTGTTGTTGAAATTAAAAACGTAATCTACATAATTCTGCATCAAAATTTAAGGCTGACCAGTGAGGCTTTAGTAAAGGAGAGGTAAGGTATATAGACAAAGATAATGAACATAACTGAAGACACAAAAATAAACAAATAAATATATATTAAAGCATAAGTGTTTTATTAAAAAAAAAAAAAAGAACTATTCAATAAAATTCACTTTTGTTTCAAAAATTGTGATATACAGCAAGCAAAAATTTGATTCAATTCAATCGAATTAAATTGAGTTGAATATTCTTCAAAATTAGTACACTTCAGAAAACCAAAATATATATATACACATTACTGGCCACTTTCAGTTGCCACCACGTCTTGTGGGGGCCTGCATGCCTTGCGTAGACCTTCTTTCCGATAAGAGCAATTAATATTCTTGACTGCTCCAATTTAATTATGTGCTATCCTATATGCATTTAGCCACGGACCCATATATGAGATAAACAACGTTGTTCCCACGAGAGAGAGCTATTTTTGTAATTTATTGATGTTCAACCCATCGCCATGTCATTATCACCTAAGATATTCAGTTACAAGCCAACTACCGCATTTCCTGTTTTTTTTTTTTTAACCAGACTCTTTCTAATTTTGCATGCTAACTAGACCGCAGGCTTATCGTATTTTACTTTTTATTTATGTCCATTACTGATTTATTGGACCCAATTGCGAGTTTCATTAACCTAATATATATATATATATATATATATAATAAAAATAGAAATTTAAATAAAAAAAAAAAAAAGAAAACATGTTCCTCGTCAATCATCTTTTCTATAAGGTTTGATTCAAGGATGAGTGCTAACCACGCAATTATTAGGCCTTCAAATGCATGCTTCAGTGTTCAGATTGTGTTGAGTCTCCGTGTTCATGAGTCATGACTGTCTCTATCGTACGGTGCTCATATCTTGTCACCATAACCAGTATATAAATATGTTTTTAAAGTATTGATCTTTACAAATGTGATACTTCTAGAGATATGTAAAATCGGAAAAGTATTCCACTGGAGCCGCTGAGAAGACTTGATATAAATTCGATTGATCGTGGTTTGAAATATGGACGAACGAATATTCCGGCGGATAAGAAAGGGGAAAAAGAAAACAAAAAAAAAAAATGGTGATATTGACTTGAGAAAAAAAAAAGCCTAAAAGAGTTATAATTAAATATATTCCTTTGAAAAAAAAAAAACAGGAGTTTTTACTATAATAGGCATTCGCACTGTTAAATTATAAGAAAGAGTACGAAATACTATGTTTTACTATTGTTTACACTACTCAAATTTGCGATCACAATACAATATGGTAAGACAATTGAATAACTGTAATATTATATACTAAAGGTCTTGTTCCTCTCTCGTTACAGCAAAGTATAAAACTATGTACGGAAGAGGGGAAAAAAAAAATTATATTTACGGGTAAGACAAGGTCTCCATTACTCAGGAGTTCTGTTGCAGGACTCGACCTTAAACCCATTTTAGGTTACCAACCGAAAAACAACCCTTTGAGAAAAGTGGGAAAGCAGCATCTTAGTTAGATATACGGACAGATTTTTAAATGGAACATGTCCAATACCAAACACCATACTTTCTTAACAAAAATTTTCACATAACCATATCTAACGATAACCATATTTTGGACAAGATATGAGAACATCAGAATAGGACTGCATTAAGCATATTTAGGCATGACTTCAAAACTATTGCTCTTCCTATAAAGTATAAAAATGTTTTTCGAGTGCATGAGGCTTATGAGGTACGAGAAATTTTAATATTGTCTCTCATACCTAATGTTGCCCTTCTGAATATTGTCTTTTTCACACCTAATGTTCCCCTCGAATAATTACTAGGAAAATGGTAACCTTACTACAATGTGTCAAGGCTCGCGCAATCTCTTCAGCAATCCTTCAAAATAACATTTGTACTGTCCACTTGTGTGCCTCTCACCACCAAAAGACTAGCTTACCTTGGATCATATGCATGGTAAGTTAAGTATGACAATCTCTAAGCATAAGACCTTAATTGTTCTTCATTTTAGAATGTTATATTCGAGTGATTATCCAAAAAGAACTCGTGTAAGATTGGCATCACCTGTTTGAACTAGGGAACATTTGACAATGTCCACTATGACTACTACTATTGTTAAGCATTTCAGTATACAGCTAGAAGAAATATTGAATCCAGCTCAGAGATTTGCTATATGCAGTTGTAATCTAACAATCTTAAGAAGTTGACAAAGACGAGACCCATCAAAATGTGTTACGGCTGATAAATCAAGAAGTTAGCAAAATTCTGGCGACATTGGCACTCTTTGTCCGGACAATAAAATAATTGGGAATTTAGATGACGAACGTGAGCCCATTATATGTAGCAACTTTTACTTTTTACGCTGACATTAGAATTGGTGTACAAATAAAACATGCAAAGAAAGTTGTGTAGCAACTCTATAGAATTAAGTACTTAATTAAAGATGACATCATAGCATAATGGACGATACTATTAATTTATAGGCTATTCTTGCACAAATAAGGGAGAAGGGGGAGATTAAAAAGCTCAAAATAATCTTGCGCAAATATGGTTCGCTAATCATCTATACCGTACATATACTGAAGTCACAAAAGGCAATCAAGAGACACCACTTGGATTATTTCTTTTGGGCTTAGAAATTGGAGTCACACTCTTGAAGTTAGAGGTAACTGTTAACATTTTCTGCAAAATCCTCTTATTGAAACGGAAAATGTAATGTAGACAACCATCGAGGGTTCTAACAAATGGATAAGGTATCTGTACAAAGGCTGTGCAGGTAATGCAACAAAAAATATATATATATATATAATTAAATTATGAAACTTACATTAAATCAACTATCAATTTTATTTATTTATTTACTTCTTATAAGTGGTTTCATTTTTATTTATGAATGGAAATCAGTAGACATGTAAAATAGGACGAGCCAGCCCAGCCAATGTTGACCCCGAACGTACTGTGATGCACCCCAGCCCATAATGAACAGTAATAGGTTGAGTCGTGCACAAGTGGCCATCCGTGCGTAGACTGGGTTAGCAGTCTCTGACCGGTTGATCGGTGCCAGTCAGGACACGTGATGGTCTCCTGCCAAGAGTCGGTGGGAGCTTTGCTTTTTATGGATAATTAGGAATAGATCACTTTTGAAATGCCATTTCATACAACTTCAGAACCCTGAACCCATAAATCCCACCAATTTTCAAGCCAAAGTGCGGCAAAGTTCCAAACAACAATTAGAGAAATTGCAAATATCTCATGAAACACAAAGTAGAAATAGTGTATTGATTTTATAATCAGAACCAATCTGGGACGAGGGAAAGACTCAGGCAACCTCCATTATTTCGTTTCAACTTATTTTAACATATAAAACTGGCCCTTCTACGTATGGAATTATGGAGAAGTTACTGTAATTAACATACAATAGAAGGGCCACCATAGTAGCGTTTCAATATCTATCAGTTCATTAAGTGGTCGGCCAGAACTGTTTCTGAAGATATTTGACGATATCCGCGTCGACTTGGAAGGCCTTGGACAGAATGTCTGGATTAATGGGTGGCTTCGATCCAAAGATAGCGTTTGCAATTGTCGTGACTCCAGGATTTTGGCTGCTCAATCCTGCAAAAGCGACGGCGTCGACCTTTCCTATGTTGAGTTGGAAATGAATTTGTCCGATTGGGAACACAAAGACATCTCCAGGATGCAGGACTTTGGTGAAAAGGGTATTGTTGTTCTGGTTGGATGCAACAAATCCAGCAAGGAGGGTGCCCTCTATAACCACTAGGATCTCAGTGCCACGAGGGTGAATGTGGGGAGGGTTCAGGCCATGGATTGCCCAGTCAAGACGAACAAGGGAGATGCCGAGAGTGTTGAGTCCCGGAAGTTGGTCAACGAAAACTGGTGTGGCCATAAAACCAAGTTGGTTAGCAGTGTTTCCAGGTTTGTTAAGCCCTGCTTCGAGGAAGAAATCGCTCGCATTCACCAGCTTTGGATCCTTGCATAACTTCCCATTCACGAATACTGCACAGATCCAAACAGTTTTTCAACATGAAGCGATCATCAATACCACTCCATGAATTGTGTAGTTTAATGTCCAACGAGTGTACTACACAATTAATATATATATGTGTGTGGATAATTAATTACTTCGTAGAAGTATCAAACGGATCATTTTATACACTCCAATTAATTAGAGATACATTCTTAGGTAGTACTTTGCTCAATGAATGTTTAAATAGAAGAAGAAATTACCCCCATGAGGCTCGTCGATGGCGACGCAAAAATCTTGAAGAGGACTAGGGTCAAATGCAGAGGCAAGTGAAGATGCCAAAGCCAAAAGAGCAAACGTTGTTGCAAGGAAACGGGCACCTTCCATTTTATCTAATCTTGTTGGACTTGTAGCTTATGATGCTTAGAGGGGCGAGATATCCTGCATTGGAGGAGGCCTATTTATAGGCAGAAACCATTGAGCAAATCATTAATTACGAGGCATATTATATAATTGTAATATTCTGCAGGTTACTACCAGTCATTAATCAATTAACCAAACACAATCAATTAATTAACGAGGATTTGGTTTTCCCATGTTAGGACTTCCCTCCAGAATGACGTTATTGTCTTGTATGTGAACTAAAATATAGAAAACTAGTTTAACTGCAGTCGTGCAAACAGCAAATGTCAAAATTTAAAGGTAATTAGTTGTCAATGTTGAGCAAATCCTCAATAGATAGATATAGAAGTTGGTGAGTATCATTAGATGATAATGACATTAATTGTTTGCGTTTTGGAAGTAAAAGAAAGCTTCTTTCTTTCCTTTTTTTCTAATTACAGTTCTCATTTTGTGGCAGCGATCATGACTTGTTCATATCCAATGCAAAAGAGAAACCAAATATTACATATCTACTGTCTAGAATTTTGTTTTATCAAAAATAATATCGATATTGGCCTCTAATAACTAAGAGACATTAGCCTAATGACCACCTCAAATAACATCATGAATTCTTGATTTTTATTGACAGATTTTTAGATTCTTGGGAAACAA
Organism: Kandelia obovata; assembly: GCA_021464305.1. NCBI lineage: Eukaryota > Viridiplantae > Streptophyta > Magnoliopsida > Malpighiales > Rhizophoraceae > Kandelia > Kandelia obovata. The sequence goes on from CM038472.1 coordinate 3,588,333, forward strand.
AAACGTTAGAAAGATGTTTTGTTGCATATATATATATAAATACACTTACAATAAAACCCAACTTTAGTCAGAACCAGAGTGTGAGGAACAACAAGAAAAAAAAAAAGCTGATTTCAAAAAAGAAGTCAACGCAGTGGGAAAATAATTTTGATTGAGATAGAAATTATAAAATCTTCATACATTATAAATATTATTATTTCAGCTTATTGCATCTTGCCGCTACTAATAACATCGATCGAACTCATAAATTTTCCGTAAAAATATGGTGGCTTTTAGCACTATAGTTCCAGGTAGAAAAATAGAAAGTTTCGTATGTGGTGGTTGAAGAAGGACAAATTTTTGTGTTGGAACGTTGATGTGCATTAACGATTGATATCAAAAACTACTTGGAATTACCAAAATTAGAGGAGGATCTCCAGAAATATCGTAGTTGGTGAGAGTGTTGATGACATAGTTTATGTTTAAACGTGATAAGAAAATTTCTTTAATCATAATTCTCCCATCCAGTGGCAGTGACCGCGATTTCTTCCACTCCTACACCGTTGTCTTTTTTTTTTTTTTTAAATAGACCATTTACAAGATCTCCATGTTACATTAAAAACGAAAAAAAAAAAAAAAAAAGAAGAAGAAGAAGTTCTATTTCTTTGGGACTCATATACTGTGGAGTCTATGGAAAAATATAAAGTCTTATCAAAGCACTTATCATGAGTTCCATTTCAGGACTCAATCCAGAAGTTCCCATATTATAAAATTAAATGTTCTAAGAACTGCTTGCTTAGCTAGAGAGTCAGCAATTAAGTTTGCTGTCATATTAATACCTGTAAATTCACAACTAACTGCCCTACTCGGTAGCTATTAGACAATACCTATGGACCAGAAAAAGAGTTTTGTTAATAGAGTGCAGGTGATTCTAAGGTCTTAAGAAAATGGAAATAGTACCAATCTCCTTCGCTGGAGGTATTAAGGGTTGTCTCTCAAAACATGAGAGAATGAGTTCAATTCTCAGTGTGATAACTTCAAATGCAAAAGGTAAAATGGAAATGATAATTTTTAAGTTAAAATTCAAAAACGAGGTACGGAATTAGGGAACTTCCTTTAGTGTGCTACAGACTTTCACAAAATATATGAAAGGCCTCTTATGGATTTATGAGAAGTTACAAAAGATAATCAACATGAAACAGGAGAGGGCGGGCTTGATAACATCCGCGTTGACTTGGACGGCCTTGGCAAGAATGTCCGTATTGATGGGCGGGCTTGATCGACCGACAGCGCCTGCAATTGTCATTACACCAGGGTTTTGGCTGCTAAATGCGGCGAATGATGTTGCATTAACCTTTGCTAATTTGGATAGGAAATGGATTTGTCCAAGGGGGAACACAAGACAGATTTCTCCAGCTTTCAGGACTTTGATAAAAAGGGTATTGTTCAGGCCGGATGCAACAAATCCAACAAGGAGGACGCCCTCCGTAACCACCACGAGCACAGTGGCGCAAGGGTGAAGGTGCGGCGGGATCAGGGAGATGCCAAGAGTATTTATGCTTGGATTTGCATTAGCGAATGACATTATCATGTTATTTTAACTATGTATATGAAAATATCATATATATGTTTAGGCTGTATAATTGGTAGGAAGGGCAATTCAAGGAGTTTGTGGGGTATTGAATAGCCAAGTCTCTCAAGAACAGAGGAAGAAAAGACAAAAAGGGACGGCACATTAACTGCAAGGTCATTTCGTGATGTAATAGATTATCAGAGGGGGTCTGCAACATCAACCCACCACATGTGGCAACAAACTAGCTCTCTCAAAGGTGAAAATTTTTGTTTGACAATTATTAAGGAGGAGGTTATTGGTAAAGGAGACATTGACAGGAGAAGGAAAAAGCATAGACGTGAGTTGCACGATCTACAGGGCGGCACAGGAATTGGTAAACCATACCTCTTTCTTTATTGGACCCTAATTGGATTATGTGATGCAAATCTTTAGGCTAGTGAGACATCTCATGGGTTGTTCTGGGATCATTGGGGAAGCATGAAATGCATGGTCTGATCTAGGTCACAGGTGTAAGTAGAGAGAGATGAGAGATTTGATTGATAGGATTGCATGTGATTACATAGTGCATTTAGCTGGAAAAAAATAAAGGTTATTTTTTCGGTAAATCTTTTTTAATAGAGAAAATATGTGACTTAGTGCACGTGGCAGTGGACAATGGTTAGGTGGGTGACAAGTACTTTTTCATGCAATCATTTCTTTCCTATTGCAATCATCACCTTACCCTTAAAAAAAACTATATATATGAAAACTGCTTTGAAGCTCTATCGTGCAAAAATATGGTAGTTGTTGAGCTTTGTTAGGGGATAATGGCATTGTTTACTTTAACATTAATGGAAAGTTTCTTAATCTTATCCGACTTCATGATAAAGGATTGGCGCAGCTATATGGAATTAAGCACCTAATTGAAGATGGCGTAGCTCTATGGGATTAAGTAATTAACTAAAGAAGGCAAGGTCTAGCAATTCCTGCATAATACTATTAATTAAACGGGAGGTTACCAAACCCAAAATATTATTTCAAAGTATATGGTCCCCTAATCCTCCGTAATATCCATATACCAATGTCAGCACAAAAGGCAATTAAGAGCTACCACTTGGCTTAATTTTTTTAGATTAGATATCAGAATCAATCTCCTGAGGTTACTGATAACGGTTAATGTTTTCTGCAACTCCTCTTGTTGAAATTGAAAGTGTAATCTACATAAATCTGCATCAAAATTTAAGGCAGACAAGTGAGGCTTTAGTAAATGAGAGGTTAGGTATATCGACAGAGAAAATGAACATAGATGTCGACACAATAATAAAAAAAATAAAATGAAATAAAATAAAGTATAAGTAAAAATAACTATTCAATGAAACTAAATTTTCTTACAGATTACCTATTATTTATACCCTTTAAAAATGAAAAAAAAAAATCAATTCAATTCTCTTTTATTTAAAAAATTGTGATATATAATAACAAAAAATGACGGAGAAATATGATTTAATATAATCAAATTAAATTGAGCTAAATATTCGCCAAAATTAGTACACTTGAAAAGAAACATATACATTACTGGCCACTTTCAGCTGCCACGACGTCTTGTAGGTGCCTGCATTTCTTGCTCCGCCCTTGCTTTCCAATTAGAGCAATTAGAATTCTGAATAATTCAAACTAGAAACGCGGAATGTATACCGGGTCATAATCACTCACAATCGTTGATGAAACTTTCTAATATTTGATCACATGCATCATCAACAATCCCCGATATTTGATCACATGCATAATGAACAATTTGTTTGCCTCTTTAACCCAATAATCCTTTGTTGTTGGCACAAAAGTTGTATACTTAAAAAATTTATCTATTACAACCATAAAAGTTTGTCATTCTTCAAATTTGAACAAAATTATTATAAAATTTATAGAAACACTCTTTTATAGATGAGTTGGAAGAAAAAGTGACTTTATGAGGTTTGATGACTAATGTTGTTTGAATTTGTATTGTTAGCAAATAAGATAAATCTTTACATAGACTTCAACATCATCTCATATCTAAGGTTAATAGTATTAATCTTCGACAAAAGCTAAGATGTAATGGATTCTTAAATAACCCGTCCACTTCAGATTATGGTACTCATGCAACACCTCTTTCTTTAACTCTTCATGAAGTGGCACCTATAGTCGTCGCATTTTAGTGTAAAGAAGATCATCCTCACACCAAAATCGTCAGGTTTTGCCTTCTTGTGCATACCCAATGAAGGTTTGAGCCTTCCAATCAAACTTGAGCCCTTTATTGATGCGATCAATCCATGGGCAATTTGGTTAACTCACCGTATTTGTCGGCTTCATCTTTCAGCTGAGATCATTAGCTACAGAGTTAGCTTTCCTTGACTTATACTTCATCATATAGTCAAACTCTGTTAGAAAATCTTGCCGCCAAACTTGCTTCGAACTTAGTTTTTTCTAGGTCTAAAAATAGCTCGTAGTCACATTGTTTGTCCTTAAAATGAACTTAGATTTTAGGAGATAATGTCTCCACGTTTGTAGGCAATAAACCACTGCAATCATCTCCTTCTCTTGTACGGTATACTGTCACTCAGTATCATTCAACTTTTATGACTTATATATTATTAGATGTCCTTCTTACATAAGAATACCACCAATAGCATAATTTGATGCATCAGTTTCTAGCTTAAAAGGCTCAGTGTGGTCAGGCAACACCTGCACTGGCTCCTCAATTATGGCTTGCTTTAACTGATCAAATGACTTTTGACATCAATTCATCCACTCCCACAACTTCTCCTTCTTCAGCATGTCTGTAAATGCTACGATGATGTTTGAGTAGTTCCTAATGAAGTCCTGGTAATGATTGGTGAGGCCAAGGAATAACCTTAACTCCATCACTTTCATTAGTGGCTCCCATTTAACAATAGCTTGGATCTTCGTCTCATCCATTTGTACTTGTCTACCCCTAACAATGTGCCCCAAAAATGGTACTTCCTTTTAGGAAAATGTAGATTTCTCACACTTTACATATCAGTCATTTTCACAAAAGATTTGGAAATCTTGTCTAAGGTGCTCAATGTGTTCCTCGAGCATCCGATTAGATACAACAATATCATCAAGGTAAACCACTACAAACAGATCTAAAAATAAATGTAGTACCTTGTTCATAAGAGTGCAAAATGTGATCAGATCATTGATTAGACCAAATGACATAACAAGAAACTCGTACGAACCAAAATGTGTCACACACTCAATCTTTAGCTCATCTCCTTCCAAATTAGATAGTAACCCGACTAGAGATCAAACTTGGTGAACCAGTAGGCTCCACCAAGTTGATGAAAGAGATTTGTAATAAGTGAGATTGAGTATTTATTCTTGTCATAAGCTTGTTCAACACTCGATAATCTATGCACATTCGGAGTGACCAGTCATGTTTCTTTTGGAACAGGATAAGAGCACCAAATAAAGCTTTAGATGGCTGAATGTACCCAACATTGAGCAACTCCTTTAGTTGTTTCCTCAGTTCTTCCAATTCAAGGGGTGTCATGCCATACAGCACCATGGCGGGCAGTCAAGCGTCAAACACTAACTCAATCTGATGATCCACTTCTTTACAAGGAGGAAGTTTCATAGGCAATTCAAGAGGCATCGCATCCTTAAATAAATCGAGGAATTTGCTCACTTTTGTCTGGACTTCGCTCCCTTTACTCTTATTGTATTCAATTTTTAAGTTTGTTAGGATGATCACCTTATCCTTCTTCACTCCCTTGGTGAGTTGTATTGTCGAAATCATCTTCCGATAATGGTCTAACATATGATAGATCAGAATCACACATTAACATCATTTGTCCATAATACAAATACACTCAGTAAAAAGTAATATAACAACATGAATTCTATTTAGAAATTTTAACCCAATAACAAAATCATAGTCATCTAAATGAATTACCTTAATAGTCTCATGGCCTCTCCATTACCCAATCTGAACCTCCACATCCTTAGCAATTTCAATGGTAGGGACATCCTCAGAGTTAACAGTCTTGAGTCACTCGACTCCTTTCTCGACCTGAAGGTTGAGTTTCTTTGTAGCTTATTCCAATACGAAGAGATTGGATGCCTCAGTATCCACGAGCACACACATTGTGGTTTACCCTATCTTCAAATCTACAAACATAAGTCCCTTTGCCTTTTACGCCTTCTTAGACTTGATTGAGTTGAGGATCTGCAACGAATCCAGTTGTGCCTCCTCTTTTGGCTCAGCTTCTTTGCAAAGGGCAACCAGTTTGGCCTTATATGGACAATCTCATGTCATGTGTGGATCAACACAAAAAAAAGCATTTATAAATATATACCTTCTTATGTCCTCCATTGTTTGATTCTACATGAGTTTTTGGGGGGTCAACTGGTGGTCTAACTTCATTTAAACAATTAAATATACCTCAATCTCCCTCACCATTTACCCTATCTCTTGGACAAGAATCTGACTGGGAGATGGAAGGTGTCTTGTACTCCACAAGAGATTCAACAACCGTAATGGCAATTATAAGGTCTTCCACATGGAACCACTTTAGTTCCTATTTGGTCCATAACTTAAGACTACTTATGAACTGGTGGTATGCCTCTGTCTCATTCATTGAAGGGATTTAAAGCAGCAATTTTGAAAACTACTTCACGTAGTCATACTACGTCCCTCTGTTCAAGATGCTTCAACTCGTCGCGAGCTTCTTCTCCAACATATGCAGGATAGTAATTCCATCAGAACCCCTCGAAAAATCTATCCTAGCCTATGATAGGATCCTCATACTTATGATTTGACCAATAATGCTACCACAACAATGCATTATCAATTAAGTACATAGATACAGTATTTACCTGTAATTAGCTATCGTTAATCTTTATGACTTAAAGTACCACTCTATGTACCATAGGAAGTTATCCACGTCCTTAGCCACATATGAGCCCCTGAATTCCTTTGGCTTGGGTGCATCAATACGTGGTCCTTGTATAGTGATCACCCGTTCACGCATGCTATCTCCGATTCTATAAGCTTTCCCTTAAACTTCGCTATCTCCGCCTATATAGCCACTATTATGGCTTCAAAGGATTCATCTCATTGCTGGAATTCTACCCTCAAAGTCCCTAGCAACTCACCTTAAAGTTCTCTCATGTCGATTTTGAACTCCTACATCTCAACCATGAGTTCCTCCCTTTTGGCATCTACACCTTTGATGAACTGTGTCAGGTCATCAACCAAACCTTAGACATCCATGATGAATGATTCAATCTTGTCATACAATGCGTCAACTCCCCTATCAGATCCCTTAAACTTGATACAACATAACCATCATTTGCTTTGGCAGTACCTTTATCGACTTTCCTCCTATGATCATTGTGGTTATTATCCATAATGAGTGTCTCATCAAAATGTGACTCCCTCATAGTGCTTGGAATGAATCAGTTCTGATACTACTTGTCACAAGTTGAAAGTATTTAATGCTCTCTATCCGTGAGACCTTGAGAATACCTCCAAGCAATCTTCTCACATTCGGCTCATAAACACCTTTTTAGAAAAAAAATTTATAAATATATTTTATGTGTTACAAATAAGGAGAAGAATATTTCCTTTTATACAAGTATTGAACAAGTTATAATTGTTAAATTTCTGCTTGATCTAACAGTGGATATCGTATCTTTTATACTTTTTATCCACATTCACCAACATTTATTATATGGTTAATTTTAATGTATTATTTTTTTCTAAGAGCATTTATTATATAATTTGTTTCAATATATTATCTTTATCTAAGAGACATATATATTCAATGTATTGATTATTTTATATGTAAACGATCAAATATTTATATTTAATGTGTTGATTATTTTTAAGTGCAAAGGACCGTAATACATGACTGTCTCTGTTATTTTGTGCTCCTATCTTGTCACCATCATTAAGTATATAAATATGTTTTTCACTTATATATCTTTAGAAGTGTGATACTTCTGGAGATATATAAAATGGGAAGCCTATTCCACTGAAGCGGTTGAGAAGACTTGATATAAAGTCGATTGCTTGTGGTTTGAGACATGGACAAATATTCTAGCAGGTAAGAAAGTAAAAAGGAAAAAAAAATGGTGATATTGATCTAATTAAATATATTCCTTGAAACAGAAGACGAGTTTTGACTATAATAGGCATTCACACCGTTAAATTCTAACAAAAAAGTATGAAATACTTGGTTTTACTATTACTTAAACTACTCAAATTTGCGATCACAATAGAATATGGTAAGATAATAGAATAACTGTAATTTTATAAACTAAAGGTCGTGTTCCTCTCTCCTGACAGAAAAATAATAAACTATGTAAGGCACAAAATTTTGATTTATGAGTAAGACAAGGTCTCCAATACTCAAGAGTTCTGTTACAGGACACACCGTTAAAGCCATTCTAGGTTACCAACTGGTTGACAACCCTTTGAGAAAACAGGGAAAGCAGCATCTTAATTAGATATACGGACAGATTTTCTAATGGAAAATGTCCAATATCAAACACCCTACTTTCTTAACCGAAGAATTGATGATGCCTAGCAAATTGGTCAGTACGATAGCTTGTTGACAAAAGCCCCCTACTTCTTAGACCAATGAAGAGCAGTTGGGTCATCACTAACTCATGCGGAAATTTTGACGTAACCATATCTAGCGATAACCATATTTTGGACAACATATGAGAACTTCAGAATTGGACTGCATTGAGCATATTTAGACATGACTTCAAAACTATTGCTCTTCCTATAAAATATAAAACTGTGTTTAAAGTGCATGAGGCTTATGAGGTACGAGAAATGTTAATATTGTCTCTCATACGTGATGTTCCCCTTGTTAATATTGTCTCTCACACCTAATGTTGCCCTTCTCAATATTGTCTTTTTCATACCTAATGTTCCCCTTGTATAATTACTAAGAAAATGGTAACCTTCCTACAATGTCTCAAGTCTCGCCCAGCCCAATCTCTTCAGCAATCCTTCAAAATAATATTTGTACCGTCCACTTGTGTACCACTCACCAAGCAAAAGACTAGCTTACCACAACATAATGCTGCTATTGGCTAAACTTGAATCATATGAATGGTAAGCTAAATATGACAATCTCTAAGCATAAAACCTTAATTGTTCTTCATTTTAGAATGCTATATTCAAGTGATTATCTAAAAAGAACTTGTGTAAGATTGACATCACATGTTTGAACTGGGGAACATTTGACAATGTCCACTGCGACTGCTACTATTCTTAAGCATTTCAGTATACGCTGACATCAGAATTGGTGTGCAATTAAAACGTGCAAAGAAAGGTGTGCGGCAGCTCTATAGACTAAGTACTTAATTAAAGATGACATCCCAGCATAATAGATGATAATATTAATTAATGGTCATTTTTATAGGCTATTCTTGCACAAATAAGGGAGAAGGGGGAGATTACAAAGCTCAAAATATTCTTGCGCAAATATGGTCATCTAATCATCTATACCGTACATATACTGACGTCACAAAAGGCAATCAAGAGCTGCCACTTGGATTATTTCTTTTGGGCTTAGAAATTAGCGTCACCCTCCTCAAGTTAGAGGTAACAGTTAATATTTTCTGCAACTCCTCTAATTGAAACTGAAAATGCAATCTTGACAACAATCGAGGCTTTAATAAATGAGCTGGTATCCGAACAAAAATTGCACAGTTAATGCAACAAAATATATATATATATATATATATAATATTAAAATTATGAAACCTTTTATATTAAATCAAGTTTCAATTTTATTTACTTATTTTCCTTATATCCGTGACTAATTCTTATATCTGATTTTATTTTTATTTATGAATGAAAATCAGTAGACGTGTAAAATAGGACGAGCCAGTCCAGCCAATGTTGGCCCCGCACGTACTGTGCTGCACCCCAGCCCATGATGAACAGTAAAGGTTGAGCCAAGCACCAGTTGCCATCCGTGTCTAGAGTGGGTTAGGATTCTCCCACTCGTGGACGGTGCCAGTCACGACACGTGATGGTCTCGTGCTCACAGCCCATGGGAGCTTTGCTTTTATGGATAATTAGGAATAGATCACTTTTGAAACGCCATTTCATACAACTTTAGAACCCTGAAACCATAAATCCCACCAAATTTCAAACCAAAGTGCGGCAAAGTTCCAAACAACAATTAGATCATGTTTCATTGGAGAAATTGCAAATACATCGTGAAACACAAAGTAGAAATAGTGTATTGATTTTATAATCAAAACCATCGTGGGAAGAGGGGCAGACTCTGGCAACCTCCATTATTTCGTTACAACTTATTTTAACATATAAAACTGGCCCTTCTATGTATGGAGTTATGGAGAAGTTACTGTAATTAACATACAATAGAATAGGCCACCACATGAGTATTTGAATATCGAACAGTTCATTAAGTCATTGGACCGAACTGTTTCTGAAGATATTTGACAACATCCGCGTCGACTTGGAAGGCCTTGGTCAGAACGTCTAGATTGATAGGTGGCTTGGATCCGAAGACAGCGTTTGCAATTGTTATGACTCCAGGATTTTGGCTGCTCAATCCTGAAAAAGCGACAGCATCGACCTTTCCTATGTTGAGTTGGAAATGAATTTGTCCGATTGGGAACACAAAGACATCTCCAGGATTCAGGACTTTGGTGAAAAGGGTATTATTGTTCTGGTTGGATGCAACAAATCCAACAAGGAGGGTGCCTTCTGTAAGCACTAGGATCTCAGTGCCACGAGGGTGAGTGTGCGGCGGGTTCAGGCCATTGATTGCCCAGTCAAGACGAGCAAGGGAGATGCCGAGAGTGTTGAGTCCCGGAAGTTGGTCAACGAAAACTGGTGTGACCATAAAACCAAGTTTGTTGGCAGTGTTTCCAGGTTTGTTAAGCCCTGCTTCGAGGAAGAAATCGTTCGCATTCACCAGCTTTGGATCCTTGCAAAACTTCCCATTCACGAATACTGCACATATCCAAACAGTTTTTCAACATGAAGCGATCATCAATACCACTCCATGAATTGTGGAGTTTAATGTCCAACGAGTGTACTACACAATTAATATATATATATACATATATGTGGATAATTAATTACTTCGTAGAAGTATCAAGGCGGATCATTTTAGGCACTCTAATTAATTAGAGATATACTCATACTTAGTACCTTATTGAATGAATGATTAAATAGAAGAAAAACATACCCCCGTGAGGCTCGTCGACGGCGACACAAAAATCCTGAAGAGGACTAGGGTCAAAGGCAGAGGCAAGTGAAGATGCCAATGCCAAAAGAGCAAGAGTTGCAAGGAAACGAGCACTTTCCATTGTATGTAATCTTTTGTTGGGCTTGCAGCTTATGATCGATGCTTAGAAGGGGTGGGTTATCTTGCAGGGGAAGAAGCCTCCTATTTATAGGCAGGGAAGGTTTGAGCGAGTCAATTATGAGCCGTATTAAATTATTTACATATTTGCAATATTTTGCAAGTTACCAGCAGTCTCATTATTCAATTAATCTTGATCAAGCATTACTATTACATCAGTCAATTAATTGACCAATACTTCGTTTTTGCATTTTAGGTCTTGCCTAAAGAATGCCGTTGTCTTGTGTGTACGTTAATATATAAAAAAATCTAATTACGTAATTACAAATTAGTTGTTAAAAGTACAGGAAGTCTTCAAAAAATATCCTAGTTGGTATGTGATAACGACTTAAACTGTGTATTTTGACACCGAAGAAAAACTTTATTTTATTTATCTAATTACGATTATCTCTTTGTGGAAACGTTCTTGATTTGTTCATATCATATTCCATAGCATAGTAATTTGTTCGTATAATTATTCAGAATAGTCGATTTTTGCTAACTAGACCGTCTGCTTTTCATATTCTATTGCTATTTATATCCATTGGAGATTTATTTAACTGAAGGCGACTATGATCTGATGTTAAAATTATTTCATTCTGACCTGAACACTACAAATGCAAGTTGTAGTAATATTTTGTGTATTGGAACATCATTTTTGTGAGATTTATTAGACCATGAATTCAAACCCTAAGACTTCTCTATCCATACTTCAGTGTTTAATTTGTGTTGTATTGTTGGATGACATGATAGGTTTGGAGAAGTTATTCACTTGACAATCCATAATAAAAAAAAAAAATGATTATGTAATATAAGAAGTAGTTCCATGTATAAGAGAACTTATTTATTTATAACTCAAATTATATCTAGTTTTAACTAGTTGATTAAAATTACATGCATATTTGTTCTAAAATTCAAAGATGTAATAAACTAATTCAGTGGAGAAATTGTAAAATAAAAAAATAAAAAAAAAAACCACCAATGATAGCTCCCATGGTTTGACTCAATTGCCATTCTTTCTTTCTTTTTTTCCCTCTTTTGGTTCAATCGATAGACAATTTCAAATTTAAGGAGTGACAAGAAAATTAAAATTTTCAGTAGACGAAAACTTTCTTTTTTTTATCTCATTTAAGTTGTATACAATCCCTTTTTATTATGACATCCCATTGGCTCCATCTAATGTGGCTCCGCCACATTGATTCTTTTATAAGAGTGACACACACAAAGAGAGGCTAATGGAAATTGCAATATATAAACAGGTTGAATTAATGCATCGTTGATTTATATAAGATTGAATGAGACCAAAGCATAAGCATGTACACAAACATTCGGATCAGTCAAGTCGGGATGGTCACCAATTACATGTAAAAGAGGTTGACCATTCGCCCCCCCCCCCTCGTTTTTTTTTTGATCAGTCAACCATCCCCTATAACGAGTACATAAATATTTTTCACCTATTGATCTTTAGAAATGTGATAACTTCAAGTTCAATGCAAATATCGTGACAATGGATGAGTGTGGAATGGTAAGTATAAAAAAATGTGTTTAATGGTAACAATGAAAAAGTTAATGTGCATATTTTTTTAAGGTTAAGGTTAATTAGGGCTGAATTTCTTTTAATCATAGAAACAGTCAATTTTTAGAGTCAAAGAAATATTGTTGAAGCAGTTTTATCGATTACTAAGAATGACTTTTCAATTGTAATTATACGGATAAATAATAATAATTAAAAAAAACTCTCATTAATATTTTAATACTTTAATAATAGAATTAAAGTTAAAATTTTCTTTTTCCTTCTACCTCGATAGTACAATAATTTGTAAACATTTTGACTAAATAAAATAAAAGTTATTACACAAATTTAATGATAAGATCCTAAAGAATTTTATTAGCCAAAAGAAAGTAGTCGAAAGTGACTAACTTTAAAACATAATTTACCTTTTCTTATAAATTTTTATATTTTTTATTCATATAAAAGACTCTTTTTTCGTAACTTAATATAATTATATAACCCCTCATATACATTAATATAACTTCACGTTTAAAAAGGAAAAAAAAAAAAAGAAGAAATGAAATGAAATGCAATAACTTCTAGATATACATAAAAGCTGAAAAGTATTTCACTGGCCTGGTTGAAAGACTTGGTATAGATATGGACAAATATTCTAGCGCGCATGACAGAGGAAGAAAAGAAAATGGTGATACTGATTTGAAAAAAGAGAGCCATAATTAATTCAATTCTTCAAAAGAAAAGAAAAACACATGATTTCTGACTGTAACCAAGTTTAATACTATTGATTCTGAAAAAAAAAAAAAAAAAAAGTATGACGTACCTTATTTTATTTTTATTTTTTTTAAAAAAATTATTTTCACAATTTAAAATTATTACTACAAAAGTAATTTTAACATTACACTAAAACTCGTATTCTGCTTTTCTCTTTCTAACAGAAATATATAAAATCATGTACGGGAAAAGGCAGAAAATTTTCGTTTAAAGAGTAAGACGAGGTCTCCCTTGCTCAAAAGAGTTCTGTTGCAGGAATTGGCATTAGTAAAGCCATTAGGTTACCAACCGAGCCAGCCCTTCGCAAAACAGGGAGAGCAACATGTTAATTAGATATAAGGAAAGATTTTCAAATGGAACATGTCCAATGTCAAACTCCATAGTTTCTTTGACCAAACAATTGATCATGTCTAGCAAATTAGTCACTACCATATGTTCTTGACAAAAGCCACCCTACTTCAATTTGTTCTCTGGTTATGGTTCAAGACTAATGAAGAGTAGCTGGGTCCTTCACTTGGTAATGCAGAAATTTTAGGCATAACACACCTAGACGTGACCCTATTTTGGAGAAGACATGTCAACTGCAGAATTGGACCGCACGAACCCATATCTAGACCTAACTTTGAAACCATTTTCCCCCATCATTAATAACATAGAAAAATTCAAGTACACGAAAAGCTTCTGCTTTGCAATGGTACGAGAAATATTAATATTGTCCATCATACTTGGTGTCCCCGCTTGTATGGTTACCAGGAAAGAAGTAACCTTCTATGGTGTCGGGACCCATATTTCTAAAAACCCTTTAAAATAATATTTGTACCATCTATTGTGTACCTTTCTTTTGTATTAAGCCAGTGAATTGAATACCACAAAATAGTGCTGATTATGCATGGTTAGCAAATTACGACAATCTCCAAGCATAAAGAGCTTTTTCTTCTTTCAGAATGTTCTATTCAAGTGATTATCCCTCCAAAAAAAAAAAAAAAACTTGTGTGAAATTGACATCACATGTTTGAACTAGAGAACATTTGATCATGTCTACTATGCCAGTCACTATCCTTCAGCATTTTAGTGTATAGCTCTAAGGGGGTTGAATTCAGCCGAGTCCTGCGATACCAATAACCTAACAATCTCAATGCACTCTAGTCCATCGGATAAGTATGATTTAATGTTCATAAACTGCTAAAATTCCACCCCCAGATTTTTATCCAAGTGCTGGAGAGCCAAAAAAGTTGACCAAGAGTAGAAAAAATCAAATATTTCTGCTCAACCAAATCTTCTAAAGATGGGCTAAGTAGCTAAACTGAGGCCAGATTGGTTTTCAGGCACTCTTTTATCTTTATCTGGACAATAAAATAATTGTACGTCAGAACTGGTGTACATTTACAACGTTGCATCTATAACAGCGACGAGGGGAGATGCTGAGATGAAGCCAGTCCACCAAGAAGATTATATTACTCGGAGGATTATATAAGTGGGTCAATCATCGGGACTGTAATCTGTGATTCAGATGGCCAATAGGTCTGAAAAAGCAGATTGCTTTCAATATTTCATGTCCACAAATGCAGAAAACTCAAGAGGTATGAGTGTGGCACTGGTTTCATGTGCCCACACAAGGCTACAATGTTGGGTTGCTAAAACTGTAATTTTGGTTTTATCGACTATCACTAAACAAAGCATGCAAATAAACTCTGGGTTCAAATGGTCAACAGTGAATTTAAATGGGCGTGCATTGAACATGCTGGGGAGATAATTCAATGAATCTCATAAGCAAGCACATGCTTATGACAATTCGTCTGCAATAAGCTACAAGACCATACGACTTCGCAGAGGCTCAGCATAGTTTGGCATCAGGGTGAAGACTCAAATTGTAAAGATTGTTTAACTCCTGAATTGCTTATGACTGCTCAATATGTGCCAATTCTCACCAGAAGT
Organism: Kandelia obovata; assembly: GCA_021464305.1. Taxonomy (NCBI): domain Eukaryota; kingdom Viridiplantae; phylum Streptophyta; class Magnoliopsida; order Malpighiales; family Rhizophoraceae; genus Kandelia; species Kandelia obovata. The sequence continues at coordinate 3,603,487 of CM038472.1, forward strand.
CCTCATAGGGAAATGCAGCATCACAAGGAAACGCTCAGTGTCTCCAGAAAATGATTGGCAGTATCTATATAGGGAAAAAAAAAAAGAAAAAAAGGATATTTGAAGCAGCAGATTGGACATGCCTATTGGAAAGTATTTCCGGAGCTCCCCAGAAGAGCAATCAGGAAACCATAGAAGACCATCCAAAGATTTCACCTAATCCTGCCACCATTCAAACCCAAATCTTGTTAAGATAGATGCCAAATACTTTGAATGCAACAATAAACTCTGCCCAGCCGATGATCGTCAAAGCTCCATCCTGTTAAGAAATTCAAATGGCAATCCCAAATGTGTGTCCAGAAAAATCCTGGCAGAATTGTAGTGCAAATACAATAAGGTGCACCACACTTGTTCTTAATGTCAAGAAAAATGACTAGGACAAATTTGGAATAACTCCTGAGTGTAAAGCCCATTACAAGGAGCCAATGAGTCCTTTAGAAAATGACCAACTTCAAAATTTCTAATTAGCAAGCCAATTACAGACCATCAATACACCACAGATATACATATGAAGCCAATTAGAAGGAGCCAAACAATTTTTGAAAAGCTTGACTAACTGAGGCTCTTGATCATTTCAAAGCATCACATAAGGTCTGAATGTGTGATATGTGATTAACAGAAAGGAATCTAACTTGTCAAATGTTAGGCAGCTTTCCATGTTCAGGCAGTAATATGATAAGCCTTGACCTCAATAACATATAGTATCAACACATACCCTATATGGAGCAGTTGCTGATGACCTGATGTTATGTTCACTGGTCAATTGCTACAATCAATCACCACGAAGAGACACTTCCAAATGCTCTATCTTTCTAGCCAGATCATGCTTCCCACAATTCTTCAGCCCATCAGTAACCATATCAAAGCATCTTGAAATTGGTGTTAGACCCATCTCAGTCATCTCCACCAAATAATTCGCTGCATCCACATATCTCCCTCCACGTCCACACATGGTTATCAACATTGTATAAACAGGCCTATTTGGAGGGTGCGCCTTTACTTTCATCTCACTAAAGAAACAAAATGCATCATCGAACTGCCCTTTCTTGCACATCCCCTTGATTATTGGTGCATACAATCCTGGATATGGCCGATGCCCATCTTCAATAGCACTATGCAATAATCGAAAAGCCTCATCAATCCTACCCACCTTAGAAACAGCAGGAATCAAAATTCGATAACTATTAATATCAGGACAAAGCCCCAATTGACACACGGTATGATACATATCAACACAAAAATCAACCTCTCCAGCTTTACAAATTGTTCCAATCAAAGCATTAAACGTAGCAATATCGGGCACAAACCCTTCCTTTTTTGTCATTCTCCTAATCATATCCTTGGCAGACTCCAAACAACCAGCATTCAACAAACCTTCAATCAACAAGTCTCGCCCTCTCACCGGAGGATTAAACCCCTTATCACTCATTTCCTTCAAAAACTCCTTCGCCTCCTGCAACTTCCCATTGGAGCACCACCCATTAACGAGAAGCCCATAAGTTGTTTTATCCGGAGAAACACCCTTCCGGATCATCCTCCTGATCAAAGCATAAGCTCCATGAAACAATTTCACCTCACATAATGCAAGAAGCAGAGAATTATAAACCTCAACACTCTGTTTACAATTCAAGCCAGTACTACATCTATTGAAAATCTCTACAGACTGATCAATAAGTCCATGTTTCCCATACTCTTCAATGATAAAACATACCGTTTCAGTGGAAAGATTGAAACTTTCGCAGTTTCCGTGACTTTCTCTCATCTGGGTAATAAGCCTCCACATGGAAGAGTATTGCTTTGCACGAGCAAGCGTCTTGATGAGCTCCTCATACTCCACGGAGGTAGGAGTATAGTAGGCCCGGGCCCACGTGAAGAAGCGAAAGGACTCGGAAGGAGAGTGGGAGGAGGCACGGAGCACTCGGTAGACGAGCTCGGAGGTCACGGGGATGTTGAGCTTGTTGAGGGTGCGTTCCGGGTAAATGTCCCTTCGGACTATGTTGGTTATGTGATGGATCAGAGCAAAGTATGCGTCTTTTTTGTCCAAGTTGGCGGCGGCGGAGGAGGTAGTGATTGAGGAGGTTGACGTTTTGAGGCGGTTGAAACCAGTGACTCCTGTGGCGGCGGCGTATTTCTCGAAGACTTTGGGGCTAGAGCGGAGCATTTCGGGGAGTAAAGACCCGAGGAGTCGAAGCTGATCGAGAACAGCTAAAATTTGTGTATCTGCTGCTCTTACGGAAAAGAGAATAAAAAACAAAAACAAAAGAGTTGTTTTTTTAATGTTTATTTGGTTTCGATTTGAGTTTTGCATGAGTTTTAGGTGTCGAGCTTTGTTTGATTTCGGGCTTGATGACTTTTAGTTTCTCGATTCTTTGTCTAGGTTCTTGGTTGGTTTCGACTTATTTTAGTTTTGGCTTTCTAGTTATTCGGTTTTCAGCTTGCTTTCAGATCTCAAGTTATGACTGTTCGAGTCTGGGTCTGAGTTCCTGCGTTCTAGACTTTAGATTTTTATTTAGATTGGCAAACCGACGCATGCACCCCCATTATTTCGAGTTTATCAAGCTTTATCATGTATTCTTCTGTAGTGTTTTGGGCAGAAGTTATTTGAGTTTCGAGTGTTTCTAGGATCGTTCATTTTTTTCACTGATGATTACATTGAGTCGAATCAATTTCAATCATATTGATTTCGAGATTTGTTTCTTTGATCATCATTTAAACTGTAGATTTCACACACCTTGTCAAAACTGCAGAGTTTATGTTACTGTTCATACGATTGTCCAAGTCCAATTCAACTAATCACACATATTCAGACTTCTCGTAATAGATTTCATTATCATTTCGAATCTTCCACCACTCTTTTGTTCAGGCAAGTCAGCAGCATAGTTGCATGTAAAGGCGAGGGTAGGTCCGTTAAAAGTAGTATCAGAATCAAGCCAATACACCATGTTGGCTGGGCTTGCAACTTTCATAGTTTTTTACCTGTCAGGCAAACCGTTGAAAATGGCATGCAATTCCTGCTCTGCAGTACGAAACTTGTGCAAGAACAGACGAAAGGAAGCAAGAAGCAAATGCACGATTCATTTTTGTTCCTTCGTTTCATAATTGGAAGAGTTTCTTTTTACTTGTAAAAATATTGACTGAATGCGAACTAGGAGTTCTTCGATAGGAACAAAAAAAAAAAAAAAACCTTTCTTATTGAGAGGTGGTTTAAGCCGCACTGGCACACACTTTTTTTGGAGTTTAAGCCAAAAACCATACCACTATTGTCAGATTTCAAGTTTCTCCACAAATAAGCAACCAAAGAAGAAAAAGAAATGAACACGGAAGGTAAGAAGATGAAAAGCGGAATTTTAAAGAGGGGTGTAGGGGTGGAAGAGGACGTGAATTTAAGGCTGAAACAGATACCAAGACACAGATACTTTCATATAAATTCAGAGAGATGTCTGGCCCAGAACAACAGTAATGAGAGGCAAGCGTTTAAGAGGGAATATACAGCAGTTTCGTGATATTCTCTAGCCTAGAAATTCATTGTATACTTCCACTACAAGTTTTTTATGTCGAATGTGTTGAACATACCTCAAAGGAGAAGAACAAATGAAGCTGAAGAGACAAAACCACTTGCTCAGTTGCCTTTCTGAGGCAGCGTTTCAAATGCAGAAACAGTGTTCTCGAACTTAATGCGGTGCAGAGGGGCACCACTTTGCTTGATTGCACAAGCTGTCTTGTCTTCAAGTGGGCAACGCGCCTTTAGCATGGAGAAAACATGATTGTTTAACCTTCTTGCTTTCTTCACTGCTTCTAGTAGGTTTTCCCATCCCTTTGCCAAAGAAAACACAATCATAACCAACACAAGATATGAGAAAACAATAAGGCAAGTATTAAGTTGATCGTGACCATTCTCAGAGTATTTGGCATTCTATACAATAGAAGACAATGACCCACATTAGAAAACATCATAATTAACTTTGGGGTGCATAAAAATGTAGGATTATAAATCAAGTTGTTCCTACATTTAGATTTTACAGACAGCAACATAATTTTAGGCATCACAACATTTATTTGATGTGCATCTCAAACACCATCAATGCAATGCGGATGAAAACTGTGCTTGGGGTCAGCCCTGATCATGTATGTCTGGAATTTTCAATGGTTAACAGTTTTGAACCAGTCAAGGACACGCTTCATTGTCAGACTAACAGGCCAAACTCTATAACATGACCTGAAACCTTGCTGAGCCTTGTAAATGCCGGCTATGTCAGCACAAATGTGCTCAATGCTCAAAGGCTTTTAGACACCATAAAATGCATCCACTGAACTGGGTGCTTAGAAATTATGCCCCTCAAAATAATGAAATGCAGAACAGCAGGGAAACTTAAAGAACATAATCCCTGTTACCATCTACTGAGAGCATACATGAAGAGACTAGCAGAAGGAAAACTAAATACATATGAGAGGTATTCAATGTACACAGCAACATACTGATCCTTGAAAAAAACAGAATAATTTCTTAATACAAGGACAATAATTCTGTACCCTGTGCATTTGTGTTAATGAACCAGCCTCCACCTCAGCAACATTGAGGACTTGATATGAAAAGTCAAAGAGCTCAAAATGCAGCTGTTGCCCAAGCAAGTATATTATGGTGCAACCACCCCAAGCAACTGAATCGCCTAGTAATTCATGAGTGTTTGGTACCTGAACTGAATCCTCCAGGTATCCCTATAATACAAAGATAGGCCATCAAGTAAGGAAGAATAAAAAGATAAATATGCATTCTTTTGTGACAAAGTGAGTTGCACAATCCAAGGTTGGTTGAATTTGTGAAAGATTGGTGGACTTTAAGGAAGGGAGATGCAATAATTTCATTTAAGAATTCAAGCAATCAGCAACTATTTCCCATTACATTGCACCTTGAATTCATTGATTGCCTCAACTGTAAACTGGCAGATGCAGATGCCAACTGCAGTCAGCTCCTAATCAAAAACAAAGGCATAGATGACAGACTAACGATAGAATAGGAAAACCTTCAACCCTTATAGCTTTTTTTCTTTCACAGGTAAGATGAATTAGATTCATGGCCACCTCACCCTCTTTGATGGCCACTCAATGGAGTGCAAGAGGAAGAGATAGCTAGGTCCATGCAGGTAGAGAGAGTACTAAAATGTACCCCGGGACTTCCCAAAGGGGTTTACTTTCAACTATGAAAGCATTTAAGTGCATTACTCAGCAAGAAGTTCACCATTGATGAAGCAAATGAAACAGCTAATGTTGAGTCTCCAGTATGTCAAACCACAAAATAATTTTGGACTTGATACTAACTTAGTCAGAAGTACATTTGATAAATAATGATAAAACTATCAATATGAAAAAGTAAATTTCGTTTGATAAAAATGATGCTGGAAGAGTTGGGTATCAATTAAGACTTGGACTATCTCCAAAGTTATGAGCTAATGCCAACGTAGACTGGATGAGGATTGTTACTCAAATGCCTAATCCATCAGTACTTACAATTTGAAGGCCACTGTAAATTCGATAGAAATCCTTTGAAGTTGTTATGTCAATGAACCCTGTCTTAGGAGCAGCACTCCATTTACTACAATATTTGTCCAGTGCAGCACTAGTAAAAGCAAGGGCATACTCCAGAACACTACCCGTATTCATGTTAGCCTTGTACAGAAGATCTGCAATAAATGGAGAACACCAAAACCCTTTAAAATATAAATATACATCCAGAAATGGCAACACTAAAATGGAAAACAGAGCAGCAACTTATAAGAGGCTTAAACTGTTATCATGAGTAACAGCAGAGACATTGCTTAATTGTGGAATGCTTCCTCACCACTGCTGGCCATGCATTGTGTGAAACAATTTGTTTGCCAGATTCTGTAACGAGGCATCATTGCAAACATGGATAAATCTGGCATCAATCCATTGATAATCATTTCTCTGTTTCACAGAAACTACGCATCCTTTGTTCTAATTTGTTCTTCTAGTTAGCAGATGGATGCCTTTTCTGTTAGAATTGGTGTGGTGAAAGACAATTGATGGTCTCTAGATTCATGGATAAAAAGGAAAGTAAGGATGTTGAAAATCAATTAGATATAAGGCTTTGCGGATTCTCGTAGAAACTTGTGTTCTAATCCATTACACTCCATAATTTCGTCACAGGAGAAAATCAATTTTTTGTGTGGTACATCAGAAAATAAGATGCTAATATCATTCTCAGAAAACTAATACCATTATAAGAAACCAACAAAATATAATGACTGATCAGATGAACACAATCTTCAAGAAGTAAACCGGCGAATTATCCAAGAGCCACATATATGGTCAGATTCTTGCAATCGCCATTCCTAATACTTTACATTGGTTCATCTTGCATCCTCCATTCAAAACTTGCACCGTTTATCAATTTTCTTCACCCTTTACCCTCAACTGGCTCAAAGTCATTATCCTATCAAATTCATTTTACAGCCTAAATCAGGATTTTCAACAAGTGCATCATATCTCATTACCAAGAAAATGACATACCCATGCTTTTAGTTGGTTGTTATTGGCACTAGTGAGGACTTGTGAGAATGAGAGAGTAAAGAGACCCAATATTGAAGACTAGTACACGTATTATACTCATAATCACACAGCAAAAGGACAATTATGAACTGCATAGTACATTTCATAATCATAAAACTAATTCACCCTGCCTTTGTAAGTTAATCAACATATGCAGAAAAAAAAGTTGACAAAATGATCTGAAAGTCATGTACCTGCAGCTTCTGCCTGTTTTGACATTGTGTAATATGACGTTGGATGTGGACACCCAGGGTTAGACACGACTGCAGCAGTAGCTGATTTGAAAAGACTGACAATGGGACTGTCACCATCACCTTGAGATTGTAATATTTGCCCTTCTGGGCCAGGAATCATGCCCAGCCAAGGGGCTGTTTGCATGAAATGCACAGTATCAACTTCCCTCTGTCCAACATGAAATCTACAACTATGAGAAAATAGCTAGAAACATAGTCTTCTAATGATGTAGGAGATCTATTGCATGAGCTCGGATCAGGCTTGTGTACACAGCATTGATCTAGTTAGATCCAGAGTTAATCTGATTAGGCTACAGGAAAAGCATTTTATACTCTTATTATGTCAATCAGAAAACATTCATTACTTTCTAGTTGATTTAGGTCAGATGAAAGAACTTAAGATACTGACCAATACAATGTCAAGAAGTCCCATCCAATATAACACACTCCCAATCTCCTTTATTCCTCTAAGAACCTCTGCCTTGAGCTCCAACTTTGTACCCCAGTTAAGATTTTCTTTAACAAGCCTCATACAACCTGGGCACAAAAAATTAAGCATGCAAATAGCAGAGCAAGAGATAGATGTCTCTCTCTTCCTTTTTCACACCCACAGACACAGCGTAAGATGCATGCACTGAATTCCAACATCACAGAACTAGTAATCAGTTCATTAGATAATAAAAATTGCATTAAAGAAAAACAAAAACAAGGGAAACACAAGAATTTGCTAGCAAGAAAAAAAGAACGTTAAAATGATTAAAAGATTACACCAGACTAAAATGGAGGAAGTTCATGCTCACGTGATAATTGCTGTATGAGAAATAAAATTGGGATAAGCCCACACAAATTGCTCACAGATTTTCTTTGCCTGACCAGCACTCAAGAAAGGCTCCCACCCACAAATTTCCCTGGGCAGTCACTTCATCTTTTTATTAGAGGCACACTAAGCTTCAACATACATATGCAAGATAGGGTTCAAGTTTGCTCTGGAATGTAGCAGCAGTAGGGTGAGGAACATTAAACAGAGAGGAATCAAAGAATAGAGCAAAATTTGGAATTGTTAGAATTCTGCATAAATGTAGGTGGATCTATGGAGCTGGGACACGAGAAATCTCAATAGAAAGCTGTGAGAGTGTGAGTGTGTATGAGTGAGCAAGAGAGAGAGAGAGAAATGAAGAGGCGTTGGTGAAGCACAAATCTCTTTCCATATAAACCAGGGCTCAAATTCATTTTCCTAAGCCTATATCGGCAAGCTTTGCCCAATCCTTTTTGCAAACCTAAATACAGATCATATATACCACATTGATCTCTTCAGCATAATTCAGGTTTTCCACATAACAGCATGCCATATTAATTTAGTTTTTCCCATAAAGTCATTCATCCACATGCCTGACTTTTCAACCTTAAGACCTAAGATCTATGCACAAATTACCACTCATGGATCCCCAACAAATGCATAGTTTTTGTTGACAGCCACTTAGTGCATTTTGACATTTAGACAGTGCATGAATTCATGCCCTCAACAGCACATTTAAATGTATACTTCATCCAAATATTCTCAGCTATATACCTGAAACACCTCCATCAAAAGAAAGCAGACCAAAAGATTTGGGTAGTGTGTCTTGCAGTCCCATGATCATTGGCTCAAGTGTAGTTAACTGAAACATCCAGTACATAATACACAACTATAAGCCTCAAATTAAATTTCCCCAAATGAAAATTTAGTATATACAAGATTTATTTTTATTTTTTGACTGTTTATTGTGCATATATTGATGCGGGGACATATGATTAACACAACAAATATAGAGCAAAAGCAAGTATTTGAATCATGCTTAGTGCTCTACAAGAACATGACTTCTAAGAATAAATGGACTGTGATGGACATATAGGATGTGCAATATATCTGTAAATTATTAAGTCTATGTCATGCTAAATAATCTCTTAAGGATCAGTATTTTACCAATATAATTAAAAAACATCAGTTAGCAATACAATTACATACTTGTATTTATGTAACCAAGAATTTTTAGTGCAACATAAAGCAACTCATATGCATAACCAACAGAAATATCTAGTCCTTAGTAACTTGCAATTCGGGTGTTCTTTTGCCATTTAGCTGTATTGCCAATGTCAACATTGAAGTTTCAGGCATTCTTAGATTTATTTTTTTCTCCTTCTGCTACTTTCCTCCAATTTTTTGAAAGTCATAATGATGAGATGCACTCTGCTTAACACCCTACATATAGATAGACCATTTCACTGAGCTTATTGTAACTAAATAAAAACTGAAGACAAAACTTACAGCCTACCTTATTTGATATATGGTCTAGAAGGGACCGGATAAGCCAGGGCAACGATCTGGATCCCAGAAGTCTGACAATAGAAAACATGTGGGGAATCCCAAAGAAACCACTATGAAGACGTGCAAAACTTTGATGTGCAGAATTCAACTCCTAGAATGACCATAACAATTGATACATACAGATGAGAAAGAATTGGGGAGGAAAAAAAAGAGTTTATGCATCACATTGACAACACATCCAGTTAAGTTATAGCAATTGCTTATAAGATACTTGCCCGAGTACCGCAATAGAAATTAGGTTTGGCATAGGGAACTGAAGGCTTTTGGACAGCCGCAGGAGGAACTCTTGTTGAATGGACAAAGCGCTGAGTAGTATTGCAAAGGACAAAGTTTGGCAGGAAATCGTCTTGCATCTCTGACCAGATCTGACCGGCAAAATATTTTGAGTGAAAATTGAAATAGCTAATTCAAAAACCATATGTTTGAATATCAAAGCCTAATCATATGTTATTAAGCTCATGTAAGAAATATACACCATACCATTTTACACGTATCTTACCGTATTTTCAGGGTAAGGATAAAACTTCAGGTTCATGTTCGTTAATTCATAATAGTTGCTTTTACAAATAGTGCTGGAGGGTGGGAAATTCTGCTTCCCAAGACCATGACAACATAATGGCCCTTAGGCCCTAAAAAAAAGCCTTTTGCACTAAGGTTTGTATACAAAGTTCATGGAATTCTCAAATCATTATCAAAACACAAGAATGAACAGAAGTAGATACCTAAAGGCAGAGATGATGGCAAAATGCTATTGGATTGACTCGAGAAGTGTTCTATTATGACTGCAGTGTGAAGCATGGGAATACTAGAAAAATAGAAGAGACTGAATTAACAGTAAATGGTTAAGTAAATTAGTTTTCACGACAACTGATTGGCACGCTATAGCCAAGAAAGTATTTTAAGTATTTGTAGGTCCTCTCATCATAATCATAAATTCCACAAGTACTGCTAAGGAAGATGCCCTGTTTACTTCTATATTAATCCCTCCAATGCATCAGAGGAACAGGGTCAGTTCCATCATAAATTAGAAATGTATCCTGCTGCCTTGTCCATCCAATAGTTACTTTATCCCACCATGAGTATTAAATGAGAAAAAACCAAACACAAAATGGAAAATACCAAAGCAGTTTTGCACATCCATGGTTCAAAATACTGAGCACAAGCACATGCTCCACATTGGGGGAGGGAGGAGAGGGAGAGGGAGAGAGAGAGAGAGAGAGAGAGAGAGAGAGTCAAGATCTAAAATATTTTTCCAAACCTGAGAAGCAAGCCGACTCGAAAAAGACACAAGAGAGATATTTTCTTGCATCTCTTTCAAAATGAGACTGAATGAGTCTATTGAAAGATCTTGAGAAAGCAGTTCATGGGCATGCTTTAAGATATCTAGCAGTTTTTCTAGTTCCTGCAACCAAACCAAAATTATGCAATTGTTTATGATAAATTCAAATAAAACACTAAAAATCTAGAGATCTGGACACCCTTCCCTTCTCACATGATGCCAGCCTAAGGCATATTTGGTTTAAGAATCAAGACAGTAGTTCACTTACCACCACTGCACATAGATCTTGAGATTCAAAACGGTCAAAAAGAAACTCAAGATTTTCTCTGAAAACTTTGTTCATCCGTTCAGCAATCAAGCTTCTTAAATCAATGAACCTCCCAAGCAACTGAAAATCACAAAGATTGATTGAGGGTATAGAAACAATCCTATTCAATATTCTTACGGGATGAAAGGAAGAAAAAAAGAGTAATTAACAAGGCACAAACTCACAAAGAAAAATTGATCATAATAGCAACAATTTCAAGGTACTGATGGTTGAATTTGATATGCTAAGAATTCCATGCATACAATCATTCCCAATAGAAGTCAAATACCACCATTTCAATAGGCCATTTGATCCATCAACAAAATGAATGCTCACCAAAAAGAAGAAAATAGAGCAATTACATGTGACAGACTCATGTACATATAGTATAAAAAGAAGCTAGACAGTGAGGAGATAGTAAAAAGCCATGAAAGGATTCAAGTAATGGAATTTCAGATTGTTCTTAGCAATTCCTGAGAGGAAAGGAGGTGAAGGTACTTTGCAATCATGGACCATGGACAAAAGTAAGACAAACCAACAATTACAAGTTAAGTCTGATTAGCCATCTAAACTATCATATGCACAACTATCATTTTACCTTGACTCTAGTCATCTTAAATAGTGCAATGAATCTCATTGGCTGGATGGAATATTTCTCCCCATTGTCCAAGGCAAAGAGGAATGATGGATCAAGTAGTTCACTACAAAATTTGGTACACAAACAATGTAAGGAAGGTCTGTTCAACCACTTCTCAGTTGCATAGATTACTATAATAAAGGAAAGGGGCAAACCTTGCAGCCCAGCTTTTGTAGTATGTAAAAACAATCTCACAGAGCTTTGAAACAAATAAATCAAAGCAGTGGTCCACCTACAAAGATGATTTTGATAAAAGGAGTTACTGCAGCAAGAAAGTAAATGCTAGTATGTACAAAAAAGAGGAAAGAAAATTGTCCTTTATCTCATAATAATGAAACTGGCCATTGCAGAGATGATAAGTATTTATACAAGTGCACACACAAGCTTATGTTTTATCTTTTCATCAATCGGTAGAAAGAACCTATCCATGCATGAGCATACAACTGATAATGAGAATATGGATAGCTTGGTTCCTTGGATGGCGGTCCAACAAATATTTTTGATGAAAGAACATGTTTCTACCAATTTTCATTCTATAAAATCAGAATGGAAACACTATACAAGATGATACAATGTGCAAAAGGTTTGTGCAGCCAATGCCATTAAGCAGCATTTGAGCTTTCTGTGGTTAGTAAGATCCATTTTCTAGTCCAGAAGCTATTCATTGACTCAAAACTTTACAGCCTTCATGCAAGGAGACGGGGCAACTCATATATGGCTAGGATTTACCAGTTATTTCATGGAGGAAAAAAGTAGGACAGCATTTCCAGAATCAGTGGTGCATGTGGTGCAGCATCTATTTTACAACATGATTGTACAAGTTAATTGAAATTCACAAGAACCTCATTATCAAAAGTCATATAATCTATGCATCCAAGAAGTGGAAAAATTATTAATCCCAGCAAAAGCTCACAAATTTGCATACCTCAGCCTCAATTTCATCATAGAGGAAGCGTTGCCTCAACATAACCAGAGCTTGCTGGGCCGAATCATTATAAATGTCAAATGGCAGAAGAACACTTTCAAGAAGACCTCCATTTTGGGACTCAAGCACATGATCCACCAGCATCCAGGGAAGAGAGCATTCAACGGGAAACTAAATTCATCACAAGAAAAAGCAGGAAAGGATTAGAGTGAATAAGGAAAGTAGAAAGCACAGATCTTTAACTTTATGCTACTGAATTGAGCATCCATACTTTCAGAATATTTATGACCTGATAAACACACAAAACACATGCCAAACACCATACCATAGGCAGCTGCCAATGCTACGCAACATCTTATTCACTTCAGTGATTATAATTCACTGTTTGTCCACTTAAAAGCCATTTTAATGCCATAGGAAAGGCAGAACATTCACAGCCATAAACATCCATATCATAAGCAAAACATCATAGCACGGGCAGGTGCCAGCTTCTGCACAAAATCTTCAGTGATAATATTACTTCTGCAAAAAATCTTCAGTGATTATTCTTAACTGCTTGTCTGCCCAAACCATTTACAATAAGTTATGTCCCATTAATATGCTTTACTAATTCAACAACTAGTTGCTGGCTTCATTCAGCTGCAACCTGGCACTCATTTACCCTTGAGTAAAATTCAGTTTCTCAAAACTTGGAAAAAGAACAATTCTAGTATAAATAAATGTGGAAAATAAGGGCATCCAAATCTAGCACAAATTAGAAGACGTGGCTCTACATTGAATCTAAGTATAATTTATGTATTTACTGAAAATTTAGTTGGCTCTTTTGTGAGCTCCTTGTGTACTCCACCTCTGCATATTTCAACTAAGCATTATTCTGATGGTGCAACATAATGCAAAAAAAGAACAAGCAAATGCACATAAATCTCTCACAACCTTAGAGAAAATCAATTCAAGAATAACCATTCAATAGCAGAAAAATAGTTGCAACAAAAAGTAATTTGCAAAGAACCTCAAATGCACAACAAAGAATATTAGCATCACATTTCTTTACCTGTATAACACGAGAAGACTCCAAGTAAAATTCTCTAAACCATAAGAAGCCAAGATCAGTCAAAGTCGTAACCGTCACTGCAACCAACATTCCACAAAGTAAAAACCAGCAGACCATCAATAGTAAACAATAATGAGGGCAACTAGATATGGTACTCTAAGAACCAGCAGCATTTTGACAACAGAGAAGGCATTTAAGCTCCTAGGTCAACAGCCTGATAGTGATATGATATAGTCCATCACATGAGGAAAGCCAAGGCACCAAAATAAGGGACAGCTTCACCAATTTATGTTTTTTTTTTTTTCCACATGGGTCACACCACTTTGGAGCTTTTTATAAAAAAATTTTAATTTTATTTGGGTATTAACTTCAATTGTGGTTGGCAGTCCTCGCTACTGGCAGACTAACAGCTGTTTTGGAACAACGTAGGTTATGCGCAACATGTAATAAGTCATGCAAATATGTGCCAAGATTAAATGACAACAGACAGTTATCTTTAGAGGATCATGCAAAAGAAATCCATTTTAAACGGATAGGACAAGAAATGAAGACTAATTTTATTATTCATCAATTTTCATTGTAATGTCTACTGTTCTCAAATGAGAGTATTTAAAAGATTAATTAGTTAGTTTAGGACATTTACTACTCAAAGATATTATATGTTAGCTTCTGTTTTTCTTCTCAGTTCCACATTCATTTAAACCTAGCTGACCAAGCCTAAAGTAGTAAACATAACTTCTTAAAGCAGCTACTCCCCTTCAAGCTAGAGCATAGATGTTAATCATGCCCAGCTTGTTACAAATATAATCAATCCTAGGACCACTTAAAGCTTTTGTGAAAATATCGCCTAACTGCTACCCAGTTGAGACATGGCTAGTGGAAATGAGATTTGTTGAATCTTTTCACAAATGAAGTGACAGAAGCTAAATCAAATAATTGGGAATAGCTGTGGGAAGAACAGGTTGAATATATGCAAACTAGGCTATAAATCACCTGAATAGTCTAATATGTGCAAAAAGAAGCTAAGCTTGTAAAAGAAGGTTTCCAACTGCTTCAAATCATTTACAGGAATCTCAGACCCACTATTACCAAAGAGGCCCCCAGGTCTGCGAAGATTACCACCAGAAACTACTTCGTATATTAGAAACTGTAAGCAATGGACCTGAATACAAAGCAAAACCAGATGGATAAGTATCTGCATTATCTTAACTGCACAAACTTTTTTGCTCAAATTACAAACCTAAACTAGCTTATACTTATACAAAGTGATTGTAGAACATACATTCACATTTTAAAATTCAGAGCTATAACAAAAATTGTTTTACTAGTGTAAAAAGTTTCAAATTAACACATGACTATAAAACAGCACCAAGGAACCACAGTCTTCATCTCACTCTGCCATTATTAGCCAGCATTGGTGCTTTACAAGAGAGAGCCAATTCTCTAAGAAGAGTATAAAGACAATGTCAATCAAGGAAAAATTCTGAAGTTTAACCAAGGAGTTGAACATAAACACTATTCAACAAAAATGGGAAAAATTTAATGCTCTTTCAAACAAGGAAAAAATAATCTATAATATTACCTACACCCTCAAATCATGATTCAGTTTTCTGATGTTCTTATACTTTGGGATTAATCACACCCTAATTTGATGCTTTCCATTGATTTCACCTATTTAGAATTGGCATTAATTAAACTACTTCAACCCAGCACTTATTTATTCTTTTGACCTTTTGCTATGATCTCCCAAATTTCAAAAGCTTCACTCTAGCTAGCATCTTCCTTAAACATATATTTCTCACAAGCCTAGCAATCAGTCCTATCTGCATATTACATACATCATGAAACTTTCTCAAGGACCATATTCACCAACAACACATTAAGCTTGAATGAAGGAAACAGGATATGTTTTCTGTTATGGCATTGCACTATACCAAAAAACATAGTTGTCTATATTAATTCACAGAAAAGGAAAATGAACAAGTTGACGAGTACAAATATTGAAAACCTGAGCAGTTGTTGGTGCAACGGGCCTTGGGTAAAAGAAGTTCCCTTTCCTTTCTTCGCCTGTGTGTGACTGTAGCTCCGACTCAGGCTGACTTGTATTTGCCATCCAGTCTGCTGAGAGAGTCCGCATATCAGAAAGTATCCTGAAAGGTGAAAATTATGTTGGAATATGTAAGCAATCGGAAACATAAAGCAGAAGACCTATTTAGACCCAGCAGACAGAACTGTCTTGGCTGGCTACAACATTATGACATGCTCATACACAATGGAAAAATCAGAGAATTTCAAAGTTGCAGTCCCTAGATCTCTTGCGTCCAGATCTTTAAACCAGCTTTGATAAATAGAGCACACAGGATCTTCCGAAAGCAGTCAAAAATGGAGGACAGACAAAACAAGAAAGTGGCATGATGAGAATTCTTTCAAAACAGACGTCTTAGACAAGCCCATCAAGAAACAAAACTAACATTCTGGAATTAAGAGGTCATAAAAATCATCAGCTCTACAAATCTTTTACAATTCAATCTTTTCTGGAGTACAACTAGCTGAATGATTGTAGTCTTCACATATTGTTGAGAGAATATGTGTGCAATATCATGCATAGACAGGTAAATTAGCTTCTACGGGTAGGTCATTTGAGGAGGCAGGGAATGCAGGAGTTTTCACAATGCTTGCATGCAAAAGCTCTCCAAAAAGACTTCATTTTTTCCTGTGTAAAAATATTTCACCACCTCTGCCCCAACCTAAATAATGCAGAAAATCAATTCACTGGAAAGACTCCTCTATGATTAGGAGAATTGCAATAGTGTGCGCGCAAATCTCCTCAATGACACAACTTCATGACCTATTCATGCATTTAACCATCCCAACAAAGTCTCCTAATTGTGGCAATCCACATAGCTGATTAGGAGATCTAACAAAGTAGGGCATACAATGAATCACAAACCTCCATGACACATTCAAGCTGATATACATATCATATCCAAGAAACAGTCCAGAATCCAATATGTTTTCTTTCTGTAACATTTAAAGTCAACATTAATAGTATGCACTGTTTCCCTATTAATATGATGATGCAACCTATGCCACCATAACCTGTCCAATGGGACTTACACATGATGTAACGAGCACCAAAATCTAGATAATAATGAAAAAATGTTAAATAATATTTTGCACAATGGAAATCAAGAGTCAAATTGCATGATTTTAGCTTAAATACTTACCTTGAAAGGCCCTTCTTCTTTCTAAAGGTGGTCCTCAACATAGTGGCTAGCGTGTTTTGGACAAAATCTTGGACCTCAGAATGTATCGTTTCCCACAAGGCATCAGCTACCAACGTGTCACACCGATGCATCATTGAACCAACACTCTTTATGTAGGCAACAAGTTCAACAAGCGCTTTCCTTTCCTCAGCACTATAGTTATATCGTACCACCTACAGGATGAATTGGAAAATATGTACTGTCAAGCAAATTATGGGAATAGGTGTACTTCAGATATGCAATACAAGGCAATGATAATGAAATCTGTCCACAATTGCATGCACATGAGTGCCTCCTTCAGCTCTAAACCATCAGAATTTCTCTTAAGCAATGCCAAGCTCTGCTTATGCATCAAGTTCATGGTCACAAAACTTGAAAGGATTATTGACTCAATAAGTCGAAGCTTCCAAACAACAAGTCACAAACATACAGCATGAAACCTTTTCATAATCAGATAATAATGAAATTCCATTTGACTCTGAAGGAATTGCATCTCTGCATGGCCGAGAAAACTTCCATGCACATTGCTCCCATATGCGCGAAGTCCATTTGCTTAAGAATTGAAAGCCTTCAATGACCATGTCATACACATTTCCTTTGACTTCTTTGCACCACTCAATATCTGCACCAGCTGTGGACTTCAACAACAATAGCTGTATAAACAAGTTTAAGAAGAAGCAAATTATTACAATTACTCTGAGCAAAGCTGAGACTAAAGCTTGTCAAGAATGCAAGGTAAATAGTAGATAAGAGCTTAATTTTCCTTTCTTCATTGAGGAATGTTGGGGAGGATGACAGATGATGGAGAAAGGGTGTAACAACCTGATTCAAGCATGAAGCAAAACGAATTGTGAAATCATCATGCTCAGCACGGATAGCTGCTATATGATTGACAATCAGATAATGTCTCTGATAAGTGAAACATGTTAAGGCTACATTGCTAATGTGTATCAACCATCAATCAAATAGCGTGCATGTGTATGCTTGAGTATGAAAGAGAAGATATGAAAGGATATTCTTGTCCCTCCCGAGGTGGGATCTCATGAGGTGCTGGTAAGGTCAGAAGGCGAGTTTGTGAAGAAAACTTTTGAAAATAAGTAGACAACTCTTTCATGATTGCAGCAGGAGAAAGGTGAAGATCTGGAAATGCAGGGATGACCGGATCATTCTGCCATAAATAGAAGAGAAACAAGAACATTTGGACTGATTTGATTAGAGTCCAGAAGACAAAGGAGAAACAGTCATATATTTTTTCCTCAACTTCATCAATATAACACCGTGGAACAACAAATGAAGCACAAAAACATTTGAATCTGACTACCTTAAAAATGTTGATCAGCCTGTTGATTTTAACCCTCTTGTACAATGATTCACTGTCCTTTTCTGATGTTGTTGCTAAGACAACAAGAACAGGTAAAACACGCAGAAGAATGTGCCTTTCTGGAAATAGAAGTGCAAAATCCAATTCCAATGACTCGACAGCAAAGACAATGAGAATCTGAAGAATGTCTTCTACACTATTTTTAGTCAAGGAGCCCAGAAGGAAATTAAAATATAAAGCAACATCAACTGTAGTTTGGCTTTCAAAAGCAGGACATATTATATCAACACACACAGAATAAAAACCAACTCCACTGAACCTTAATTTTAAAGTGGCTGATGCCAACATGGATCTTATTTCTTGATTTCCCTTTATTTCTAACAACATTATCCACAAACTGAAGTAATAATAAACAAATTTAACCATATCAGCCCAAAGTAAAATTTTCATTGAGCATATAATCATGCCATCCATATGAGCATCTCTCATCTTGTCATCACTAGGTGCCACATTAATCTTCTTTCAAATATATTTCTCATTTCATTCTTGACTCCTGACCATCTTGCCTTCACTCTACAGTTCAAATTTTGAAAGGAGGAACAGAAAAGGAGCAGGAAGAAGAGAAAGAAGAACAAGGAAGACTGTTTTCTCAAACAAAGGAGGAATTTTTTTTTTTTTTTTAACTCAATCAAAGAAGGATAGCATTGCATGTAACTTTACAGGACCAAAGAAAGATAAAACTATTTCCCCCACAACAACCAACATGAAATGTCTGCCATGGCTAGTCAGGATACTTGTTCACACGAAACATCTCAACGTGCAAGTTCAATAAGATAGCCCACCTTGTGCTTAAGAAGATCTGCAAATAATTCAGTTAAGAAATAAATTTTTACTGGCAACATGCACCTACTGTATCATATCAAATAAGCACTGTAGATATAGAAAAGCAAAACAACTTTGAGTTAACAAATTATATCATCCCAATACCATAATGTCATGGATAAACTAAAAGAACCAGTCATGTACCTGTAAATCATCCAGCTCTTCCCTCATTGAATCAATGTCTTGCCACTGAACACTGATTTGTGTAAATGTCCTGACACGATGGGAATGTGTAAAACAACAAGAGCATAATGTGAACAAAAAATAAATGCATAAATAAAGATGTAGATGAAAGAATAACTTCATGCTAGAAAACATAACATAGCACAGCAGTATGAATGTGGAGAACAAACAGGAAGTTTACAAAAAGAGGATTTATTAAGCTATAGGATTGTCATGAGTATAGTGGTCCATTATTAGAAACACAAGAAGAAGCTAACAAAAGATAGAGAAACTAGCCAGAAATAAGTTCTCAAGGCTTTAGAAATGTTACGACATTTCAAAGCATCACATAACTCTCTCTCTCTCTCCCTTAAACACACACACACACACACTACAGTTCTTTTTTTATGCTCTACGAGGTGTTTTTCAGAACTTTTAAGAACAGGCCACTAAAGCAACCACTAATCCGTTTTCTCATTGTTTTACTAAGCAGCAATCTTTTTCATGAGGTCTTTAGTAAGAGTACATCAGGCTTTGCTCCTCAAATTTTTTGCTGGGACTAAGACAAAATATGAATCCAGCAATCACAAAATGCTCTAACAAACCACACAAAATAGATTGACTACAGAAGCAGGCAAAATCATACTATAGAAAAAGAAAAAATGAACATCATCTCAACTCCAAGATGCTTTTAACATTAAGCATTAGATAGCAAAATGACATATATAATCATACCTCTTGTACCAAGAAAAGTCATTAGGTATGCTTGCTTTAGCATTTTTAAGATGATCGAGTTGCACCAGAACATCCAAGAACCTCAACATTGACCTACAGCAAAGACCAATAAAGAAAACTGACTCTTGTGTTTGTCGAAAAAATATATATATATATTCCTTATAATAAAGATGTTTACAGAATGGAGAAAAATAACGTTCAAAGAATTCAGCACTTAGAAATGACAACATGCCATTGAAGTGAAAAGAAAGGAAAATAACCAAAAGCTAATACACACCAGAGATGAGTAACTGTAGGGCCATTAATGCGCCGCTCAGGTCTGGAAAAGCGTTGCATATCAGCTGCTAGCTGCATTGACAAACAAGGTTATGAAGATATGAATCCTAGCATGATTAAGAAGTGATAAAACAACATCAAAGATATGAGATTGCCTACTTTAGATGCAGCTGATGTTTGCCATCTCTGAATTTCACGCAGACGACTCATTTCCAAGTCCAAAACTTGATATGTTTCCAGGTACAAGTCAGCTTGACTCTGCTTCATAGAATCGGGGAGCTGCCATGTAACAACCAGCATCAAATGTGTAAAATATGGGAGCAAAGGAAGATAAAAACTGAACATGTTGTCATTGAACAGCTAATAAAAAGCAGTCCTTCATATTCTCAAACAGCAATTCGGCCATCTATGAACTGACTTTGCAAGGCTCAATATGAAGCAGCTAAAGCTCCTCCATAACAGTCCAGTTATAATGATACAATGAGGCAGAAAAGAAATAGATGAAGAAAATGATAAACAACTTATAAGAAACTGGGAAGTTGCTGATTTCCCTTGACATGCATAGTTATTAATGCAAATTTCATGCCATCATATCTCCATGTCCTTTCAAGAGAAATTTTAATCAAGGGAACCGAGGAGGTATAATCACAAGAAGAGAAAAAAAAAAGTTCAGTTTGGTAAAAGGAAAATTTGGTGTAAAAGTTTTATTAAGTGGGCAAAAAGAGAAAGAAGTTAAAGGATCTATGGAAGATAACATCCAAAAGAAGAAAAGGTGCCTGGCTGAACTTCCACCATTGAACCTAAGTTAACACTACTCACTACTGCAACTTATTTCACCCAAAGCAATATCATACCTGAGGAAGTGCTTTGACGCAACTGCGATATGTATAAAGCACTGATGTCATCTCCTTTCCCTCTTGGATAAGTGCATTCTGCATTTGTTGGGCTCCAACATAACCACCAATCATAAACATTTGTTAAGAGAAGCAGAGAGAGAGACAGATCTACGGCAAGCAACAAAGTTATCTACAGACTTGGAATCCATGGGTAGGTAAGTTTGATACTAAAGAAAGACAACATATAAAAGAAAATAGAGCGATTGTACCAGCTGATTGAGAGCTTTTGTGTCTTCTGATAAAGATAAACGGTATGCCAAAACATCACTATATTCTACAATCAGAATAACACACACTTAGGTATTAGATTGTTATTAAGGTGGAAAAGTGGTACCTAATTGTAAGACAAAACAATGCCTGCAATCACGTACATTAGAGAAGTTGGCACAATAGTCACGTTTCTAAGGTAAACAAGTAGTTGACTATGACTTTGTTCCACCATCCTAAACACAGCCGCTCAACCAAAATAAACCGTTCTCCTAAACTAATTGGATTTGCTAAACCGAACGCCCCCCGCCTTTTCATTTTCTTAGAAAGAGTACTAGCTAATATATTTTGTGCCCCAAGCTTCACAAGCATCCACTTTCAGTTTTAGAAAGCCTGCCTCTACATGAATGGACAAAGCCATTGTTTGCCACTAATATGAACACTTTGGTCAATTTAGGTTTCCATATCTGCCCAAAAATACTAAATTTCCAACTCATTCGAATTTCCATACAATTTTGACCAAAAACGAAAGAAAGAAAGAAAAAATGAGAAATATTTACCAATCGGACTGTTGGTTGTCCCTCTACTGGTTGACACCAAGACTGCCGGTCCTTGCACCTCTGGTTGTTCATCCTTTGGCATTTTTCAACATATAAAAAAAAAAAAAAAGAACCTAATAAACCATTTAAGAAACGAAGCAGTACCCACTAAAAAATTCTACAACGAAACTCTGTTTCCAACTTTAAAATGAAAAAAAAAAAAAGGATCATTCGGATAGATTACCTCCAGAGAGAAAGTGGACAAGGCGGCAATGGCTTCTTCTACCGGGACCGCCATGTGGGGTGTCTCTCTTTTAATGGGTACACTTAGATTTCAGTTTCTTTATTGATAGAGATTTATTTTCATTCTTTTTCAAGAATGAAACGAGAAAAGATCGACAATAATGACGGAATAAGGGCGAAAAAGGCCAGATTGGTTTTTTCAGCAATTAATTCAAGAATCGTTAAAAAGGCAGTAAACACTTGTTCTTGAACCCCATAAAAAAAAAATCAAAGAAAATGGGGGAGCTTGAAAACACTTGTTCTACCAATCAATCGCAGCGATCTGGCAAATGGAAGAGAAAACATTAGAGAGTAAAGTGGGTCGGTGAACAATGTAGAAGAAGAAGAAGAAGAAGAAGAGCTATCCGGGCAGAGGAGCACAGAGACCAACAGGCAACTCTATTTGTAACGTTATAAAAGTCATTTCACTTATGAATTCATTTATAGTTCATGTACTTAGGCATAATTGTAATTCCCACCTTAAATGTTTTATCAATATATTAATTATCATCATTTTATAAACTCAAATAAAAGGTTAATAATTTATATTTATTTTACCTATAAATATCTTAATAATTTTTATATTTATTTATTTAAAACATAATATTACTTTAAAAATTTTAATATGAGAAGATACGTATAAAATTACTGTTGAACTCTTTAGGTCGGTAATGGTTTACTTCCTCCACCAGCACATCTAGTCGACAAGAATTGAAATGAGACCAAAGATTGATTAATGTAGGTTCACTGGGCCCGACCTCTCCTAATATTTCTTTTTTTAACCTTTATTTTTTTTTCAATCCATCTTCAGGCCAACCGGCCAAGCAATTATTTTCTGGCTTCATCTTTATGCAACGAAACTTGGTTTTCACTTCTCATTAATTGCTTGACTCCTTCTTGCCGTTGAGATTTGAGAATCCTACAAAAACTCTTTACGCAAAGACCCCAATTCATTATAATCAATTCTTGGAGTGGAAACAATTTTATACGTCCGAATACTTTCTTGAAATCATGTCCTCCGTATGATGACACCCAACACTGTGGCATAGGTTGGTTTGATTGAACAACAAGAATACGAATATAAATACTATTGCACCGTGATTTCATAAAATAAAAAAAAAGGGTTAAAATCATTTGGTTTTTTTTAATTCTATTTCATGGAAATCACCACCATGTACCTTTTGTGTCAACAGTAACAATTTTTTTGTGCTGCAAATACAACCTTAGATCTTAGATTTTATTAATTTATTTGTAAGAAGACTTTACTTTATTTATATAAATTATTTGATTAAAAAGTGTATCAATGATTTGTTAATAAAAGCCACAAACTATATATTAATACTTTTAATCATATTAGGCAAAACAAGACTACTACTTTCGCGTAAAGAAAAATGGACACAATTTTTCATTTGTGTGTGTGTGTGTTTATGTAGATATATGGTTTTATCAGGGTATGGATCACCAGAGGAAGATCAGACTCTGGTGTCCGTCTGGCATACATAATTTTCCTTTCTTTTCTTTCCTTCTTCTTCGTGTTGAATGTTAAAGTCAACTTACGATGCAAGGCCCAACGATTTTCTTGGCTATGAATATGCAGTTAAGCACTTAGAAAAAAATGGCTTAGAGTATAATTAGTAACGTTACAAACAACACAGACAACAGTACAATGTAAAAGCCTTGAAACAAAGCAAGCAAACATGACACTCGAGCAAATAAAAACGCAAATACAAACAATCTGAAAATAACAATAAAGTGGGTGTGTGTTATATCCTCAGAAAATTTAATCACCGAGCTCCGGAATCCAATGCCATTACGGTGCTGAGGTTCATGGGGTACATGTACTCGGTGGAGCCGGTGAAGAGCTGCCGTACAATCAATCTATTTGCCTTTTCGGACGGATGGAATGAATCCCAAAATGCATAGAGTTCGCGGTTTCGGCACAAGCTGGACAATATTGTGCATAGTCCTAATCCATTGTATGGTCCTTGCCCGCAGCATGCTACTTTTGAAGTAATAAATCCTGCACAGCCATGAACTCCATATTTACTATGCATGAATCTTTCTCTTTGGCAATGGTCCACCACTGCCCATGTAGCTCTCAGTTGAAACATATAAATATGTATTTAGCATATTCTAATTCATACAATTTCAAGTTCGCTATTACCTTATAAATTGTTAGAGGTAAGAAAGTATGAGAACTTGGGAAGTATATAAGACTATAATTATTATGCAAGCCTTCAAAATGGGACCATAAAAGATGTGGACAGTCATCTGAAGTTTATATATGTGAGCATTTAGGGTCTGTGATCAAGATAGGGGCTTTGGAGATTTGGCACTGTAGCTCAAAGTTTAGGTGAAATTATTGTAAGTATAGCATTGTCCCACCAGACTTCTTGTATCTTAGCTTTGACCCCTTTAATTGTGTGTTAGTTTTCATTTACATCCCAACTAAAATATTTAGTTCTGCCCCTTGCATCCGAAGCCATGTCAATTAATAGGATTATGATCCCTGGAACTTTGGGTGGCGCCTCCTATTTGTGATGTCAATGTGGTCCTGGCTTAATAATTGAAGACACTGCACAAAAATGCAAGGGCTTTTAAAACATCTTACCATATGCCTGGGGATTGCGGATGAAATCCATGTGCATTTGTTGAGTATTGGCGCCAATAAACACATTTCTGCCAATTTTTCTGTTAAGTTTTTGGAGCATTTGTGCAAGTTGTGGATTGTACAAAGATGCGGCTAGTTGAAGTTCAGTTGAACATTCGCCATTCGAGCTACGCATGGCCAGTTCGGCTGGCACACAGCCCAATGGTCCTGTCCCAGTCACAATAACTCTGCGTACTCCCAGTTCATAGAGTTTCTGCATTGAGATAAGATTGGTAGAAGGCTTTTAGAGAGACTCATAGAGGCATGCCTCTTTTGGCAATGCAGACAAGCATTCAAATTCCTTTTGATATAAAACCTAGCAGTTGTTGAATATCCTGTCTCAGACAATAGGGTCGGACAGTATTACAGGCTTAGCTTCTAACAGATTTGGTAACAAAAGTTGAGAGGGGAGTACCATTAAAAGTTTTCCGTACTCTGAAATGAGATATCTGACATAATCAGGTAATGCGAATTGGCGAGACCGTGCTGAAAAAGGCACCAAGTAGTAGTTGTTTACAAAATCATTGCCACCAACGGTAATCAGGACAAGCGCGTGGTTGACAAGTCGCCGAGTCTGCTCGGCACCAATAAGAACTTGAACCCTTTGCTGGTATTGTTGGAAGTACTCAATTTGTCTATACATCCTTATGATATTTAGCTGCAATGTTGCATATATGAACATATAAAAAGTAGGGTCAGCATTTTTTTTTATACAATTTCAGAGACCAAAAGTGATGACAACTAAAAGTTTATTGCGATGCATGTGAAATGCAACGTTGAAAAGATTGGTGTAGCAGTTGACTTACAAACTGCAAGCCTGTATCATTAAGGATTCCAATTCCTGCAGAAGCAAAATTGGCGCCATTAAGTAGCCTCTGTCCTCTGAGCTCTGGACTCAAGTATGGCAATGTGGGCTCTGATCCAATTTGCTGGCCTGATAAATGTGTGCCACGCCATTGTCAGTTAACAAACTTAGTGAAGGAGCACATTAAAATGCATTAACATGTATAGTAATAGCATAAGTACGCTAATTTAACTGATAAGGTCTGGGATGTTGAGGCCATTTGAGAAACGGCCGGTTGGACGATGTGTTGGATAATCAATCCCATAGGGAGGAGAATCTGCTCGAGCAGTTGTTGCCAGGTAATTATTGTTGCCACTGTCAACAAGTGAGTCTCCAAACACAAAAATTGCTCTAGCATCAGCTTGTAGAATGAGAGTTTTCAGTATCACTATCACTGTAAATCCTAAAATAAACCAGTAATTGGAGACTAATGAAGTGCCTATTGACATTGTCTGTTTGTGTTGCAACCTATATTAACAGAAAAAAAATCTACATGGTGGATGAAAGAATAGGATGCCCTTATATAACCTCTGAGTTGTGGATCTACCACCTCTAGATGAAAAGGCAACAGATTGAAAGAAGGGAAAGCTTGTGTTGGTAGTTGTGTGTGGCAATGAAATAGTGCCGGCCACAAATGCTGCCTTTACATGTTGGTTCAAGTTACTACTGCTTTTACGCCTTAATGTAAACCAGGGCAGATTGTTACCATTTACCAGAGTAGAACCTGTCTACCAATTGTGCCAAGTCTAATTACATTATGTTTTGTTATATTTTAGGATATTGGAGAAGTTGGTGCCATCAGACATACGAAGTTTCAAATTCTACGGAACAAACTGGAATCCCATGAGCCAACTTTTAGGTTTCCCTCCAATGGAGGCATATTCATGAAAGAAAGGAACCATATGAACTCCTTTATTATGATGCCACTTGAATTGCCAAAAGAGTTACTTCCACCGCCCCTCAGCTCATTGTAAAGCTGGGAGTGTAACCTGCCAAAAAAAATAATGTTGTAATAAATTCAGCGACTGGGGGGTACCCACAAAAATGGACCCACGAGAATGTCCCAACTTAGGACAGAATACAGAAATGCACTAACCCCATTGATCAGACACTATATTCGGCACCTTTTAGCTAATTCATTTAAACCATACCATCTTTACCAGATGACAGATTTGTGAGAAAAAAGAACAACATATTTTTAGGGATGAAATGCCCGTAATATCTCCAAAATTGATTCAAGTTATCCTTCCAATGAGCTAGGCAAGCTCCAACAAGTGGCTTGGAATGTAAATTGGTCATGTTCATCATTCATTTATCTTTTAGGATTTCCATGTTTTTATTGAGTTTCCGATCATTTTTCATATTCATTGTCGTCTATAAACCATATCGGCAAGAAGATATGGCCACTCCAAGGTTTGGCTTCCTCGGGGATGCTACATTCCGCAATATCCTGCAAAATGCAAGATAAATCTTTGGGATTTTACCTTTGTTATGCTTGTGTGAGAGTCTGGCGAAAAAAATCCAAGGCTATATGTTTTATAAATAAAAAATATATATGTGGGAATAGTTTAAAATTTACCTAAAATAAATATTTATTTAATGTCTAAAACTATTATTTTTAAAAATAATTTTATCCTTGCATATGATAAAACAAATTTTTAATATTTACTATTAAAAAATAATAATAATAATAACTGCAACTATCAAGGCCCCAGAAAACTGCGGAGTTACACAGGGTGACAGGACCAGAGAAGACTTTGTCTACACTCGGACGGCACATCGTCTCTGTGGGATGGTTTAGATCCCAAAATGCATAGTGCTCTGAGTCCAGGCACTGGTTGGCCATTACATTGCATTTATCAGAGCAACATGCCACCTTCACTGATGTAAATCCTGCAACACCATCGATGCAAAGTAAAGTAAAATTTAGTTTTCTGACGCAAAAAAAAAAAAAAAAAAAGTATAGTAAAATTGAGCCCTAATTTTTATGTTAAGACTGACATAATGGACTTAGAATAAAAGCATTGAGTTGGCTTCGCATAACCAAAATTTTGGGGTTTGGAAGTGAGATCCAGATGCATGTTATGTGTATCTACACCAACAAATACGATTTTTCCAATTCGCTGGCTGAGCCATTCTAGCATTTGAATGAGTTGCGGGTTGTAGACATCTGCAGCATGCTTGAACAGAGACATGCATGGACCATCATCGTTGAAGGCTAAAGCTGATAGAGCACAACCTAATCCAGTGCCCATCACATGAAACTTCCGTGCTCCAAGCTGAAATAGCTTCTGCAATTTAAAAAAAAAAAAAACAAAAAACAAAAAAACAGAGAGAGATTGTTCATTTGCATGCCAATTTCTGGCCCCCCTTGTTACTTCCAGTAAAATCAAAACAGCAGGCGGACTCTTCAAGTATTTATTTCTTGGGGGCAATTCTCGAGCAAATTAAGTGTATCAACGTGGTCATGGACTCCATCTGTCGTGTCTATTAGAAAACTAACATGCAGAAAATATCATGAAAAAGCAAAATTGTTGCAGATTCATCATGGAATTCTACAATATGTGGGACTCGTTCACTGGGACGCCTTTTTTAAAATAAAAAATGATAAAAATTTATGGGTTCCCTCCCTTATAGTGAAAAGGGTGACGCTGAATCAAGGCAAAACAGCCCCAAAGAAATCAAAGGGACAACAAACTGAAATTATGGAATTACCAATAACAAATTTTTCGCAGTTTGACAGAAGAAGGTCGATGAATTCTTGAAAGCTAAGGTGGCTATGAGTTGAATTTGGTGAATAATGGTTGCGCGTAAAATAGTTTGCACCAACATTGCTTATGAAGAGTGCATTGTTAACAAGCTGCGTGGCATTCCATCCTCCAACAACTACACTTAGCGGTTCCTTGTAATCTACAAAATATTCCAATTGTTCATACATTGAGGTGCTATTTATCTCCAAAAAGAGAGCCAAATTCAGGTCTGACAACTCAAGAGTCTGCTGCTTTTCTGCAGTATTATGCAAATAATATGTGCCAAGCATCATGAATCATAACAAGCATAGAGGTCCAACATAGACGATGGTCAATAAATACAAAGACTTGCTCCTAAATTTAAATGGGATAAAATTTTTGGCTATCACATTTGATTTGGCTTCAAATTTTAGACCATAAGAAGTCATATATGCCAGAGAGTTTGTTAACTCACAAAGGTATATAAGTGTCATTGAGGATTCCAACTCCAGCAGAGGAAAAGTTGGCACCAGTGAGTAACTTTTGTCCCGTATGTTCTGGATCCAAGTATGGCAATGTGGCTTCAGGCAATCCCATTTTCTGACCTGACAAAGGCAAAAAAAAAAAAAAAAAACTCCTTAAGCAATAGCATCATAAACATCCAACAAGTTATCAACCAAGCAACCCCAGGAAATTCCTTGCTGATAAAGTTAGGAATGTGAAGGCCCTTGGAGAAAGGGCCTGTGGCAACATGGGTTGGATAATCTATCCCATAAGGAACCGCGTTTCCATGGGCAGGCGTGTCAGGATAATTGTTGTTACCATTATGCAAAAGAGAGTCACCAAACACGATTAAAGAGCGAGCCTCAGCATGCACAACAATGCTTTCCAGGGCCAATGAGATTCCTATGATCATCCAACGAACGAACAAATGGAATAACCATTGACACTATTCTAATGAAATCTAAGATTTTTTTTCCCCCTTGTTTTTTGTTTCTATGTTGTGATTTCCATAGTTTTTTTTTATTTTATTTTTATGTTTTTCTCTAGTATGTCTTTTTTAATTATCACATCTATATACTGCATTTGGATCAATTGGCTTGATCTTTCAGGTTACAACCCATGTTTGGAAAGTTGGTCTTTGTAATAACCTTGTTACAAAGACCAAGGTTATTAGGTGGCATCTACTAGAGGTGGCAAACATAATAAACTTTCTTGAATGGTCAGTCTTAAATGTATACAACTTAATTATATTCATTCTTCTTAATTTATTATTATTATTTATTTTCTTTTCTTTTTGTGACACACAAATTTCCATAGCTTTATCTTATTCCAAATTGGTGAACTCCGAAATAACAGGGGAAAAAAAAAAAGAGGAAAACAGATGTGCCCACCTAAGACAAGTAGGCTGGATGAGATATCTCAGTTAGCTACACAAGATCTCTTGGCCCAACCGATGGGATATGCTGCCTGTGGATTAATAGGCTTATTTTACAAGTTACAACCCATAGGTATTGCCAACATGGTGGCCTTTTTCTAAGGAGGAGTGGTCAGTCTCTTTTTTTTAATAAAAAATAAAAAATAAAATAAATTAACATCTCTTAATTTTATTAAGAAAAATTGTGTTAATTATAACACATAATAAATTAAGTTATTGCACTTGTTACGATAATCTATTAGTGTGTAGCGCAGATATTTATAAGATGCAAGAATTTTTTTTATTTTTTTTACGTCGAATTTTATAATATATTATTTTATTTAATAGAAAATTCAAGATAAATTGGTTATGAGAATTTGATACCACTTGTTATTAGATGATTATTATTTTTTTAAAAAATAATATTTAATAAAAAATATTAATAATTTTTAAAATAATGTAAAATTATATATACATTTAATTTCATTAAATTTTCAAACAAAAATTTGAAACGAATTTTCTGACTAAAAGAGGACAAGCTTGGTATGGTAAGTTGAAATATACCCTTAACGTGCTTTTCTGTTTTTTTTTTTTTTTTTATACTTTTTTTTGGGTGGTCGTGTGATGTACCTTTTCAAAATACTTGCATGTATATAATTTTTGGCAGCTGTGGGGAAACCGACAAGTAGATAGATCTGACTTAGCAAACCGAGGAGCTATTGACTCAAACAAGAATACCAAAGGGCAAGAAAAATGGTTTTTTTTTTTTTTTTTTTTTTTTGGTTGGGGTCCATAAGCATACTTTCTAGGAAGTGAATTACTCCAAAGCTATAGATTCTTATTTACAATTAAATCTCTGACTCTCTTTCCCGATCACATTTTTTTGACAAGCTGATATAGACTAATTTCTATAACTACTAATTAAAATCATATTTGCAACATAAGAAACTCATGAAAATTGACATATTATCTTTAGGTTTTCGGTATCATAGCTGGCCCTTGGTTTGAATTTTTTTAAAAATAATAAAAAAAAAAAGTTAAAAGAGACATAACAGCCGACATGAGCTTGAATGGACATTAATGTGCTTACAAAGAAGTTGGCAATAAGAAAATAGTTTATAAGAAGGAAAATGACAGCTTTTGTCTATTCTTGCCAAATTTAGAGTGACAACTAAGCTGTTAATTGGCTTGATACCCGTGATCATATGTTTGTTTGCAAAGAGAAATCATCAATCTAAAGCCCCTTTCCTTTACTTTTTTTGTTTTTTTGTTTTTTTTTTTAGTTAATTGGCTCCAAGTAGGTCTCGCTCTAGAGACAACTCCAATGAGCTGAGCCCCCTTGCATTTACTAGCATAAATAAATCCAAGGTAAGACAATAAAAATTCATTTTATATATGCTTATTCAAGAAGCAGGAGAAATGAATATGTAGTACTAGTAGTAGAATTGGACCTCAAAAGGATATCCTAATAGTTAAAATTTTAGTAAAAATTTAAATTGGGGTTTAAGTGAAGAATTTATGATGCAAAAAAAATCCAAAAACCTTCTAATAGATTTTTTTTTAAAAAAAAAAAAACAAACAAACAAAACGAAAAGAAAAACTAGATAGAAACAGTCAGTTTGCAACCATTGGTTAATCCATGGAAAAGGAAGCAAATAAAAATAAAAATATAAATATATATGGTGAAAACACCATTAAAAACATGGGGAAGGACAAGAATATCCGTGGGAAAGTAATAGCAAGTGACATAAATTATAACATACATGTTCCTTAAATAAACGAGACAAGTTTGTTTATCTTAAGCAAAGGGCGTGCATTCTGCCTTAGAATCGAAAGCCGGCATTATGCCTTGGAGTCCAAGGCCATGATTGTGCTGAGATTCATGGGACTCATGTAATCTGTCGAGCCGCTAAACATCCTTTCCACGATAATTCCGTTTGCCCTCGACGACGGATGGAACGGATCCCAGAATGCGTATATATCTCGGTTTGGGCACAAGCTTGAGGCCGGTGTACAGAGTCCTAAACCATTGTAAGGTCCTTGCCCACAACATGCGATCTTTGATGTCACAAATCCTGCACACACAATACAGAAGTCAGTCGTTTATTGGTAACCACATTCAACCATAATATTAAATTACAGAGTCACTGTTCAATGAAATATAATTTGAAACCTTGTCCAAACGTCTTCAAGTCAGAAAATTGATTTTAAAGGGTGTTTTCTGGTGCACAAAGTTTTCATATTGTATGATCTCGGAGATAGTCATATGTACATAGCGTTGCTATTTTTATTTTTCACAAATAAACTATTTCCGACACTTGTGCCCCCTAATAAATGTAGAACTAAATAAAATTGCAAAGTAGGTAATCCTTAATTGTATCTTTCAATGCAATTTTAGTGAGAATTCAATGGTCCAGCAAACATACAACCGTGATGAAGCGGACTGAGAGTGACAATTATTTCCCTCCCCCAAACACAACCTATCAAAGACTCTATCGGTTTCTTTTAATTAATGCCACGTTCATTGCTACTTGAATTTCATGTGCAAGGGTCGCTATCCCCCCCCCCCTTTTAACATTTCGTGTTTTGACTCAAGATTTGTCACTTTTCATATGTTTTCGGGGCACCAACTTGCCACGTATAGCCCTTAAATTTATGTAGCCATGCTTGCCTTCAAGGCACATATTGCTTCCATTTTCTCCAAAAACTTGTCTGACTAAACGCTACAAATCATTCATTCCATGTATCCTCGACAATACTTCAGTTCAAGGATTTTCATTTCTTTTTATTTCAATTAAAGTAGTACCGCACATGAATTCGTACATATGATAACATGTTTGCCGTTTTTAGTCTAGTCAAAAAGAGGAAACGTGAATCTAATAGAAGCGACTTACCGAATGCTCTAGGATTGCTAACGAAATCATTGTTCATTAGTCGGGTATTAACAGCAATGAAGATACTTGCACCGTATTGACTGTTGAGCCCATTGAGCATTTGAACAAGCGCTGAGTTGAACAAGCCAGCAGCCGTTTCGAGGTCAGCCGCACACTGCCCATTAGTGCTCCTCATAGCCAATTCCGCCGGAACACAACCCAGTGGACCAGTCCCCGTCACAAGGACCCTTCTTGTTCCAAGCTCATAAAGTCTCTGAATTATGATTAAATCGAAACCATTTGACGTTAACAATTCCTTTCACAATGAGATATTAACATAATAAATTGATATGTCACATTGTCAATTCCTTTCCTTTTTTTTTTTTTTTTTTTTTTTGAACCAGTAAGTAAGGTTGAGTCCGACTTGCATGTATTAAGAAGCATGCCACCAGCATTCATACAAGTTCAATTCAACAATGTTGGCTAACAATGTAGGATCTGTAGCGTTATGATACTAGGGTAGGCTTCTATTTCCATGGCGGAACAAAAATATTTACATGCAAAGGTGCTAGGAAATTACCGTCAAAAGCTTCCTGTACTCAGAGATGAGGTATCTTACGTAATCAGGGAGATTAAATTCGCGAGATCTAGCGGAGAATGGCACCAAATAGTAATTGTTAACGAAATCATTACCGCCGACGGTGATGAGTACGAGTGCTCTATTAACAAGATTCCGAGCTCGCTCGTCTCCGACTAGAGCGGCCACCCGCCTTTGGTACTCTTGGAAGTACAATAATTGTTGGAACATCCTGATTATGTTCACCTGAAAATATGCAAATAACAATTATTTATTTATTTATTTGGGGGGGGGTTCAGTTCAAGCCATTTCTTTGACCAAATGAGCAATTTCTCTTTAATTTGTTGTTCTCACATCGGCAACAAAAATTTGAAATACAATAAATAAGATCACTAAGAAGAAACAAGTATTGTTAATTAATAATAAAATTATTTTATTGTAATTATGTAATTTAAATATCATAAATTTGAATTATAAAAATAGGCTCTTCTCAAAAAAAAAATTAAAAAACAAACAACAACAAAACAAAACACTTTTTCAAATACCATAGCAAGTTATGAAAGTGACTAAGATTTTTGTTTTTAAAAAAAATAAAAATGAAATTTAGTTAATTGACTTTAAATAAGACTTAAATTTAAAATTTTTAACTTTTAAAGACGACTCTCTCGTATCAATGAGGTAGGATCCCTTACAAACTGAATTCCAGTGTCATTGAGGATTCCAACGCCAGCAGAGGCAAAATTGGCACCATCAAGTAGCCTCTCTCCATCGAGCTCTGGGTTCAAGTATGGCAATGGAGACTCCGATTGCCCAATTCGCTGACCTATAAAAATAGGGTTACATTTAGTGCATTAGTGTGACCCAAATATATATATATATATATATATATATGTATCATGCAAAGTACGTTGACAAAAACATTTGATATTCGACTCAACTGATAAAGTCTGGAATGATATAGCGATTAGAGAACCGGCCGGTCGCTCGTCGAGTCGGATAATCAATGCCGTAAGGTGGGCTGTCGGCTCGAGCGGAAGTGGCTAGGTAGTTGTTGTTGCCATTGTCAACTAGTGAGTCTCCAAACACAAAAAAGGCCCTGGCCTCCACCTGAGGAACAAAAGCATGCATTACCAAGAATAGAGCCAAGATCACAAAAGAGGAGGCAATGTGTGGGCTATCCATGGAATTGGATGTGATTGAGAGAATTTTCAACAATAGCTATTTGCCGTGTACAATTGAATTGGTTGAAGGATTCAAGACAGGTGATGGACTTATATAGATAGCTTTGGTCGCCGTTTGCCACACGGGGTGGGGTGGAAAAAAAAAAAAAAAATGAGCCCACTTGAACAGAACTATCAAAAGAAGTCTACTAGAGTTAGTTGTGCATTGCAATTCAATAAGGTTAAAGTCACCATGACTTCCATTTCACTCCAACAACCCGTTTCCATTGCACAGTCAAAAAAAAAAAAAAAAGTGTATAATAGAGCAAGCAAGTCTCAGTTTCATGTGCTTTTTAAGTAAAGCATTCAACGTGCACCTTTTACGTCAGACAAATTGTTAATAGATGCTCCATGTACCCTTTAAAGAGAATTAATTGTGCTTATGCACTTTCTATCTATTAGTATGACTATCTACATGAAAATTGCTCGTTTCTACACAACAAAACAAGGTAACCAAATACAGAGCGATAAAGAAAGAACAAAGGAACATAACGATTTAGGTGATTTAACAATGAGCTTACCTTATTTCACCGAGTTTTTAGTAATTGATACTTTGAGTCGTTTTCAGGTTTGGAAATTTTGAGTTCAAGTCTAGTCGAAACTAATTAATCAAATAATGAGCTTACATCCTAAAACAATGCTTTTGTAGGGTTTTAAAATAGACAGTAGATATTATAGTTTTATTAGAGTTCTCAAAAAACATGTCGCTTTGAAACTCAAGATATATAGCTTTCTCAATAAATTTACATCTTATATTACCATGTTAATATTTATATATATATTTTTTTTCAATGGCCTTGGTGTGAAGCACCACACATGGAAATGAGTTATAATTCAATAACATTAAATGAATAAAATAAGCAGCATGAAAAACCCTTCTAAAATAAATAGCCTTATTATAATTTATCCTTTTTTTGGAAATCTTGTCTCAAGTATGATCAATGTAATTATACCATCATTGTGTATTCAGTTTGTGGATAACATTTGTTTTTTCCTAAAAATTCAGGATCGTATATGGTAAGGAATTAACTAACAAGAAAAACTCGGTGAAACTCCTAATCAAGTAAAATCAATCCAAGACCTAAAATATAATATCTTGGGATAGGAAGCATGAGACTATTTAATGCAGTTTGTGCGTCGCGCATTTAATATTTGCCAACTTTATTGACGTAATGAAAGAAAGAGAGGGTTTAATACAGAGGAAATTTATAGAATTTACTACATGTTAACACGTGTCGAGAGGCTTCCCTTTAATTAAATAAGTTGTTCGTTTCCAAGCTAATTCAATAAGAATTCCTTCAATTCTTTTGCAGCTATCAAGAGTATGAAATTTCATAGTGATGGGCTTAAAAATTTTAAGCTTTCTCATTGCGGTTGAATGTGAATTTTCATCCTCTTAATAAAACCTCAGAAACATTCCATTTGATTCCTAATATATAAAATTTAAATTGTTAAGTAAAAAAAAGAAAAATCATAAATCACGTGTTAAATTTTAACACTGCAAAGACAAACTATCAATAGCTAGCTCCAAAAGCAGTTGTTGACAAACGATTTAAAAGTCCAACCTGTACTTGAAAGAGACGTCATGGTGAAATCTACCATGGTTCTCTAAGATGGAGCCTGAGATTTGCAACTAGGGTTTGCTTGACCACATTTTTTACCAGTTAAAAGAAATTCTCTTCATCTTACTGAATTAGGGAACAATGGTTTCCGCTCAAATTTTGTGAAGGCCATTTAATGCTTGAAGGATATTTTGGGCCGATTTTAGTTGTGTTGCTCATTTCTTCTCATACTTCGGTGGACTCATTTTGCTCGAGTCTCAACAATTGGAGTTAATTAATTTATTACCAAAAATCATATTTAAAAAAAAAAAAAAAGAAAGAAGTGGGTGCTAAAACTTATTGAGATGTATAATAATAATTATTATTATTATTAAATACTAAGATTTGATATAGAGTGGAAAATGAAGTTTAATATAAAATAAGAAGTATACCTATCCCTATCCATAAAAAAAGGGTCTAAACAACAAATAAACCTTGATAAGGAATTGATGGAAAAGAGCACCTGGGTTTACTTTGTTTTAAAATAATAATAATAATAATAATTAAGCAGGGTTGTGCTAAAATATTAAGAGACAATTTGTAAAAGTATGTATCCAAAAGCCAAGACCAGACCCTTTATTATAGGTCTAACCCCTATCAAATTTTTCCTCCTATTGAAACCTTGTCCCATTGTCATCAAATCTTGACGATGATATTTGGTTCCTAATCATCACAAACATAAGAGGACCTCCCACCAATTATTGTTCTGCTGATATATGATCTGTAGGCATAGTTTTGTGGTGGGGGGGGGATTTTTATCTTAAAGTTTGGAATTTTGGTGTATTTTTCATAAATTTTAAGCAAGTTTTAAAAACTCTCTCTCTCTCTCTCTCTTTCTTGTGTGGAATATAGCCTAATTTTTTCCCTCGAACTTTGACCAAATGTTCAATTTCATCATTTTAAACTTGTTTAATGGCACCTTCAATTTATAAAATTGAGACAATTAATGTACCCCAATGTCTCAACTACATTGGGCCGGGGCCCGCGGGGCAGTTCAATATAGAATCAATTCGTGGCCAGGACGTAGAGCTCCCGCCTAGTCGCAATTAAAATTGATACATGCCTGCAGATATTTGGTGAATAAAACACTAATGCTGTGCTTTTTGTACAGAAAGGAAGGGTGAACTGTTGAATTAAGAGGGAGTGCGTGTCATTTGTATAAGAAGGTGACGGTTGGTTGTGGACTAATACGTAGTGTTTTTGGCTGTGGAATAAAAAATAAATATTAAACTAGTTCGGCCGCTTTTTGAAGGTTAATGCAACTATAAAACTGTACTTTTTATATAGAATGGGATGAGCTTCGTACTACTATAACTCTTTTTATTTTTTTTATATGAATAAAGTCTTTTTGTTATAATTAATTCATGAGTTATATCGAATTATGACTGTTATGAATAATATATTTTTTTGTTAAAAAAAATAAAACTCTAATTCTTTTTATTATTATTATTATTATTATTATTATTATTATTATTATTTAAAAAATAATATATATATTACTTCTATGAATCACTTTTAGGCATATGGGTGCATTGGGTCTGCAAATGACACAATAATTTTTTGACAGTTAACTTCAATAGATTTATGTACCCACAAAAAAAATCAATTTTTGCTTATACATATTATGACTAATAATTCTTAACCCACCAAGATGGCTGAGGGTTGCCCCAGCTAATTTTTCAACTATGTCATTCATATTTGATTAATGCATGACTAGAACAAGTATCCATGATTTGAATGGAATCAATTTGAGCAAGAGAATCGAATTCAATAGCTACTAGCAATTAGCTTATTAGCTGCCTAGGTCTGCAAGATATTCGATCTTGAAGCTAAAAGCATATATAAAGGGTGAACATTTTATTATTGAATTCCAGAGATTGCTCACTTACTTGATCTTTTAATAGAGGTCCATTTGGTCGTGGGTTTTCCTTTTTTCTAAAATGAAGATTAAAGGCATTTATAATATTCAAATATAAAGTTATTGTGGTTTAAGTTTTTATTGTGTTGTTATAAGTTAAGGATCAGTTGAATTTATAAATTACACAATTAGTACAATTTTTTCTTATCTTATAAATCTCTTCGCTCTTCCAACTAAATCTTAATCATAATTAAAGTGATTGTTTGGTCTTCTTCTTCTTCTTCTTCTTTTTTTTTCATGTATATCAAAATTAAAGCTCGTATTTTGTGGTAATTTGACAAAAGCTTACGTTTGAACTCTTAATGTTCCCCCAGGAATTTTGTTATTGAGGTCGGCTAGGCTGGTACGGTGGGTTAAAGTGCCGTCCAATCTTAAAAGGCTTATTAATTATTTGCTTGAGAATTAGTAACTTTTCCAATTTCTCCATACAAGAAAGTTAGAGGTTCCTATCTTAATAAAACATCACCTACCTTCATACCAACAAATCTAAAATCAAATATCATTTCCCCTTGAAACAACAGACAAAATATCACTTAGTTTTGAAATGAAAAATAATAATTAAAAAAAATAGATGTAAAAAAAATAGATATCAAATAAATTACTTCTTTGAGGAGCCTTTAAATTAAACTAAATCTTCCTATAATTACAATGTTTTTATTTTATTTTATTGAGAGGAGGGGGGTTTGGTAAGAATCTTTAATATCTTGACTGGTTCAATAACATTAATGAAGCTTCCTTTTTTGGTGCTATTAAATGCTCTTCGACCTGTTGGATATAATCTTTATTAAGGTGGACCAAGGGAGAAAAATTATTAGATTTTGAAACCATTTATATAATATTTATGGGAAATCAAAAAGAGTTTTGGAAACCCCCAAATTATTAGATTTTGAACAATTTATACAAAATTTATGGGAAACTAAAAAGAAATTGGCAACCCAAAAGCCCCCCCCGGATGACCTTTTCTTTTTTTTTTTTTTTTTTTTTGTGTGAAACGCGTAGAAAAATGAGCTGTACTGTATAATATGGATTTAAAGTGCCAACTACTCCACGACAGTCCTTTTCATTGCAATCCAATTGAGCTTTTGCCGGAGAAACAGTTGAACAGCCTTTACTCACAAAGGCATCGACATTATTCAACTACTATACAACTATTTTTTTTAACCCGCTTTTGAGGCGATTAAATTCTCCATAACCAAAGGACCTGAACACTCGTCCCCACCTTACAAAAGGACTAACTTAGTAGAACTATCAACAACTTCGATAGGATGTTCATGACATGTTGTACCAAAAACAAAATTTTTTCAAGCATGTTAAACAGCCACTTAAAACTACTTTAATTTTTGAGATATCATCCATCAATTTCATTAGATTTTATTTTTTTTTTCCCTTCGATCTCTGACTTTTTGCAATGATCATTAAATATATTACTTCCCCAAGAATTGCACGTAATCATTGCACAGTCCTCAATTTCTTCTTTTTTTTTTTTTTTTGTGTGCCAAGTCTAATTAATCTTGGACGGCATATTCCAACAAAAAAAAAGGAAAAAGAAAAAAGAAAAAATTAGACTTCCTTTTCTTTCTGCACAGTCCACATGCCTCAATTAATTATATATATATATTTTTTTATTTTTTATTTTTTTTGATCATTAGGGCAGAAAAGGGGAATTTCAGTTTTGCAGGATTTTGAGGGCAGGACGTCTCAAATTTTCGCTGCTTCCTATAAGGTCAAGGGCATACATCAACTCTGTCAATTATATGGTTCGACCATGGAGAAAAAAGAATGTTTCAATTCGTGTAGTACGATTATAAAACAAAAATCTTGCACAGGAATTTGATTTTTGAAAGAGGCTAAAGTCGAGCTATTTGGCTCCCCCCACACACTCACTCCTAATCATTAGAATGTCCCATAAGAGACAAGTTCGATGATTAGTAAGTGAAACTAATTAATTGGTTCTTAAAATTAGAATTCAATTTCTTTAATTTTAGTCATGATTTTAGTATTAGTGAGCTAGTAAAGTAAGGTTAATGTTGTCTTTTTTTTGGGAGGGGGGGGTTCAAGTAAGTGATACTAGTTGAGCAATAACGAAGATGCACATCACTTCTATCTAGACTTAGCTAACTTGATAATTAGGCTAAAGGATAAATGTTTTTCTAAATCATAAGAAATGTGGGGAGGAGGCCCAAAGTTCGTGTGGACACCCAATGCGAAAAAATATGCTCACCAGCCAACAGAATTTCAAGAAAATTGCAACCCAATTACCAATATCTTGCTATTATTAAGTCCCATCCAGCCGGCGCTCATGCACCAGCCACCACGTTATATGAATTACACATCAAATGTTTTAACATTATGACACTTGAAAGACAAAACCAACTTTAAAGCACCTTTTTTCTTTTTTTCTCTCTGTTTTTTTTTTCTTTTTTGTTGAAGAGCAAGGTCATTCATAAAACATTAGGAAGAGTATTCTACATGAGGTTTTATATTAAGTCCTGGAATCCAACTCCATGATGGTGCTGAGGTTCAAGGGGTTCATGTACTTGGTGGAGCCGGTCATGATGCGCGAGACTAGGATCCTGTTGGCCCTCTCTGTTGGGTGGAAGGGATCCCAGAAGGCATAGATGTTTCTGTTTGGGCACAGGTTGGATGCTATCGTGCAGAGTCCAAGCCCATTGTAAGGTCCTTGTCCGCAACAGGCTACCTGAGATGTAACAAATCCTGCCAAATGAAAGCGCACTTAGGATATTAGTAGTCTTGGAAGGCACCTTGCGTAACATCCTTTTATGCAGACTTAGCTGCAAAACCATGTTGGAGAACCTCTTATATACATACATACATACATACATACATACATACATACATACATACATACATGCGTTCGTGCGTGCGTGCGTGCATATATCTATCCACGTCTAAAGTTCCACAAGTTGTCTTTTATTGAATAGAGTCCTTTCCCGCTTACTGCTAAAGGTTTGGGGTGTAATGGTGCAATTTTGTACACTAGTAACCATTGCAATTTGGGAGGAAAAAAAGGACGCAATTAATATGGGTCATTTAGATTGCTGGCATACACTTAAAGGGCAGAGTGGGCAGCCAAGCTGTCTCTTTATGCACACGAAGGAAAGGAACCAGTCACAGAATGGCATTTAAATTATGTGACCCACCCTTAGGTTAGCTCAATTCAATGCCATTTGCTGTCCGGTCACCTTACCCACAGGCCACATAAAGTTTGTAGTTGGCTTATACAACCCTTTACCAGTTGTTCAAAAACCAACTCAATTAAACTAAAATGTGTAACTTGAAAGAGTCAATTTGACAACTTTGAAAAATATGCATATATGGGGAGGCGTTACCATATGCTCGAGGATTAAAAACGAAGTCCATGTTCATTTCGTATGCATTTGCCGCGACGAATACATCAGACCCAATTTCCCTGTTGAGGTCATTCAGCATGTTCACAACCTGTGGGTTGAACATTCTAGACGCCCTTTGAAGCTCCTCAGCACATTCACCAGCCCTGCTCCTCATGGCCCGCTCCGCCGGGACGCAACCCAATGGCCCGGTTCCGGTCACCAGTACCCGGCGTGCACCCAAATTGTAGAGCCTCTGCGTTAATCATCCCACACATTACTTCAATTCAACTAGTATGTCTACAATAGAATTGAATTAATTCTATTAGGGTTATTCCTTTTTTTTTTAACTAATAATTACCACCAATTACGTGATTTAGTAATATAATTATTTAATTTTTTAATCCTTAATCTAAAGTTCAATCTATAATTTTAACATATAAAAATAAACAAATAAATAAGAGTTAGGTGTGCATTCTCTGCACATGAAACATACCAAAGGCTTTAATAAGATGTTTTTTTTTTTTTGGGTTTTTTGAACATGGAGAAAAATCTTCTTTACTCTGGCAAGTTGGCTCTCACCAGCCTGCCAGTTCATGACATTAACTCTTGTCTGCAGTCTGCCCCACCACAGATTAAAACCATTTGGGTAGGCAATAAACTTGCTGCCTACGGAACCAAAAATAATAATAAACTATCTATAAACTCTATACGGCATTGAAAGTCTGAAATGAGGCATACTTCGATCTTGGGTCAATTTGAGTAATGTTTTCACCTAATCCTCACCTAATCCATGTTGTGATGTCGTATAGTTTAATGAGTTAGAAATAATTGAGAATTGCAGCTATAAGTATGTCTATGAGAATACAATGAGTATAATGAGTGATTAAGTGGCACGAGCGAGTAAACAGGACATTACAACTAGAATTTTGCGGTACTCGGAGACGAGGTAGACAACGTAATTCGGCAAGGAAAATTGGCGAGATCTAGCGGAGAAGGGGACCAAATAGTAGTTGTTCACAAAGTCATTGCCACCTAGGGTCATGAGGACAAGTCCTTGGTTCACTAGTCGCGGAGCTTGCTCTGGTCCAATAAGGGCCGCGACCCTTTGCTGGTATTGTCCGAAGTATTCCAATTGCTTGAAGATCCTGATGATATTTAGCTACAGAAGTGGCACCATAATAAATTGGAGACATTGATTAGATTGCATACCAAACTCACTTATTGTACTTCGATTGACATATAATGTTTTGATTAGAAAATAATTTTAAACCCCAAATAGAGAATAAATGGAAGGAATGTTTACAAATTGAAATCCAGTGTCATTGAGGATGCCAATTCCAGCAGATGCAAAGTTAGCACCAATAAGTAGTCTTTCCCCTGTGAGCTCAGGGCTTAAGTATGGCAGTGTAGGTTCTGATCCAATCGCCTCACCTAACAATTAGTGCACGCAATCAACATCAGTCCGGTGCACAAAAGTGACGTATGACATGCAGTCAAATATGGGCATATAATATTGGCTATAAATTGCATGAGATTTCAAAAGCGTACTAATAAGGTCGGGAATGTTGAGGCCATTAGAGAAACGGCCCGTGGCACGATGAGTAGGCAAGTCGATGCCATAAGGCGGTGCGTCGGCTCGGGCAGTGGTGGCGAGGTAGTTGTTGTTGCCATTGTCGACCAGTGAGTCGCCAAAAACAAAGAAGGCCCTCGCATCAACCTCAGGAGCAACACCTGCTAGCGCGACCACTAGGCCTAAAATCATGCAGGAATTGAAAATTGATGATGAGATGCCACCAGCCATGTTGTTTTTCCAAGAACCCCACCTCAGTAAAAAAAAAAGTACGGTTGGGATTGGCAAGTAAACGAGTGATCAAGCTAGCTATATATAAACTCAATTGCCTGGTTTTTGATCGATTGATCATTAATGACTGGTTTCGATCTACCGGCAGTGGTGGCAGCCAGCTGACCAGCGCCAGTACGAGTAGTTTCAGCAAGTAAAATTGAGAGTTATTAACCATTGGTCCATTATTACTATTATTTACCATGACCCTCGAAAATGTTCACTATTCTTCATTTTTTATATCTAGCTATAAGAGGACTTTCAAATTTCTCAGTACATGCAGCTAATGTAGACATTGTATACTCGTTATGTGTCAAAGGACATGACATACAATGATACATGGGTCTAAAGCAGAGTTCCAGAAACATTTCAAGATTCAATTTTCTTTTCTGTGTTCACGTTGAATTGGAAGGAGTTGTAATTATCATTATTATTAGTTTATGTTTAACAGCTCCAATACTAGAGGGAGAAGGAAGAAGGAACAGACTTATTATATTGCTCATCAAAATTAGTCATGCTTTACTCGCTAAGATGTAATAAATGTAATGGACATCAATAACAGGCATTGTCAGTGTTGAAGCTTAGCTCCGCATTCTTATATATCAAATGCAAAAGAAGTAATAAACAACACCACGGGATGTGAATGATTCCAAGCCATACAATTTCACCAATGTTAAACCTAGATAGGACTATGAATTAATTTACAGACAGTTTTGTTCAATCTTGTTAGGTGTTGATTTCTATTCAACTCTCAGACAAAGAGTGACATGAAAGGTATGGTTTGCTCAAAATTTATAATGACATGCCAGTATTTTTATCTTTCTTTCTGAGGACCTCTGGAGAGGAGAATATGAGAACACAAAAAAGAAAAACGATAGAAGAATTGAAAACCCCATGAAAATCTAGCAATTGGCTGTTGGGTCAAGCATTTAGACCAAGTCAAGAGATCAAGTTATTTCAACTGTGAAATCAAAATTTTAGTATTCAGGGAAAGTTGTGGCACTGGACAATGTCTCAACCAAGCAGGAGGCATCATGTTTTCCAGATTTCCAATCAAAAATAGGGCCGGCGAGTAAACAGTAGCCATGTGATCGGCATTAATAGGGGTAGGGGTTGTTGATTTTTATCCACTGTCCATCTCTTACTAAAAAAGAAGAGGTCTTTTTGATTTTTGAGCCTCGTGCAGACCTTCCGTGATAAAATTTAATCTGATGTTTGTACAAAGTTCTCTCTTCCCTTTCCTTCACACATACGGAAGTTTGTGGTTTCCTTTTTCGTCTCTTTATTTTTTATTTTTCACTTTTTTTTTTCTCTCTCTCTCTCTCTCGGAGTTTG
The DNA here is from genome assembly GCA_021464305.1 of Kandelia obovata. Classification (NCBI taxonomy): domain Eukaryota; kingdom Viridiplantae; phylum Streptophyta; class Magnoliopsida; order Malpighiales; family Rhizophoraceae; genus Kandelia; species Kandelia obovata. Next base: position 3,647,810 of record CM038472.1, read on the forward strand.
TGCAATTTGAGTAATTATTGGGATGTAGAATTTTGTCAAGTACAAGCTCATAGCCTTCATAAAAATTCTAGTCATTGTAAATTAAAATTTTAATTTTGAGAAAAAGTTAGGAAGTTCATAAAAAATAAAGAGAATTAATCAAGTAATAGTTTCGGTTGTTCTTATTTCTCGTATGGGAAAAAAGTTATTTTAGCAAGATACACATATGGTAAGGAGGATATCATTATTCAATAATGATTATTATACGAACATGTAAAGTCCAGCTTAATCGGCTTAGGGGAAGAAAAACACTGGGCCGGGAAAAACAACAGTATTGGGTTGGGCCCTCTAAATTTTAGTCCCTTTAAACATAGACCCAAATAGCAATTAGCCCCATCCACAGTTTCCCTTTTTTTTTTTTTTTTGTTTTTTTTTTTTTTTTTGTCTTTTACAGGGGTAGGCCTCAGGGATGTAAGACTTGAAAGACTGAAAAATATGTGACTACATTTAGATTTTTATTTTTTTGGTGATAGTTCTCTATGATAAACATTATTTCTAAAAAGGCCCAAAAACAATAATAATAATAATAATAATAATAATTGAGGTTACTAGCTCCTATCCGTCCCTTGATTGGCTTCCTCTGTGCATGATGACGGAGCAGCATGCACATAAGGGACAACCAAGGTTGAACCACAAAGGGATGCAGGGACACTTGAACCGGTGGAGAAAAAATGGCCACGTGACCATCATCAATGGGTGAGCTTAATATAAAAGTCGCCTATGTACTTCAAATAGGCAATAGCTTAGGAACCATTCAAGATGGTAATTTGATGGTAATTTTGTTATATATCAAATAAAAAATTTTATTAAATATATAATATACAATATTAAATTTATTAATTTTAAAATTAAATATAAGATATATTACTTTAGACTAAATAATATTTAAACAATAAATTTTTTAAAAAATTAAATGATAATATACAGAAATTTTAATTTTAATTTATAATTACTATGATTGGTATATTTAAAAAATATTTTTTTATTAAAAATAACAAAGAGTAAAAAGGCAATAGCTTGGGAGAGGAATATCAACAAAAATACCACTTTAAAGGTCTTTTTTTTTTCACTAAAATTAGTCATTTCAAAAGAAGACCCCTACAAGGCTTTGCATTGTAATTCCAGGCTGGGTCCAAAGCCAGGAAAATCAGATTCTTCTTTTTGCAAATTTTTTTTCTCTTCAAATAGCCACCAAAATAATTACAGCACAAGATGGAAAACTCAATGAGCTGTACCAGAATTTATATTGCCAACTACTATTACAACAAACCTCTTCAATCAAACAACATAATATAATAGAAGAAGCCATCCCACTGTCCTTTTGTGGAGGGACATCCAACCAACCCCCCCCCCCCCCCCCCCCCCCCCCCACAAAAAAAAAAAAAAAAAAAAAAAACTGACACACCATTATGAGCATGCCAACTTTTTTCGGCCCATTTAATTCTACAATTGTGGACTGCTTCAATTCACACCAGTACAAATGGGAAGGGAATTCATATCCTGCTGGTTTACTTTTCCAGATTCACAATACAGTGATTCTTCTTCAATCTACATGTGTTGTAGTGGACGAGTTGCTAAGTTCACTTTCCCCAGACGAGGAATCTGCATTTTTGCAGTTTTGATTTTGTCCTTGTGGGGGTATCTTCCTGATTTGCTCACATTTGTCAATAACATGGGAGGGGTAAATCAATATTTGGTAGCCTTCTTAAACATCAATGGATTAGAACAAACAGTTCTAATTTAATCTAAGACCAAAAATTGTATTGGTTAAGGAGTACAAATCAAGCTCTCCACAATATATCATGTCACCTCGTGGATCATCCCTAAGCACTTGCTAAGAGGTTTTCAACTAAGAGGTTTGTTCAATTATAAATTACACAATAAAATAATTATTTATATCTTCATAAATTTCGTACCATTTTTTAAAAATTAGAACTTAAAATATCGAAAATAAAAGTCTAAGTTATTAATTAGAGATCTCCCTGATGTATATGTGTGAATTTCTTTTCTTAGTCTAGATGGAATATGAAGGAAAATTTTAACTAAAAATTTGAGATTCATGGTTGTGCCGGTGAGTTTCTTGCAACATCATCTTGGTGCAGAAGACCAGATTGGAAAGCAACCAGCGGCCCCCTTAGGTCAAAAATGGTTTTGAGCTCGAAGGGACCAGTCATTCGGTGAGGAATCAGAAACCCAATACCGTAGAGTGGCCCAATACACATGGCCCCTCTTTTGTGTTTTTTCCTGTCCAAAGTACATTGAGTTGGGTCGAGCCACCTGGAAATATGATCCAATATCCAGACCGGTCATGTCTTAAGGAACCGGAAATTGAGAACTCGGTGGCAAATCCGGTCTAGCGGTCAGCTGAAACCAATCATGATTGAACTCGTTATTAGGTTTTTAAGTTGCTAATGTTATCTCTTAACACTTCATGCATAAACGCAGTTAACTTGACACACTCACTAGTTGTAGCTTCATTATTAACTATAATTATGCACACAAAAAATGTGCAATTAACATAAATTTGTGAGTTTAGGCGTGAGACGTGTAGCATACAAATATCTTTTCCACACCTCCTAAATGTCAACCGAGCAAGCCTATTCCTTCTTCCCCTTCAAACGTACACCACACAAAGTTTTTAAAATAATAATAAAAAAAAAATTCAGAGAATAGACAATGCAAAGCACAAAAAAGGCAGCAGTATAAAACCTAACATGCAAGCTTACAAGTTACAACGTCAATTCTATGATTCTCTGGTCATTACCACACTTCCGACGAGATAGTCATCTTTGTTTGAGAGAACGAAAAAAAAAAAAAAAAAAGAAGAAGAAGAAGAAACTGAAAACTTTCAAGCCCAAACTTTGCTACAACTCACAATTTGTCACAGAAGATGCTGCAGGCGACTCAAGCCAGGGATCGGGCCAAATGGTTTTGTAACTATTAAAAGATCTTTTGATCTTCAAATCCAGCCCAATTGAATCCCTCTTCACCCATGAAGATCCCATTGTCATTGATCCCCAAAAGGTCATTTTCAGCTGGAAGCTCAGGCCAATGGCCACTTTCACTAGCACCAGCCAAACTTGCACTCTCCCAAAACCCATTATTACTATCCGCACCTTGAACTAAATTGTCACTTGAAACTGTGGAACCTGGTCCTAGTAAGTAACTTGCACTTGGTTCACTTCTGGTAGTACCGACATCTTGACTAGTAGAAGCAGCAGCATCTTGATATGAACTGTTTTTGTCATCAATTGTGGAGGAGGAGTTGCTAGGAGCAGGAGTTTGTGTGTAGTTTGGCAAGTTGAGGGTAGCTGAAGGGCCACAGAGCTTTAAAGCAGCCTGATCATAAGCCCTTGCAGCCTCAAGAGCAGTGTTGAAAGTGCCTAACCAAATCCTGGTGCCTTTACTCGGTTCTCTGATTTCAGCCACCCATTTGCCCCACGTTCTTTGCCTTACTCCTCTATATGTGCACAGTGCATTCTCAGGACCTCCTTTCCCTTTCATGCACCCTTTTCTTGATCTCCCCATTGAGGGCCTCTTGGACTTTGATCCCTTGTTGTCCATGTTCACCCCTCACTCTCAGCCCCTATCGCTGTGTTTTTTTATCATTTTTTTTAACCATCAATATCTTTAATAAGTGTGCTTCTAGGCCTTATTAGGTGTCATTGTTCAAGAAAGACAGGACAAGTTAGAGATTAGGCATCTTGGAGGGTGTGTCTGATTGACACTTGTAGTATGACGCTATTACTTTGGCGGAGAAGTGAAGAGACAAGTGGCAAATATTATAGTCACGAGCATGAAAGATCGTTCGTCCGGAAGCAGCTAAATTTCACTTGCACTTTTCCATCTGATAAAAAAAAAAAAATCAAATTTGGGATTTTTGTATCCTTATCTTTTGTTGCAATCTTTGGGCTGCAATGCAAGCTGAAGGGTCATCTTTATATATATATATATATAATTTAAATTTTAATAAATTTGCTTCTTTTAATTTAACTTATAATAAAACTCTAATTGATTGTTTTTTTTTTTTACCCATGTATTAAACTATAAAATTTTAATTCATGGTCGTGCCCCTAAACTCCACAACAGCCAGCCACGTAGTTCGTGTTCAATTGTACTTTAATGGTACCATGTACCAAAATGAAAGTCTCCAATAATTTGAATTCATTTAAAACCATAGACTGCATTGCTCTCCAACTTCAGCAGGTCTAATCTTTTTGAGACTTTAATTTGAGTGTTCCATTTTGAAGCTAAATTGACACAGATTTTTTAATTCTTGTAGTCCCGTTCACCTGGACCTGACCTGCCGATCGAGTTCCCATCTACTTTGGTTGTTCCTTCCATACCCAAAGTGAATATAAAGGTAATTGGGCCTAATGTTTCGGATTCTTTCCTGGATAAAAGATACTCGGGACTTGTTCACATGAGATATACATCTCATTTTCTCTTTTTTTTTTTTTTTTCTTTTTCCTCTTTTGGGTATTTGAGGTTATGACACGAAGTCAAATTCGTTTCAGTACTACTCGACCAAAGGTCAATTAGTATACATCTCATTTTCTGATGTCGCAAGTGTGATTTCTTAGAGATATCTTCATCCAACACAGCCTGCAACTGAAAATCTTTGGTCTTTTGCCTGGCCCAATAAGCAATTGGTCTGCACCCTTTAAATCCAAGCCTAGCTTGAAAGCCCCCCAACCATGAAGGAAGAGTCATTATTGATCTGAATAAAGAATTCATTCCTTCTTCTTAGAGAAGTACAACACTGGTTTGAACAAAATTGAACAAGTTCAAATGATGTCTTCCAATGATCATAACTATGTCCACCTTGGTGCATGCTTGAGCCTGGCAAATGACCCATCCGTCAACTTTTAAAGATGATGATGGTCAGAGTCCATGCTGAGCGTGGGACATTGATTGTTGACTGCAAATCTACCTTGCATTGGCTAGTGACAAAAAGGGTTAGACCCTTCATAAAGAAATTTACCTTAATGCTATAAACCCCCCCCCCCAAAAGAAAAAAAAAAACAAGAAGCAAAGTCCTAATGGGACAAAAGCCGAATTTCCTAATACCGGGTCATTTTCCCTTGACATGCATTGGCTAGAAGGCCCTTAATTTGTATTGGCATGGCAAGTATATGCTCTTAGTTTAATTGGAAAGTTTATTAGTAGTTTCGTAATATTAGATAAAGATTAGTAGGTTCTTAATTAACCTTCTTATTTTTGTGGGTTCCAGTTGCGCCTCAACATTCATGATCATTATGTAGTATAGAAAGAATAATCATGGTGAGTTCTTTGAATTGTGTTGGGAATTAATTGCTACTTATACCTAAGGGGCTTTCAGTCAGGTCCACAATGTGGTCCAAATGCTATGGCACTCAAATTTTGCACGGTGGAGGAATATCTGGCAATTGACACACAGTATGCAACAATGACAGAAATGCTAGCTGACAAATGGTGTAATAAATTATAACATGTTGTTTGAAAAATAGAAGGGCATTAGTGCCAGATGCAGTCGGTGCTCACGCATTGTTTCTGCAATTACTGCAGGTATGTGTTCATGTTGTTGTACGTTGGTTCTGCAGCGGTGCCAATGTCACACATGAAACCCGCTGTAGAATGGTTGGTCTCCTCGTTATTAAAACTGGTCCAGCATGCTAGGCCAGACCAATGAACTGTTGACCTAAACTTCTGACAGGTTCGGTTTATTAAAAATTTTAATTGAGTTATTCTCAAATCTCATTTCAACATTTTATACTTGATAGTCACTATACTATACTTTAATGGTTAAAGTTTATGCTCTTAGAAATTGAAGCTACATAAACAATCAAGTTGTCTCACAAGCATCTAAAAATTGACACAGGAGGCATCCATCCAAAATATTGCTATTTCCATGCCAGTTTATGCTATGCTTTTTTCTTGTTTAATTAATACAACATTCTTTCCTCAAATCCAAAACAAAAACAAAAAAAAAGGTGCTAGCAGAAACAAAAATGGAAATGGCAATAACTATAGTTACAAGGTTAAAGAATTGGATTGATGCACATAATGCACATAATGGTGATCATGGGCACCGTGGACCGTTTCCAGGGCCGCCATAGTAGAAATTTGTACCCCATTCATTGTTGTAGGAGTTCTTGATGTCGTAACAATTGGTGTTCTCTGCCAAGATTGAGATGTCTTGGGCCGAGCTCAGGCTGTTATCGGAGTCCACGATCTCTATGTTACGAAAATAGCTGGCTTTGCCAAACCCATCTTCGGCGAAGTGGCCCGAGCCCATTTGAGTGGACGTGTGCCTGCCATTGGCCCTTGAGTTCACAACCTCGCCACCCCACTCCACCATGGTGGCCCGGTCGGCAAGGTGTGTGAATAGTTCTGCTGGCCAGTAGCCTACTAGAGTGTTGTCCCCAAACCCCATCCACCAATTCCCTAGCTTTGGATCCTAGTGCAACACAAGATGCTACTTAGAAAATTGAATCTGTGAAGCAATTTCAAATGACTACGTAAAGGCTCTGTAACGTGCAAGAATTGTAGATTATTCATTGTCCTTGTACCTTCCAAATAAGGATGGTAATGTCATATTGGCTGCCTGCGTATGATGACACAGGAGAAATGGCAGCTCCAATGGCTATTCTGCTGTTGGTTTGCACAAATCCAGCACAAAGAAGGTTGTAGCATCCTGTTGCCTGATATGCATCAGTCTTTAACAGGAAACCATAAGAGATTAGTAAAAAGGAAGTAGAATTTCTAGTAATGCCAAATCCAATATCTATTCAAAAAGATTATAATGTGGAACCATATGTTAGTGGCACAGCAGTTCATTAAAGTTCTTTTAAATGCAACCAATTTGACAGCAATATGAAGTTATAGTTGTAGCCCCCACAACATCACAAAGGCTACCCACCGCATTAATCGTTTCATATTAATCACTCTACTTCTCAAAAGGACTTTTTGGCCATTCTTTTAGGCTATAGATTGGAAATCTAGTGTCCAATTATCCTTTTAATGGAAGGAAAAAACAAACAAACAAAGGCAAGGAAGGATTCTGAACATGGGGTAAATTTTCCAGTCTATTACTACAGATAATGCAGAATGTCAAATCAACAAGTTATGAATCATAATAAAGCGTTGGTGGCTGTCTCTGTGGTTCCATTACCAAAGCTTTCTAACTTTTTTTTTTCTAAAAAAAAAAAAAAAAAGAAAAAACAAGAGAGAGAGAGAGAGAGAATAAGATGGTATTTCATATTACTGCTAAAGAAAATTACGTTGGACATGCACTGTAAGATGATGAGTCAGACCACCATTACACTGGAGCATGAAAGAATAAATTTTAAAATTAGTACAAGTGATCGATGATTCTGATCCATCTTGTAAGATTCAACATATATTTAATTATACAAAATTTCTTGACAAATATATTACGTATCAATTACTAAAATTCTCAAAATGAAGTTGGGCATATGTAAATATGTTAGGACACTTATTAAGATGCATTGGGAATGACGAGGAAATGAACACTAAACTAACAAAACAGGAGCCTTGAACCATGAGATATATGCCAAAGGCACCACCATTCTCCACAAACCCTAAGGCCTAAGGTGAAGTTGACATCTTCGTTAAGATCCAATCAGAGCATCAAGTTAGGTCCGAGGACATGCCAGTATGCACATGGTGTAGCCAAACAACAATTATATAATGTCATGAGATTCTTGGAAATTGAAAATTATTGACTTTCACATAAATGGGTTCTTAAAAGAATTGAGAGAGAAAAAAAATCACTAAGTAGAGATTAAAATTTAAAAGAGATGTTTACCGTCCAGTATGTAAACAATCTGGGCCTGCTGTCACCATAAAGCTCCGGACTGACCTGACTAGTAGAATAATCACAAATCAGAAATCCCCACCCAAAAAAAAAAATACTTTAAATGAATTATTATTTATTCCTTACGATAATAATAATAATAAAATCAATAAGATCTTGAAATTTTCTACGGTAAGTATTGATGTCAAAGCTCTATCAGAGAGAAAAAAAAAATTATTGTTATTTTGGTCAACAGAAGTGCTGTTAAAAACACATAAAAAAATAAAAAAATGTGTATTTTTTTTAATAATATTTTGGTCCATATAGTAATGAATTTTTGTTTTTTTTTTTGTTTTCCAAAAGTAATGGAAAAAGGAGTGTGGGATAATGTGCAAGCGAAGACAGGAACTGGAAGAAGTTACCTGCCACCCAGCTTCAATGCTGTTGAGATCTGAGCCGTCGAATGAACCGGAAAGAACCCAGATCTGGGAGAGGCTGAACTCATTGACCACCTGGATAGATGGGTCCCACACGTTTATTGTTGCCTTTGTTCCGTACACCTCTTGCGATGTTCCCGTGTACGCGATTGCATGCTATTTGCATTGATTATACGCCGTTCATATTAAATGATTAGGAAAAAGCCACACAAAAAAAAAAACAAAAGAAAAAAAAGAAGGGACTTTTTAATAAAAAGAAATTTCATACATATTTTAATTTTCCCTCCAAATCAAAGAATAAAATTATTTTTTTTTCTCAAAAAATTTCTCTTTTTTTTTTTCTTAATTTTTTCTCTTGAGTAATTTTAATGTCAATTATGTTGAGACGAATATTATATTTACGTTGAAAAAATGAATCATAAAATTAAATGTAAAGAGAAATCATATATATATATACCTCATGGCCGTTGCCACTAACAACATCAGGTGCGTCGATGTGCCTAGAAAGAGAGATCGGACGGGGCTGTTTCTTTCCAAAGTCAAACAAAGACTTGGCTCTCAACACATCATGCACCGTGCTCCGTCGCACCGGAACCGTTCCCTTGGGACACCGTGTTCCATTTCGGTGCCACAATTGCCATGCACCGTCCACTACCCGATTATTTCTCTTCCTTGAGTCCTCATCATCCTCTTTCATCAGCGTTTTCACTCTAGGCCTTTCTGGTGCCACTCTCTGTACAATTATTGATAATAATCAGGCATGATTAATTGATAAAACACAATAGAAATTTTTTTATTGATTAAGATAAAGTCTGCTTTGCTTTTAAGTAAAGCCCTTTTAAAGAATCAAAAGGCAACAAAGAAGAAGGAACATTGAGCTAAAAAGAGACATTTTTCAATGAGTCCAACAATATCACACATGTAACCCCACACTCACACAAACATGGGAGCTAAAAATGAAGGGCAGAAGGTAAGAAAATACAACTAAGAAATGTTTGGTAGAAATGAATTTTTAATATGAATAGTAATACAGAATATTTATGAACGTTGACTTATGCATTTGGGGTCCTGCAGAATTAATGGTACCGATTACACTTCTTTTTGATTCAGCGTCACACTTGTGTTCATAATCATGGAGCTCATATAACAAAATATCAGTTTGTAATCAATGGCAGAATATATGCGGGCAGACAACAGAGAAAAATGCATGAAATTGTTAGAAAATAAAGAAGGAATAGAAAGGTTATGAGGGTGAGTGTTAGTGTATGAGAGAGAGAGAGAGAGAGAGAGAGAGAGAGAACATTTTTCTAGCTAGCCTTGAGTACCTGAATCTTGTGATTCTTTAGAAGAGGGTGATCTAAAGCAGGTTGTTTTCTTCTGGGAACACAATCTATTATGTCTCCATCTGGGCTCTGAAATGTCCAAAGAAAGTATAGCAAGGCAAAATAAGAAAACCCTTCTGAGATATATATATATATATATATATATATATAACATGAAGAGATAGACTCTATAGTTTTCATGATGAAAGAGGTAAAAGCACATTTAAAGATACCTCTATGGTGATGAGAGAGGGCTTGTTGATCTTTTCCAAGTGCCTTTGAATTCTCTCAAGTCTCAAGCTACTGACTTGCCTAAAATTTGTGTGATTTAGACTCGAAACAACAGCAAACGTCTCAAGAAAGAAATGAAATAGGAAATGAAGAAGCAGAAGCCTTCTTTTCCTTACTAAAAAACCCATGTCTCTTCTGCAGTTTCAAGAAAGAAAGAAAGAAAGCAAGAACAACTGAAGGAACTAGCAAATCATAACTCGCCAAAAAAAAAAAAAGAACAGCACACTACAAAATCTGACATCTTTCTTGACATCAATAGCACCCAAACACTCACACAAACAATTAGAAAGGGACCCTTCTCTGTCTCTCTGTCTCTCTCTCTCTCTCTTTGATGATGCCTTAATGGTGGTGGGAAAAGTTGGTGAAGGCTGAAGAGGGTTAATAAAATCTCTGCAAAACAAGCCCTCTATTGCTCATTCACCATCAAGATCATCATTGCCTGCATTGGATTCATATATATTTATGAAGAGAAGGGTCTGTTTACTTTTTGTTCTTTTGGAATTGCACCAAAGGAAAAAAAAAAAAAAAAAACAAGAAGAAGAAGAAGAGAGAGAGAGAAACTTGAAGGCATTATAAAAACACAGACCTACCCAACTATACAGGCCAACCTTTTATTGCCCTTCTTCAATGTTTACATCTGCCACCATACAACCTCGCCATTAATACTATTTTCTTTCCAGTTGCTTAGCTCGATTTCTTTCCTTCTCAGGATCTCCATTAACTTTTTTCCTTTTCTTTTCTTTTTCTTTTTTTTTTATATAACTTTTTTTCAACTCCAAGTAGCGGCACTCAATTGGTATGCTTTCTATGTTTTGGTGTTGCCACATGGCATGTCTATCATTTATCTTCACCTAAATGTAGGTATACATACACCTGAAAGTGAATATGATATGTTACCCTCTTTCAAAGTACCCAAATTTTACCAAAGGGTACTACAACATGCACATACATGTACACATTATCTCTTGCTGTTGTGCCCATCTTATTTTATTTTCTCTGGGAAAAATCCAATTTTTTTTTTCTTTCTCTAGGGAAAATCCAATTTGAAATGTAGAATTCTGAGCACATAACAGGGTATGCAATTTTGTTCTATTGTTGTGTATTCTTGTTGCATGTCTGGGGTACAAGAAGATATGCCAATATGTTGTTACCTTTTAAGTTCCCCTTGTCCTAAAAAGAAAGAAGGCAAAACGTTTGTTGCATATATCTTGGTGTTTGCTACTTTACATTACTTATCCTATCAGCCCATAACTTAATTATGAGTGAATTTAATAAACACATGACATGATATTTTTAAATAAAATAAAAAAAAATACTCCATGTGGTAAACAAAACTTCATAAAAATATCAGTGCATACCTAATCTTAATAGTTACGAGTGAGTTTAATACACATACATCTCAATGTGTGGCTAGCGAAGCAACCACCTTAATTATAGACTATTTATATGGTACAAATGACTGTGTACCAAAAAACAAATCCAAGTGATTTGGCATATGCACCTTTTAAATGATAAGCATATCTTCCAATTAGTAAGTGAGATCCATATTCAATTTTCACCACACGAGACTGAGGCTACATGTGGAAAAGTGATTGATTTGAATGATGGAACCAATTAAATGTAAGCACACACCCCACATGAAGTCCAAGACAGAAGGCAAACCAACGCTTGATTTGTTAAGCAACCAGTACAAAAAGGACTTCGAGGTGATAAAATCCAATATTGGGGGGAGATTTCCATGCTAACATTTCTTTATAACTGATTTTTTTTTTAAAAAAAATAAAAATAAAACTTAAGCATTGGGTTTCAAGCAATGTCCTTGATCTGTGATAAAAATGCACTCATATCCATGTGGGATTGCTTTCTAGAAGTAAATGTTTGGCACTACAATGAATTGAAATAACAATAGAGTAATAAACCGAGATTAAGAAATTATCATATGGGACATTAAATAAATGGGTGAGCTTCTATTCTCGAATCTCGAATGAGAAAATATTTTCTTTGTCAGCATCTTTTAACTCCCCACCCTAGAATTCTGGAATATTGACTCAAATTGTTAATTACTCAAAATGACTCAAGTGCCCCCCACTTTATGAGCCTCTGGCACTCACATGCAGACAATGCTCTCGGTAAAGGTTTAAACAAAGACATTTTTATCATGCAACGGCTTATATTATAACTTGGAAATTGCAAATTTCTCCTCCTAAGGAAAATTATTAGGAGAATTAATTGTCTATGTCTTAACATGATGGACACTATTGATTATAGCATACGATCACCAATGTGGTAAACAGATAGCACCCCCCCTGCCCCCCCAAAAAAAAGCTAACAATTACGTCATTGTAGGTTACATCTGTTCTGATAGCTCTCTGTTTTTTTGAGTCATAAAATTGTCTTGTACGTAAAGTATGTATATGACTGTAGACACTCTGAAGACGTATGCACCCAAATTCAGTTTACTCTAAATTAAGACGCAGGAACTTGAAGTAAAAGGGAGATAACATTCACCACCAAGATACTTACACCTCGCCTAACGATAAAAAAGGGGTCGTATTTTCTTGTTTTCCTTTTGAAATTTTTTTTTTTTTAATATTATAACTTGATGATATCAAGAGTTATTAGCATTTTGTGTCAAAGCGAGAGTTTTAAGAATTCTACGATAAGACAGTCCAGATATCATTTGTAACGAGATTATTATCTATTACCCATTGAAGTGTACAATATCGCCCGTTTATGTAATCTAAATGCGTGAGTTAAATAGTAAACACCCGTAAGAGTGCTACCCTCTACCCCAAGGTGCCACGGTTCAAAATTTTCTTCAAAACGATAAACTTTTCCCCATTTTAAGAAGGAAATTTCCTACCTTGTAACAGTAAAAACAGAAAGCTAAGCGCATTTTGTTTGCTTCAGATGGATCAGCGCTGTAGGCATTAGTTTCATTCAGGACGAAAACCATCCAAAGTTGGCTTAGCTACATGTACCACCCGAAGAGGAACCTTGGCTATATAACTCAGCCGTGGAAAAATTCCTCTCAAAATTATCACTCTTTTCGGAATTATCCCTCCTGGGATGATATACCTTCACAATAAACGAGACTAAATTGAATTTAACAACGAAAGACTCCCAAGCTTGACTATCTTCACTTCTATGTCCCCTACTTTTATTGTTCCAAAACACGAAATACATAGCTCCTATATGTACACTATGGAGTTGGTCACGAACCCTAAACTTCATGGAATTTCAATTTCTACCCTTGTTAGTTCCGAAACTTTCACTTTTAATTAAGCATCTCTTTCACGTTAACTCTTAACAATCTTCAATAATTACCAATTTTATACATGTGATTGTAAAGCAGTCAGTTAACTCTTACTATCTTTAAAGCATCACTTTACACGACACAACAGCAGACTCTCGGTAGATACATTACCGCCACATAAAAATAACAAATCGGACAATTGAAAAAAAAAAACAAAATACAAACAAACAAACAAACGAAAGGAAAGCCAACACAATGAAAAATCAATAATGTAAACCTTATCCTCGACTTGGGCGCACCATTTACACATAACAGTAGTCCAGTGCAGGAGACTGGTTGGATGAGCAACCCTAACAGGAGGCAAATGCAAGTTCCTAATAGCAATTGCAGAGTATTTAACAACAAAAGGGAAGCCAAGTCCCGCTTTTATCTACACATCCTCCTCGTACAAAACTGAACAGCCATACATACAGGCATTATAAATTATTTAGCAACACCCAAGCCAGAAAAATTTGGGTGCTGGATGCCTATTTTTCTGTGCGTGTATAAAAAAATACCTTATATTCCTATGGGCAAAGGCCACACGATACATAATATGATGGCTGCCAACTTTGCCAATGGCATACTTTCTCTATCACTTAGTGGAGAAATTAATCAGTAAGGGTATGAAACCAACATTTTAGCTAGTTGTCGAGTCATCTTCACTACCTTCACTCTCATCACTGCATTTCAGCAACCAGCGAGCCGACAAAAAAAAAAAAACTGAATTTGAGAGACCAAACAGACATTGCACACCAAAATTTATGGAAACACAGAAAACGGAGATACAAACTTTGGATGCCATTGAGTTACCTATATTCAGGAAGTTTTGAAAGTCGTCTAGCATCCAAGCCTGTAATATATTTTTGAGCAGCCTGTAAATTTTCTGTGCCTGAAAAATACAGATTGATAACAATGAATTAGCAACCCTTTGCTAACCATTTCTCACTGGTGGAAAGAATGAAGTAAGAAAGAAGCATAAGCTGATTAAGTACAATGGCCCAATCCAATGGTGCCAGAGAATAGAAAACTTCATTCAGTTAATATCTGCATCATCCATCAGTTACAGCAAATTTCTCCTAGTTCTTGTAGAAGGAAATACCCTTAGTCAACTGGAAGGAGTGCAGAGCGCATCTTTCTGCAGCAAGTCTCACTGGGGTACTGCTATCCTTCAAACATTCAGCAAGAGCTGGGCCGATAATTGATATATGAGCCATAATAAACGGAGGACTTGCCTGCAATAAAATTTTCCATGTTTAAGATCATATATGAGAGAATCTGCACAACAAAATGTTCAAAAAGACCTGGTATCAAGCGTACAAACTTTTGCAACTGCTTTCAGAGCAGATAATGTCTTTCTCCTGCATTCACTAGAATCATCATGCACGCATGACACCATTGCTGCAACAATATCAGCATTCACTGCAGTTCTCGAGGGATCACCCTGTATTTGATGAAGCAGAAGCCTTCCCAATGCCTTAATTGAAGACTCGCGGAGAGGAAACTGATTTGCAAGAGAGTTTGGACTAAGCAATCAGAAATATGATATAAAAGCATAAATTTCCAGTCAAAGCTGCAATACCTTATCATCCTTCAAGGCTGCTTTAAGGCAGTCTATGATAAGTGGGAATTCTGGAGACATAATAGCTGATGTAGGGTTGTGCCTGAGCAAGGATGAGAAGGTGAGCACTGCACCATGCCGAGAAACCCAGCTTGGTGAAGATGCCAAATTCAAGAGGTTGTGAAGCAAGTCATTTAGCTCAGTGTCTTGCATGTACTGCCATATAATCATTTGACATGTTAATAAATGGAGAAGCAAAACAGGGAATTCAGAACTGCATTAACAGAAAAGATAAAGCAGAAAAGACTGACTAACAAGGGCACCATGGGAGGTAAGGATTATGGGGGAAGGATAGGAGGATCACATCTAAAATGGCCAGCACTAAATATAGAGCACAGTCAATTCAAGGATTAGCCATACAGCATCTCTAGCAGAACTTTTCTATAAGGCCACATTTCACCTTTAGTATGAAAAAGCAAAAGGAATAAAAACTTTGTACCAAGGGGGGGGGGAGAGAGAGAGAGAGAGAGAGAGAGAACTATGAGATTGGACGGGGGTAAATAAATTGGAATGCAAACCAGACCTGTGACGTAATCCCCAACATGCTGGAGGCAGATGCTCGAACTTGGTCATCATCATGGTTGACCAAATCCTTCAGTTGACTATAGACACGGGTTCTAACATTACTGCTCACACTCTTTCCTGCATGCTTTAGGACACCTTTCAATGCTGTAAGAATGGCCTCACGGACACCAGCATCAGATGCCTGAAATGTGAGTGGCTAGAGTATTAACATAATCACATATATTAAATATGATTGTCAAAAAGCCAACTGTCAAGCACCACCTGCAAACTAAATAGGAGGTCACTGACTAGAGGATCAACCCTAGTACTGAGAGCACTAAGCTTCCCAAGGGCAAGGGCAGCACTTGTTCGAACCGTCCTGCATTTACACAAGATTTCCTAAGAACAAAGGAAAAAAGAACAAGCAGTATGATTTCAAAGATTTGTATACCCATGCACCACTAAATCTAAGAATATATACATTGGCTTCCAATGATGAGGGAAAAAGTTGACAGAAACAACAGACTAGTCATAAAACAAAATGGTCATAAGTATACAGTAGTGACATATAAAAATAATATCACCCAGAACATATTGTCCAAACAGACCTTGTGCTGTCTTGTAAACACTTGACAAATGTTGTTTGAAGCTGAGGAAGAAAAGGTTTGAGGGCCATTCCACCCTTTCTTATTATGACACCTAAAGTTGATAAAATGGCACTCTTCACTTGCCAAGCAAACCGATCGCCTATAATTCGTATAAGAGGTCTGTGATCAAAGAACATGTAAGATTAGAGTATAACAAAGGACAACACAGCAGAAACCCAGCCAGCTTAACAAAAGCAACCAAATGTAACTTTTAGAACAAAACATCTCACACAGTGATACCTACAAGCCTACAAGTTACCTTCTAACATGAAAAAGGAAAAGCATGAACTATAATTCATTCTTAACTAGGATGTGCCAAAAATACAGATTGACATTCAAGTATAATTCTTGAATGTCACTAAACTGGATACCCACCCATCTTGGAATTTATTGACATTCAAGTATTAACTCTCAAATGTCCAACAACCAAAATACATACCCAGTGATAGGAATGACAAACTCCTTTAATGCCTGCTCACTGGTCACTTCAATAAGCTCCCCAAGGCCCAGTGCTGCTTGTTCTCTTAATTCAGCAGACCCACTTGTTAGGCTCTGAACACACAACACATGATCAAAAACCAATTTAATTTATCCAACACCAGCAATAACTCCCATGGGAAAGAGGTTATTTTCAATCTCAGAAAAGGAAAAAGGAAAAACTTAGGCCTAAAATGCATACTTCAAAAAGACAACACAGAAGAAAAGGGAAAACTGTGGTGATCATACTCCCATGCAATCATCAAATGTAAAGATCCCCAAAACTCCATGTGGATATTAATAAAAAAACAGCTTGCGAATTTTTTGAAGATGGTTTTTTTTTTTTAACGAAGTATAACTACTAACAAAAAGTATCCATCTCAATTGTACTAGCACCCTTTTCTTTTGCTTCCAGCACTTTTTTTAGCTGTTATTATTCAAAGATTATGACACCCAATATTGATGCATACTGGCCTTAGAAACATGTGTAAGAGTTTCTTGACACCTGATTTACAGCCAGATCAGGAGTCGACCCTGCAGAATCAAGGTTTTCAGCTTTTGTTTATTGTTAAATCACACATATGAGCGCTTCTCCATTTTAGATGAATTTCATTAATGTTTTGGCTAGTTTCATGATGAATCTGAGATCTGACGATCAACAACCATGTGCAAAACAAATTTTAATTTAGATTGTTCAACAATCTCAGAACCCATTCCTGCCAAACCTCTATCAAATGCACAAAACCAAATGACAGCTCTAAATCATTATTAAATTTCCAGAATATTGTATGCAGTTAAAGGGAAGAAAAAAAAACCCTTAAGAAGGTGTAAACAGAGAACTGAAAATTGAAACAGAGAATGTGCATCCACTGTAAATCCAACAAAATAACTATAATAAAAATTAAAATAAAAACAATACCAGGAGAAATATTGGAAGTATTGGCTGAAGTGCTTTTGGAAGACACAGGCCAGAAATGAGAACTGGTCCCCCCTGCAAATGAAAGTAGGGCAAAAATTGTATACTCTCAGGCTTGCAAAACTGAGCTCACTTTAACAGTGTTGCATTTATTTACCGACATTCATTGCAACACCTATTTACCAATACCAACCTTCTTTTTCCGACGCTCTTTATCTCTTGATGTAGATACGGCATCTCGTACTAGTTTTATATATGAAGGAAGGACCTCCTTGGGAACTGAGCCAACAACCCTTGACAAAGCTTCCCAGGCAGCCTATTAACCAAAAGATTAGTTGTGGAGCAAAACACCGCAAAAAAGGACAACAGATTATTCATGAAAAGTACCGCCACAGTTGCTGCGTCTGAATCGCTTAACAAAATAATTAGTGCAGATATCATGTTTGGAGCTTCATCAACCAAATATAACTTGCAGTTTTTGAAGAAGAATCCTATCAGATATAATGAACTTCTCCGAACTGAAGGCTGAAACAATAAGAACACTAACGGATGTCAGAGAGAGAGAAGACAAAGAGAGTCTGAATAGGCACAGGTAACTCATGGTGGTACCTCACTATCTCCAACACCTTTAATAAGCTCTGCTATCAAATACTCCACACCCTCTTCATCAATCACTAAGACCACCGTTTCTGCAGCATCCCTGGCCAAAGCTTGGACTTCCTATAAGATTGAAAATTAGCTGAAAACCTAACATAACATACTTAGAAGAAAATGCAAATATTTAAGCTAGGGCAAGACTCATTGAAAAAAGTTCAAAAAAAAAAAAAAAAGAGGTGTAGAATTTGTTTCCATTCAAATGACATACCTCATCTTCACAACCCATTGCAGTAAGTAAAGCAGGAAGAACAGTGCCCAGATGAAGGTTAAGACCGGCTCCAGCAACCTCTGCCAAAGCTCCCAGAGCATGTGCATTGAAAGCCCTGGATAATATTCAAAATTTAGGTGACAGATACAAATGCCAAAAATAATAATAGTGCAGAGAAGTTGGACATACGAAAGCGGAAGATGAACCAGCTTTGGTAAAATATGAGGTAACACAGCCGTAGTCCTGACACTGAAACAAATGAATATAGAAAATTTTCAGCACATTCACTTGCTTTGAGTACATACAAGAAATAGCAACTCTAGTACACATTGTATGGTCTCTACCTTAAGATTTGTTTGAGGCCATCAAGAGCAGTATCAGATGTTGCATCATCCTCGAGGGCATGCAGCAAAGTTGGAACGATTTCATCAATTGCTTGCATGCCAGCACTCTGAATCATTTGAAAATTATCAGCCATATCTGGACGAATCAAATTGAAAAACAATATCCAAGTCAAACAGAGCCCAGAAAGAGTACCTTGTAGAGAGTACTGAAAGCTAAGCCTGCAGATTCACGAACCTCGGGCACACTGTGAAAACAAAATGAGAATTTGAAAATTGTCATGAGTTCAAGACTATTTTAAACCCTAGTTGAGCCAACAATAAAGTCAACCTGTCACAGAGTGCAATCCTAATGGTAGAGATAAGCTCGTCCAAGAAACTCAGTAGTTGGCTCTTGCTAGCACTTGCCATTACTTCACTCAAACCAACGCATACCCCCTGACAGTCCAAGCAAGATTGAGGAATGTTAAGAGCAATCAAAAGCACAAGTAGCAACAATTATAGAATTAATTTCATGCCATTGGAACATTAGCAGATGTTAGCAACTTGGCTGAAAAATATGAGCTTGTATAATCACATTGCCAATACATTTTTGATTTGATGAGATTCAGAGAAAATAAGAAAATATAGAGTACTATGGCTGCATATGAGCTCTTACTTGTCTTCTAAAAGGATCAGGATCCTTAAGTCCCTGGGATAAGATTGGGATGATCAGAGGAAGAACTCTTTCACCAAGCTTCCTAACAAGTTCACCCAATGCTCTTCCAGCAACCTGCACAAGACTCATATTTCTAAGACAGAATCTCTAAAAGTAAATAGTGATTAAGAATGTGTAGAAGCAAACCTGCCGCCTTTCAGAGGAAGATGATGCAAGAGAAGATATTAGAGTGTTCATTAAAACAGGCATAATCTCCTTGAGTGTCTTTGGAGTGTTTGCGACTATAGTTTTCCATACATGTAAGGCAGCCTGCCAAAAGAAGAAATGCAATTTCGGTTCCCACCATCCAACAGTATAAAATGCACATAAATCTTTTAAGGGGAAAAAAAAAACTTTAAGTTACCTGGCGAACAGATAAGCTGACATCAGTACGAACCATGTATAATGCAGCAAGAACCTCATTGCGCTTATCCCTACCTAAAACCTCAATAATAGCTCGTCCATGTGCTTCGGTACTAGCACCTTCATCATCACTACCACCTTCAAGTAAAGATTTTCCAGATGTTCCAGCAACCTGGATTCAAATTCCAAAAGGGCCACCTCAAGAAGCCAGTAGTAAAAGTTTTCAGATATCAGTACTGAAAAATACTAAACAATATAAACCTTAAACAAGAGATCCCCTAGTAATTCAACAGAACTTTGTCGAATACGCCAATTGTCATTGAAAATCCCATCCTCAACAGCTGGAAGGAGAAGTGGTAAGGACCTGAGGAGATGTAAAAGAAGGAGATGAGAAGATCGAAATACATCAGAAGAGATAACTCTCATGGAAATAATTTGGAATTTGAAACACATTTGAAGCATTGTCAGACAGCCCATCAACCATTACTTAATAAATAATCAAACTCTTTGATGCACCAAAGGATTTAGAATATTGTTTACAATCTATTCAACAAGAAGAACCAAAATGGTTAACAGAAGGCAGTAAATTTGTCTCCCTGTCACAATTTTTTTTTTTAATGGTTGTTTTCACACAATTTTGATAGCTTTGCAATAACACAACAGCATTGGATATACATCAAGGGAAAGCCTGTTACGAAGCAAACCAAAGAAAACATTGTAAAACAATGAATAAGCTTAGCAAGCCCAAGAGAATGATACGTTGTTGCATAGTGCTCCACCAAAACATGACCAGCACCTAGCGCTGCATCGCGAACGGATTCATTCTCATCAGCAAGACCTGAAAGAGTTTTAGACAGCTAATTCTTTTTAGAAAGACACCAATAATCTGAGAGAATCACGGTAAGAAACAAGTCCTCAACACAAACAAAAGCCCACAAAAAAGGTTTATAAGAAAGATAAAAAGAAAAAGAAAAATAAGAAAACAACTTACCATCTAAGATTGCAGGAAGCACCTGCTGCAAATAGTTCTGAAATTGAACACCTAAAGACCTCGGCAAGTACTACACAGCAATTTGCAAAAAACGTTATTGGACAAGACACATCTAAACAAAACTTGCATTAATTATGATTTGTAACAAGAAAAAGGTACCAACCTTGAAAAGTGTTAAGTATCCATCGCGTACAGATGCCCTTTGATGAGAGCAGTTTTGGATAATATCAGGAAGTACACACTCAAAGTATTCTGTTCCCAGTGCAGCTAAAACCTGGAGAATTAAACAACAAACACTTCTTAGTTAACAGACAAGATAACAAAAGTTTCTGAAAACCTTTTCAGGACCAAATACCAGTAGCATAATCAGGCAACTTTACATAAACCCAAGAGCAAAATAGTCATAATATGTGAAATTTTAGATTCATGATAAAAAAATATAAAAGTCTCAGCATTTATAAGTTAAAAGAATAAGGTAGCAGCAGAAGGGTAGGTGGTGATAAGTTCATATTTGATAAAATATTTACCTCACTCAACCCTTGAGCAGCTCCCGAGCGCTCCACATTACTATTATCAGATTTAAGGGTATCAAAAAGCCATGGAACAAGATCTGGGAAGTTATCTTCTCCCATTCCTCTAATGAGGGAACCAATGGCCCTTGCTGCAACTGATCTAACTTCTGGAATCGGATCCACAAGAACCTGCATTATTATTTACCCAGAAAAGAGAAGAAACGTGTTCATGTATCATATCTTGGATCTCAATATAACATGGGTAACCCTGGTGATGAAATTACCTTTTTCACTTCAGGAAGAAGCAACCCTATATAAGGAATCATATCCTTTGGTTCTGTAACTAATGAACACATGTTTCCAACAATTTGTGCAGCTTTCTTTTTAGTTTCAGAGCTCCTCTCCCTTAGACCTCTATGGACTATTGGAACCAAAAGTGCAAGTGAAGGCGCATCAATAGAATTGACAAAAGTTGTCTGCCACAGATAAACAAGCATTTAGATATGTAAATCCACCGTAACAAAGTACAACTAATGAATTGAAATTTCCTGTGGATAAACCTTACTTGGAGTAATATATCCAGAGAATACTTCGTATAGTCATTTGGATCTGTAAGACCCATGAGTAGCGTGGGGACAAGAGAAGATATTTCTGGATTCTTTATAACACTCCCAACCTGGCACCAAAAGATGTAATGATAACAACTCACAGAAAACACAAAGAATGAAAAACAAGACAAAAATATAACCTGCTGAAGAGCTGTTTGTCCTGCTGACTGGACTTTGGGATGCGTATCAGTTAATACCTATAGCCAGAGGGAAAATACATGGGTAAAAAGAAGCTTATATTTTTTGCACACCATCAAGCTGACCGGTTTGGCAGATATAGAAACAAACCTCTGTCAGTTTTGGCACAATTGTGGGAAGGCATTGAGACAACTGTTGAGGAGCACAGTAAGCCATAGCACCAAGTAGTTGAACACTACTTTGTTTTGTCCGCCATGCTTTATCCTCAAGACCCTAAATGAATATTAATTATAAAACCAAACACTCAATTGTGCACTCTGAAATGAGTACAGATGTGCCAAAATTTGACTATAAGATGCCATAGAACTCATGTTAGCCTAATAGTTCACCATGAAAATATTTTCTGTACTCATTTGTCATCCTCTATACTTGTCAAAAAAGAATGCTTATCTGCCATTTTGAAAAATGATTCTTCATCAATGATCCAATAAATGTTAAACAAGATTCACACCAAAAATAGACAAGGACAGGAACAGCATAATGATTCCAAGCAAAATGCCACGGGGTCATTACCTTCTCCCCAAAAGGTACCCATTGGGGTGTGCAGTACCACCGTTTATATGACCCAAAATCCCCCTCTTTCTTAAGGATGTGGGAGTTGGATAGTGTGCACCCGTCACAAAAAGCATTAAATGGCAGTAAAAGAAGAACAATGAATTTTCAGTGGCAAACAATTTTACATGAAGCAATCATTATTTTGGTGGGTCCAGTGCTTCCAAGGAGTCCATATGTCATATCAAACTAATATGCTGAATATTCAAAGAATTTAAAAATAATAACAATCACCATTAAAAGTGAAGGAAGCACAAGCTTAACCCCCTGTGCACTAAGATGAGACATCATTGCTCGAGCAGCACACTCAGCAGCCTCACGAACTGCAATGACTTGATCAGAGAAAGAAACTAAAAGCAATGGTAACATTTGAATCACATACCTGGGTTGAACAGGAAAACAAGAAGGATTAAAAGCAAGAAAATCCACAAAAGAATCAATTTGCAGCCATAAATTGTTGAAATACGTACGGTTCAAACAATTTTCCAAGCTTTTCACATAAGCACTCAAAAGCCAATAGGGCTCCTTCACGACATTTTGGCGAATTCCTAGTTTGAAATAAATGAAAGAACATTAAATACAATAGTGATTAGAATATAAATGTCAGGTCAACTGCTAACAGTGTAATCAAAATGTAGACCACTTCATTGCACTTAAACCACCATCAAGGGGGGCAGGTGAAGGAAAATACACTTAGTTGAGGAAAGTTAAGTATATAAGGAGCCATTTTTTAATGTCCAGCATGAGACTGTAGTGCAGAACAAATTAAATCATATTTTAGAAATAATCCTGTGGAGAATAGAGCTGCAAACCACTAATATTATCATCGCAAATTTACCTATCTGAAAATCCTTCCCTTAGCTTAGCAATAATTCCATACTTCTTCAAGCATGACATTCCAAATCCCTTAACCACCCCAGCCAATCCAAAAGCTGCTCCACGACGCTCGCCATATTTGTCACTCTTCATAAGTTGATCCAACAGTCTGGATACAAGAGCAGAAGCATCATCCTGATGCAAGAAAGTGTGACGTAAGAACAAATTCCAACTACCCAAGGGGAGAAGGTAAGTAAAAGGTGCAACAGGATGGAGTGATCAAGCAGTCCTAACCAAATAAACAATCATAGGACTTAATATCCTACTTTAGGAAACAGTTGATACATACTTGCTTGGATTGCATTAAAGGAGCTAGGCAAGTAGAAACTGCCTGCTGAACAGCTTCAGATGGAGTGTTTAACACATCCAATAACTTCTCCACAACAGTATGGACTTTAGGATCATCCTGTAAATGTAAAAGGGTAGACATAATCAAACAGAACAAAAATGATAAATGTATTTCCAATGAAAAGAAAGTGATACAACCAAATAAGCACCTTTGCCAAATGTTTGGCTAAAGCTCCTGTGAATATTACCACACCCTCACGAACTGAATCATATTTTTCTTCATCTGATGCCTTTGAAAAAATAGAAGTTATATAGCATAATACCAAAGCCACAAAAGATTGTAATTAAATTATTTCCTATGTACAGAAAAAAAAAAAGATTGTAATTAAAAGACAAATGAGAGATCCAACAAGGACAAAGGACAAGCACATTCATATTTCAGACTGAAGACTAACCTTTTTGTTTAGATAATTCTCAAAGATTGGAAATAACAAGGAAACATTATCTCTTCCATGCTTATCAATAATCATAATGCCAGCATCAATCATTCGTCCTCGAACATCTGCATTAGGGTCAGCCTAAAGGCTTCATGTGTTAGCAACAATTCTTAACTTTGCACATGTGCTACATGATAGTCATAACCCTTCTGAAAATAGTTGTTGCACCATTCTAAATGAAGCATACCCAGAAAGAAACAATGTTTTTTGGCAAGGAAATACTCAAAATAAATATCAACATCACGGCATCCATGATTTCCACAATTTCAAGATTGCCTTTCTGGTTAGTTATCAAACCAAAATAAAAAAAGGAAAAAAAGTACATTTAAGGTCTAGAAAAAAGTTAGTAACTTAACACCAAGGCCATATAACACAAATATAAAATAAGAACTGCACAACTGAACATCCACAGCCACCATAACCCCCAGAGACAGAATTTCACACTGAAAAAGACAACATGAGAACAGAATTTTTTGTGAACAATGCACCAAATTTGCCACATATCATAATTCAGAGAGCAAGATGCTGTATCAATCAAAATCAACAATTTATTTCCCAGTAAAGAAATACAAAGTGAGTTCTTTTCCAATTTTCAAAGGGAAAGAATGAAACCAAAAACTTAGCAATATTTGGCACAGTTACTGAGCTCAGGCGAGATAAGTTTACCAGTGCTCGCGATATGAGGAACGTCATAACAACAGGAAGGTCTTTCGTTCTCAGAACATCAGCCACAGAATGTAAGGACAGTGCTATTCCTTGTCTTCCTAGCCAGCCAGCATCAACACTGTCCTCATCAAAACCACCATCCCGTATATACAATGAAAATAATGTAGAAAGTGACTCCTGAAAAAAATAGCAATCAATAAGGAGGAAAAACAACCACTAAAGCAGCGTCAGAATCTAATACACACCTGTATGGTATCTGGGTTTTCATCCAAAGCAGTAGCTAATGCCTCTGCAGCAGCCAAGCGGACATTATAGTTTATGTGAGAAAGTGCCTTGAAAAGTCCTGAATAGTCAGTCCCAAAGTCACAGCCATAGCGGTCCCATATATCCTCAGCAGCTTCGGCAATTGACTATAAACACAGTAAGGTCATCAAGCCGATGAGCTTTAGTGATAAACAGATGCAATTAAATGAAACTTGATGAGTTAAAAAAATCAGTGTTAAAAAACTAAAAAACTTTTCAATTAACAATTATACTCTGGAACACAAAACAGATGGATCATAGCTAAACTCATAATGGAGCAACTTAAATGAACACAAAGTACAGCAAAGAAACAACTAATAAGTTTGTTAATAGCAAAATTATAGCAACATTAATACTGCAGAATCCAATAAGATGTCACATTCTTAGAGAGTACATTGAACATATAAATCAACCAACAGAAGCTTTCACATAACAAGATTTCTACAATTACAGTATAAAGCTAGTCCAGATCACCAAGCCATTCAAGAAAGACAAAGAATCATATGAGTTCTACTTAAAATTTTAGGCACAATGCCTCAAATAAGGTGCAGATAGCACCCAAGTCTGCACCAAATGGTCCTGGTATCCAGCCCACAAAAGAGTAGATCACTTTTTTATTTATTCATTGTTAGCAACATATGTACCTCTTTTCTCTGATGGTGAAAAAGGCAAGCCTTACCACACTATCAAAGAGCTCCTCTTCTTTTTGGTTTCAGTGCAGTTGGAAGAAAATTTTAGAAAAATACTTATCTACTTTCCTAATCATGTATTATCCCAAGAATTGTAGCTTGAGCTTAATCAATCATAGCTAAATAAGATGCAATCCAAGGTTTCAAGAGATCACTGATAGTTGACCCACTCAGATACAACATAACATACTAATTACCACAAGATTTTAGAATTCCTTGCAAGTTTCCTACATCCCAACTTGTAGGAGTTCCAACAGCCTGGGTTATGTGGATTGCAGAAACATCATCAGGTTTGGGCTTCACCATGATTGATTATATTATTTTTTCAGAATTAATTTTCTGTATTCTATTTCTCATGATAAGGCAACATGGATTAGTTGCCCTGTAACTTGGGCCATAGGAACTCATACATTCAGTAAGAAATGCTAACTAACAAAATTGCAGTTTAGTTGTAATATTTTAATGGCTCCATTAAGTTCCTGGAAATATTCTACCATGGTCTTGAGCCTGCAATACATTAACTATCTGCAATGAGTTGCCCAGCTACAAGAAAAGTAAGCTCAAATGAAAACAGGAAGAAACATCCATGAATGAGAGAGGAAAATTCAAATGTTACTAATAAAAAAAAAGTCAAACGTTTTATATTCAACAAAAAATCTTGTAAAAAAGAGAATGCACAGAGCCTCTGGCATGGAATAGCTGATTACAACAGCTAGTGTAGGGATTTTTTTCTCTTTTATTTTCCTTGGTTTTGATAAGCGACTAGTGTAGGGAATTCAATGCCCTGACAATGGAATCATAATGAAAAATGCATCTCACAATAGTCTTAAAAGATGGTGAAGAAGTAGAATGCAAAAACGCTAAAATATGTTTGCAAACAAGATTTATCCATCATCAAAGTAAATGTGTAATCGATAAATATGTTCATGCTCAAAGAAAACCACATATCAGATCTCTAAAGCAAGAAACACTAATAGTCAGGGCTAGTGTAGATTTATTGTGAGTCATAATGTACATTAGAGATAAAAACTGTTCACAATCTTAACCTTTTCTGGATCATGTAGAGCTATCCAAATGCTAGTTGCTACTTCAACATTCTGAGGAACAGAACGGCTAGAAAAGGCTGGAATGCATCTTATAGCATTCAAGCATGCCATCCTTACATGAACATCCTTTGCATACAACCCATACAGGGCCTGCAGAAATAAAAATTGGGAGAAATAAAGAGAAGCTAAATGGAGTGCAAGTTTACTTCATTATTTTTAAATAAAAAAACATACAGGTGCAATTTCATCTGGTTGAAGACCAAGGCACAACTCATTCAATGCTGGTCCAACAGATGCTTGATAAGCTGGAACAACACCTAGAACATGATAAAGAGCCTGCACAGAAAAATAATATGGTACACAGAAAGTTTAAAAAGGAACTGCAAGACAATGTATATCATAATAGTCAACAAAATGAAGGTTTGAAAACGCAACTGATAACATTTGAAGCCTAGGAAGGGGTAACATGGGATCCATGTGCAGGTAGATAATCCGTAGCACATCATTATGAAGTCCAGTCTTCTTAGAAGATGACAGAATCCTCTCCATTATCTGGCAACATATATCCCATACAATATTTGTAAATGGTACATCTGCAGGCTGATAAAGCCATATAAAAATGTTGTAAGAACTTACCGGAAAGACAAAAACAAATGAATCTACAGGAAGAGGTCCAGATTTACATGATACAGTCAATCCATGTATTATTCTCTCAAAAAGACCCAAGGATTGTCTTTCACTTTCTTCACCTTCACCAACTGGTGGAATCAGATCCAACATAACACCGACTTCCTCATTCACAATTAGGCATAAAGCAGTAGCAATGTCAAGGGCCCAATTACAAAGTGGAGGAGCAGTACAACTTGATAGCTTGACCAAGGTTTCATAAGCCACATCACTTACTATCGGTGACCGTAGCAGAGGATCAACAAACTTGACCTGGTATTGAACAGAAAGAATCAAGACTAAGAGGGCAGAATCTGGAAAAATGCATGAGAAATGCATATGCACATCTCCAGAAAATAAGAACATGCATGATATTGCACCTTTCAAATCACAGCTTCTATGACAAATGAATATTGAATCTCTTGCAAATAAGTACTAAAACTCTCAAAAGAACAAAAGTAGATCAACACAACACAGGAAAAGGGAAAGAAAAACTCAAGGAAGAAACAAAGTAAGGCTGTGTGGGAGGAGATGCAACAGCCATAATAGAATAAATTGTGTGAGAATGACCATTAGTAAGTCAAAAGCTGCTCTAACCTTTGCAACAGAGGAGTGTGTATTTATGGCTGTGGGTGGGTCATACAACCATACACTTGTCTCATAAGCAGCAGGGGAATCAAGACCAAAGAAAACTCAGTTTAACTAGGCTTCACATTGATTAATTCAGAGAATTCATAGCCTAGGAATTAAATGAAATATTTCATGACCCCAACCATATTGTAAAATGCTGAAGAGTTTGCATACAAGAAGGCAAGATATATAAAGAAAGGGCAAGTCATTGGACACAAACCAGGGTAGGTAATTGACTGTGAGCAAATACAGGATTAGCTGTGGACATTTCACCAAGAGCTCTAAGCATCAAAGAAAGATTCATCTGTATGGTGTGGACTTTCTGGCGTATAGATGCCTCCTCCTTTAGCAGTAATTCTCGAGCCTCTTCTTTTGCTGTCTTTCCCTTGTCTACAAAAAAAACAAGAATATGAAACTTGTCCATGTCAGAACGCACCGTCAAAATTGAGTGATGCAAACTAGTAATTAATATTCAAAGCACACAAGAACATGCCAGCTTTCTTTGCTGATTTCCCAGTATCCTTTCTCCCCACAACAGCAGAGTCTCTGGCAGCTGATTCTCTCTTCACGGAATGGTTAGAACTGATGTCCTGGGGGAGGGGACAAATGAGTCACTTTGAACACTTAAAAGCCACAAACTTGTGGCATGAAGCACTGACAGCTACAAGGATAAAAGGTAAAGCTTACTAAGAAGCAACAAGAAAATCATGATTACCATGCCATCTTGGTCATCATACATCCGGAAACGGCCCTTTGCCTGTTTTGTGTTTTTAGAGGCAACAGACTCTGCAACATAAATGCCTTGCTCACTTGAAAGCATTCCTTCAGGAGTGTGGAAAATCTGGGAAGATGAACAAATAAATGCAGTTGAGCTAAGGGATATGCATAACCATAATAGAATAAGGCAATAGGGAAATTCAGCTTCAACAGTCTACAGCAGGTATATCCCAGCTCAGGAACCTATAAATAGTAGCCTGCATAAACAAATGGAGATTTCTACCCATTTTCCAAGTCTACCCTGGAAAATCATCCTACTGTGTTTTGATCTCCATTTGCTCTCTGTAAATGTTCCAAAACCCCACCAAACCACCCCAGGAGAAAGGGGATTCATTTCAATACAGCAGACTTGGCAGCACCAAGAGATTAGACAGCCCAACAATACTACCACACAAGAAAAAGTTATATCCAATGTCCCAAGAACAGCTGCACAAACCCTCTTTTCTACAGTATTATCACTAGACATTTCTGCTACCTAAAATCCCTTAAAGCAAATACAATATTATCAAACTGAATCATCCCATAACCCAATAAGAATATCAAACAGTGTACTCTAAAAGGTCATGTTTACAAGTGTTGCAAAAAGAAAATGAAACCTCACAAACTTGCAACTTATCCTTAGAATATGCACATTACTCATACACACACACTCTCTTGTATTTGTGAAAGTCTTTTATACGGTAAGAAAAGCACAAAAGGAATTAAAGTTCTGAAGGGACGAGTTGCCATAGAGTTGCCCAAAAATAGAAAAAAGAAAACCTCATCATAAGATGAAAATGACATGAGTTGCCACGGAGTTTAGCATTTCATTCAAAAAATCCAGCATAGATCAACTGAATGAGCATGAAAATTTACCTGAACATCATTCTCAGAAAGTGTATCATGTACGTAACGGTCTGGAAGATTTCTCAAGTACTGATGGGGACAAAAGGAAGTTCCAATCAGCAATCAGCTTCACAATATGTTACCAGAGTGGTCAAACTTAAAAATAAAATTGTTTTAGACAGCAAAAATCCAAGAAAAAACCTTTTCAAACTCCGTATATGTATCTCGAGGTATTGTAGACATCAAAGTTGACAAAGAATTAATTGCTGCTTGTTGTTCAAGCACATTCAAACTCATCAGCCCCCTTGGTCCCAGCAACCACTGAAAAAAAGGAAATATCAGAGCTTGCTGACTAAAATGCAATATTTCCATCATTACATGGCCACTTTAGACAGAAGCACCAACCCAAAAGTATAGTAGGGATAAAATTTATGGCCACAAGAGAGCATCCTAACAGAACTGGCGCAAATACCCTTGTAAAAAGAACAAATTAGAGTTGAATTACCTTGCACACAGCCTCAATATTGGCAGAAACAATACCAATGACATCACGTCCATGTGTTTTCAAACATTTATGGATCCTCTGCACAGTTGTTGAGAAAGGGTAACCAAATCAAATTAATCCAAAAGAAAACCCTTTGAAATCAAGCCAAAGAAATTAAATTATCTTTCACCATCAACCATTTGAATCAATGCTGAAAACTTGAACTTCTTCAAAATTAAACACCCTGACACATTTTCATGTTTAACGTGTTCTTCCAAATTTGGTTTGCACCGTTGCTCCCAAGTAAACACATGACATGCATTCTCATGCCTTTGTTTGGGCACATGTGGATCTTACTTACTATGATTGGAAAACAAGTAAGCTTTCCACATTGCTTCAGCAGGACAGCTTGACCAATGCATATGACATCAATCACATTGCAAATGGAATTTCCCAAGAAAATGTGTCTATATGTGTGTGAGTGTGGGAGAGACAATGAGAGAGAGAGGGGGGGAGGGAGAGACCTTCCAAACTGCCTCTCTTTTCACTGTGCCAACTATGCATGGATGATGGGAGCACAGCATAACATGCATAGACACACTTGGAGAATTAGCAAGAGCAGCAGATGATATCACAATTAAAGCCTTCACTAAAACCTCAACAGATGGAAGAAAGGGAACTTGAGTGTCCATGGAATTATCTGCATCACTACAGACAAGTGAATTCAGTTTCAATCCTCCAGACAAAAAGCAGGGAAAAAAAAAACATAACGCAAGGTTACCAGGATAATATATGCGCCCAGAAAATCTGACCACAATAACTATAAAGTTTACAGAAAAGTAGAGCAAATAAATGAAGTGGCATTAAATGTACTGAATGCAAGTAGTTAGCCAGTACAAGAATAAACCATTTTTTTGACCTAGACCCACATCATGAAAACAAAAGAAAATGGAAAAAGAGAAACTTATATGCTAAAGATTTACCTCATCTTCAATTTACAGTTTTTCTCTGCAACCACAGAAAGAAAATCTTGGAACTCAGCTAGAAGAGCCTCAGATAATTGAGGGACTGCAGCAACTATATTTTTTGTAGCGTCATGGGTCACCTTGCGAACATCCCAATTTGGATGGCACAACAAGAAGACTATTAGCTGCAAGCGACAGATAACCAGTCAAGTAATTATACTTGTCAATGAAAAGAAATCCACGGAAAAATAAAAGTGCGAACCTGTAACACTAATCTGACTGAAAAGGCCTCCAACGCTCTGCACAGCAGTCAACACGAGCTAATTAGAACCTTGTTCACTGCCTACAATAAGAGATGATAGAAAAATTGTGCCCAAGTAAAGATCAACCTGCGTGAATGTTCCACCAGCAGCAACTCAAGAAGATCAACAATTGCCATGCAGTCCTCAATGGACAATTTTGAGGCCTGTAGACCAGCATGTGAAACTTTTAAAAAGGACAATAAAGTCTTTGCAGAGAGCCAAGTAAGTCAGCAAGTAGCTACCATTGGGATTTGTACAAGTGATGTTTCGTTCTGAGAAATCAAAGACCATATTTTTTCTTTTGACAGCACCTCCTCTGGGAAACAAATGGGAGACAAATCAGCACAAGGAATGCATAAATATGAGGTGACAAAAGCATCAATGCAGGAAAGTACAGCACAGCCACTACTTTAAGGTCCATGTTGATGCTAACAACTATCACAGATGACAATAAAAAAAAAAAACACAATAGTAAGAGTAAAAGTGAATATGGAAACCTGCTTGGATATCAGCAGATGCAATCTTCCCAGCAACAAGCAAAGCATATACAACATCCAGACGCTGCACTGATTTTGCAAAACCAGTTCTTACGAGTTGAATGAGAGGCCCAAGCAATGATGACATCTGAGGTCAATATTTCCCATGTTTCATTTAAGTAATAAGAAATCCAATTACAGTAAAATCAGCCGAAAAAAAGCCATGAGATATAAATTGACTAATCATACTTACCCGTAAAACAGCATCAGTATCTTTGATTATAATTCGCAGACAACGAAGATGTCCCCTTCTTAAAGCTTCCTTCTCTTTGAGTCCCGAATTAAAAAAAGAAACTAAATCTTGTTCAATAGCATCAGCAGATCTCACAGCCCAAGAAGACACAGCTGATAGAATTGCAAGCTTCACCTCGTCATTTCCTGGAAATTTCAACCAATAAATAAAGTTTAGCAACCCACCAAATACATATGATAATTTGACTATATATATACGTGTGTGTGTGTGTGTGTGTAAGAAATAGGCTGTAATATGCAAAGAACAAATCACTCTAGCAAAGTAGAAAAGGAAGATGCCAAGCTATACATTACCCTCATTCTTGTAGCAGGATGACAAAAAACCACATATTGTACAGCATAGGCGGTTTAAATATTTTCCTTCAGGGGCATATGATAATTCTTGCAAGGCATTAAACATGCCAATTCTTTGGTAAGGAAATTGAAGTCTTCCTTCCGACCCTGATCAATATTTCAACCTTGAGTCAACTAAAGGCCTAGACCAGTAAATAAAAGACAATTCCAACCATTTTGAAAAAATGTAAAGACCAACCTCCAATTACAGCTTTGACAGTATTGAACATGGCTTCTAAAACATCAGGATTACTAGACTTTCGGCTGAGACATTGTACTATAGTTAATGCACCCGTCCTTCTACCTTCATCCGCATGTTGAGCCTGAGATAAAATTACTGAAAGAAATTCGACAGCATACTTGCTCAAATCAAGATTGACTGATTTCAAAAGAATTCCAACTGATTCCAATGCAATCTCAGGGTTGCGCTTTAGCATTTTCACAGAAGATGGAACTACAGTATTTTGAAAATCATCATTCACCATAGCTCTATAAAATGTGCAAAATGCTTCACTGAGCTCCTTCGCTGGCCTTTCCCGAACATTCAAAACTACTTTAATATATATGTCCAGAAACATTTGCTGCACAATCGAAAGAATGATGTGAGGACATGGTATAAAGATAAAAACGAAACAAGTTACAAACAACATCACAACAGGTCACTTTATCCTTGGGACCTGTCATATATGTAACATCTCATGAGCACAATAACAGAAAATTGAAAATTTTCTTACCTTGCATTGCTCAAAAGAAGAAGGTGATGCACTTGAAAACTCCAGCAACAGCTGTATCAATTCAGGATTGTCCCTATATGGGATTCGAGCATCGTTTAATTCATCTAAGTAGATCTTGTATATGTTTGGAAACTGAAGGAAACAGCAAACAATTTTCAGCCAACTAAACTGAAAAAGTATCAGAGTATGATGATTAATATCTTGAAATCAGAATGTTTCACAAATTCCAAACCTGTGAAAACAGATGAGAAAAAATTTTCCTGCAAGCCCTTTGCTCACGAAATGATCTTTGCATGATAATGTGAAGTATTGGTGCCTGAGCTGCAGCTATTCTGCATACTGCATTCTTTGAAAGAGCTGAAAACTGACTGTTGCTCAACAGAATACATGACCACTTGAGAAGTCTATAGCAGCCAACATGAGACTGAAACTTTGACTGCTTTTCCATTGTCTGAACAAGGGCTGAAGCAAAACTTTTCATGAAGGTCACCTCTTCTAAAGCTTTGGTTATAAGGTCATCAACAGCTTTCCTTGAACCACGGTCATCATATGTATACAGTGTTTTGAAAACTATATCCACTACTAACAATGCCAACTCAGGAGATGCCTCTGCACAGTCCAAAGAAAAACAGAAGAGCATATCAATAAAAATCCATAAGCTTCTCAAGTTCAGCTTTACCTTGCATAGAAACCTAGTTCACTGTAAAAAGCATAATTATTCAATGAAAGAGGATGCAACTCTAATAAGAACTAAGCATTAACACCATGAAAAACTTCAAAAACCCAACCATTCGCAAAGACTAGACATTCCAAAGAGAAATTACTTAAAAAAAAGATTTCAGTGCCGCATTATAATCAGAATTAAATTCTACTAATAACCCATAAACAGCATCAGAAAATGATGCCGAGAAATTTTTTTTTGGGGGGGGGGGGACAATTATAATAGTAAGTTAAAGAAACACATACACAGGCAACATAAATACTTGCTGTTATACAGAAGCAACGATTCAGGCAAAAGATAACTACACGGGTAAGAGATATAAATAAATGTATTTGGCCTATTAAAAACTGAACATAAGGAATGCTTGAACACAAGAAAAAGACAAAAACAAAGACAGAAAGAAGATAACGACTTCTTTAAAATTCTTTCAAGAAACATCACAAGCCTTTAAAACATTCCAGAACGAATCTTTAATTCTTTCAAGAAAACTCACAGACCCGTATTCTAGTCAGTTACATCAATCCTGCCAAGAATGACAAGAAAAAAGGTGAAAAAGAAAAAGAAAAGACGAACAAGATAACGATTCCTTTTAAACTCTTTCAAGAAACCTCTTTAAAATTCAATAACTTAACTAAAATTCTTTCAAAAAAAAAAAGCCCAACAGACTGAAAAGAACACAAGGAAACAATACATTTCAAGAAATTAACAAAAGAAAACAAAAATAGAGACTAGCCTGAGCTTTCCAGGATCGAAGGGATGTCCAACCGGAAGATCCGGACCCGTTTCTTGGTAGACGAAGTGGAGACGGAACCGGCGAGAGAAATGAGCGAGTCGAAATGTGAATCCGCCATTGGGAAGAAAGAATCGGTAAAGATACGGACAGAGGATCCGAGCAAGCGGAGGCGCGTCAAGCCGCGATAAATGGGTTTCCGCTTTGTTTAGGGTTTTAGAGAAAATGATGAGAGTTAAAACAAAATTAAAACTAATAGACAATACATACATACACATATATATATAATGTTCAAAAATGAATGAAGTTACTGTTGAGCACTTTCTTTTTTTTTTCCCTTCATTGCCCTTAATTTCTATTTTTTGCCTATTACTTTCTCATAATTGTATTTATATCTAATTATATATTTAATTTCATAATTATAATAATTAGTAATAATATACATGTATAACTATAATTATACAAATGTGTAGTTATCTAAAAATGATATTTTGTAAATTATAAATGTGTGTAATTTTTTTTTAATATATAAAAAGAAGATGCATATTTTATATTATATTTATACAAATATAGCAGTCTCTCTCTCTCTCTCTCTCAATTTTTTACCAAAAAGCAGAAAATAATATCATTGCAGAAGAAACAGCATTCAGAGAGATATAGAGAAAGAGAATGGGAGAAGAAGAGAAGGAAGGGATGGTGACGCCAGGGGAGATGTTGGGGAAAGCATCGGAAGTGAAGGCAGGGAAGGGTACATACGTGGCAGACTACCGTAACTCCGGAATCTTATGCGTCTACTCTTCCCTCACTGGTCTCCGCCGCACTGTATCCCCTCCCCCGGACTCTCACGACCAGGTAGGTCTCCCTTTGGCTCTCCCTTTTTTTTTTTTTCTTAAAGTGTTTTAGCTTTCTTTAAGGTTATGTTTGAGTGGCTGCCTTTGTTAACATATGTTCATGTTTTAGTGTGCGTCTTTTTTTTCTTTTTTTTTTTTTTTTTTTGAAAATTTTGTGAGGCTTATGGGGTTTGGCTATTTGGCTTTTTATGATTGAAATCGGGAAAATAAGAAAAATGAAATAAAATAAACCCTTTTACCTTCCCTCTTTACTGAATTCATGTGGGTGTGCATTTGCGTCATGTATAAAAAGAAATGAAATTTGGAAATTATTGGTTTGTGTAGTCAAAAAAAAAAAAAAACAAGGGAAATTTTTATGATGAGAATCAATTGTATGCGATTAGATTTATGGGATTTTTCCTTTGGTTGCTGAGGTAAAATGAAAATGAGAGGCAAGTGCTGAACTTGGGACTCTGCTCTCTGTCTAGTTGTTGAAGAAGAGAAAAGTTGAGGCGACGACATCAACAATGATGCGCAAAAGAACCTAGAAATGGTTAAAATTTTCGATGAGTTTGCTTTTTCTTGGTCATTCCCTGAGTAAATAAATTGACTGATTCCTAAGCAAAGCTCTTGTGACTGTGGCTAATGTTCATTGATATGACCATTAGCTTGTTTCATAATCCTTTGAATTTTATTCCTTGGTTCTAATTGCAGTAGATATTTTGCTTATATTGGTGTCTTTTACACCAATAAAGATGATTTTAACCATTGCAGAGACCAACTGTTGAAGTAACTGGACACAAGGCCTATGATGCTGTTCCAGAGCCTGGCTCTGTTGTCATAGCCCGGGTACGACTTCTTTTGTATCATTCTTTTTATTTGTATTCCATTGATCTTTATATTTGTGTCTGTGTCATGCCTGGTATTTTCATGAAGCTAAAGATGGGACTCCCATTTTGATGTTTTGATACATGCTACTTATCTGGTAGGCTACTTATTATGTTGCCATCAATATGAATTATAATGTTTTTCCTTCCACAATTGCAGCGGCTCTTTAATTGTTATTTTATTGTACTTCGGAAATATGTTGTGTAAACTCTGAAATTGAATGAACCTTATTTTCCTTTTTGATAGGTTACTAAAGTGATGGCCAAAACAGCTTCGGCTGATATTATGTGCGTAGGTCCCAAGTCTGTGAGAGAAAATTTCTCTGGCATAATTAGGTATATATATTATTTTTCATTCTGCTGGCATATTCAAAATGTGCATGTTAAGTTCTTCACTTGCAAAAGAAAGTCAACATTAACTCTAGTTATGTTGTTGAAGTCGACAACCTCTGTTGATGGCTTGGACTTTTAACAAAGATTCTATTGTATGATATATTTAAAGTCAAAATTTGGGGATATCAACAAGAGGACGCATTGGTTGTGATTGCAGTTGAGAATGATTTTATCAGTGATAAACACCTCATTGCCCACACCTGGACTTAGACATTTGCCTCTATTTAGTTTCAACTTGTAAATCTAAAGGACAATTTTTGAGGTTGAGATATCAGTTTGAAACATGGATGTTTTTGAGGAAGAGTTGCATTTTGAAAATTGGTGGAACAAATTTGAGTTGTTGTTTGGATGGTTGGGGCTTAAGGAGTGTATGAATGTGGACTGCTTATCTATTCTGGGCATATCTTCTTGTTAATAACTGAAAGCATTTATTTCTGAACCCATGGATTCAAATGATAAACAACTAGATGTTTGAATGTTGTAACATTTGAAGCTCCTTATGTCTGAAAATTATATGAACTTCCTTGACAATTACTTACCATTTCACACTAAATTGTTTTCAGTAATATTTATACACTGGAAAAATTAACAATGTATAAAAGCACTTTCTGTTGACAGACAACAAGATGTAAGAGCAACAGAGATTGACAGAGTGGATATGCACCTATCATTTCGACCTGGTGACATTGTCAGAGCTTTAGTCGTATCCTTAATATTTAAAGTTCTTCGGTGTGCCTCTCATAAAGACCACTGATGCATGCATGCTTTCCTAAGTGGGGGATAAAGATTCAAAGACAAATGTGTAGGGACATGAGTGAATAAATGTAATGCAGTGTAGTTTCCACTCTACATATAAGCAGTTACAAATAAGGTTCTCCTTGATCCAATTTTTAAAAAGCTGTCCCTTGGAGATGCACGGGCTTATTATCTTTCAACTGCAAAAAATGAATTAGGTGTGGTCTCTGCAGAGAGCACTGCAGGTAAGCTACTTTTAGCACTTTGATTGCCACAATCTTTGAGTTATGGAACCTTGCTGAGTAGCTTTTATGATGCAGGCTGATACCAAATTATGTCCATGTTTCGCATTGCAGATTCCCGTAGCATCTACAGCATTCTTTATATTATCAATCATTTTTTCTCTGTTTTTGATGCTTGCTGCAGGTGCAACAATGGTTCCCATAAGTTGGACAGAGGTGCAATGCCCATTGACAGGCCAAATTGAGCAAAGAAAGGTTGCCAAGGTTGGAAGCTGACTGTCCTAGAAGATTAAATTTCAGCATTACATGCAGGTCATCCTGAAAATTTTACAGAGGAAGCGCATTTAGAATTTCTTGTTAGTTAAGAAAATCACAATGTGGTATTGATTTCAAAATCAATTCAGATTGCTAACCTCAAATATAGGGACGATCTTTCTGGGTTATAGAAGGTTTCTTTCTCTATAATGATTGATACCCTTGATATGGTTTAAGGTTGCCGAAGTCAATTTTCTCAACTATTATCCTTCTTCCTCAAGAATTACACATCCCTTTTTTTTTTTTTTTTGGACCCTGTGTTTTAATTTATTATTCCCCTTCTTTTCTTTTTTCTCTCTAACTTAATTTTCTTTTCTTTACTTTGCATGCTATAAGCCATCACCTTTGAAAAACAAAATGTGTCATATGCTTGTATTATTGCAATTTGCTCTATAACCATTATCTCTTACACACCAGGAGTTGATAAAATTAGAAAGGCCTGTTTTCTAACAAATAGGATATATACGCTCTTATTATAATATAACATAATTTATTTTTCAAATATGGGAAGCTCACTGAAGAAGGAAAAAAAAAAACCTGCATAGGAAAGAATCTATTAGCAGGCATATTATGGTGACAATAGCAAAATTTGTTAATAGTTCCCATGGAAATCCAAGTTTTTTTTTCTTTCCCAAAATAAAATTGAATATTGTTTCCTCCAGCCAAAAAAAAAAAAAAAAATTCTTCTTCCTGCCCCCAAAATCTGGGCCACTGTTGGGATTCTGCTCTATTTAGCGTCCAATTGAAAAGGAAACAGTTTTGGCTTAAACTCAAAAACCTAACAAACAAAATAAATGAAGCTTGAGTAACAAGTCACCTTAAAATCAAAATTGAATTGTGGATCAAATCATTTCAATTATCTTTTTTTTATCATTATTATTTGGATATCTTTAACTGATTAGGATTTTTGCGTCTGTTGATCTTTCACCAAATAAGTTTCCTTGAACCCAGCCAGGGCAAGTTTAGGATTCTCAGCTTTGAGTGGAGAGTAAGAGGAGCCGGGGAAAAAGGTTGAAATTTCCTATCCAAGTTGAAAACTTTATTTTGATTTTTTCTTTTCTTTTATTTCTTTTTTCTTTTTATTTTTTGGTTGTTTGGTTGATTTCTCGGTTTGGTGTGTTTGTCTACTTGTTTAGTTGCTCAATTTTAATCACTTGAAAGTCAAGAACATGTCTGTGGATCCAAAGTAACATTTGTTCTTTTTTCCTTTTTGCCTCCATCATCATGCTGCTCTCTCTGCATTAAAACTTATCTTGTTGTTTGAACCCACAAACTTTCTCAATCTGGCTAACTTCTTTTACCACCTTTTGTTTCATAAATCTTTATGCTTTTGTGGGTGTTAGGAAGGAAAACTAGTTATGGCCTGTGTCCTGTAAGCTGTCTTAGATTGCATGCACTTACATTATTTAAATATGATTGGTCTATAAAATTTGTTTTTAGTGAAGGGCAGATGTCTCTGCTGAAAGCTGGTACAATGCAAAAATCTGATTGACAATGACAGATGAAGGAAATTCTTCTTAGGGATGACAGAGAAGAATTTTTGTCCTTGGCCTTGAGGTGCCAGTTGGACAAAGAACTCCCATACGACCACATGCTATCGCTGTGTAGTCTGTTATCACGGGCTGCACTCATCACGCGCTGTTAAGTGTGCTTTTGCAGTGCTGGGTGGATTTTATTGATGAGGGGCTTTGCTGCTGCAGTTAGAGTCCACTGTATAACACAGCTATGATGTTATCTCCCAGCTTAACAGAGCTTTTCCTTATATATGACCATGAAGGAAACGCCACATGTAATAATGGTTGATGGGTTAGATGGGTCGCTGCCTTTCAATATAGCACTCAAAACACTTAGGCGATCCTTTGGCATCTCCATCCATTTTCTTTTTGTAGGCTATTTTCCTGTCAAGGCACCATATACTACAGAAAGATGCCTATATCAATTTTTGTTGTCCTGGTGCAGCTGTCACATTGCTTGGTCCCAAGAAGAAGATATCCTGAAGTTGGTCATGATACTTTGCTTCCCTGAGATGGTTTGGTGATCCTCTCCTGCTGAGTTGATTATGTTCTCAATGATTCTTTGAAAAACTATTTTATTACATTAAGGCAACTTACAGTTATAGGAGAAGGAAATAAATTTCTAGGATTGCTTAATATAATGGACTAATGCATTTAGCAGAAAGAACCCTCGGAGACCATAAAACTTCTTGCGCAGATTTCTGAAGGGCATGAATGGTCTCCAAGGATCGCTTACAATTATGCCAAGAAAGGGAAACAGATTGAATTTAGTGCTTTACTCATGGTGGCCAGGGAAGAAGCAGATTCTAAAGGGAACTTAATCAGATATGTTGTCAATAATTCTGCAGATGGGATTGATGTGATGCAATCTTATGCCAAAAGCAGCAAACTAATTCAGAAACTGAGAAATCGGTTGAGGAACCAGCAATCCGCTCACTTTTTGCTTGAAATTTTTAATAGAACTGGTCGTGAGATGGATAGTTATCTTCGATCTAATCAGGCTAATTTATGTCTTATAAGTTCTTTTTTTTTTTTTCTTGATGTTTGCTTTTTAAAATGTTAGCCTCAACTGCTTAACCATCTCAGGGGAGTGTGAAACTTCGTCATGTTATACAGATTCAGGACAGGGAGCTGATGGCAAAAGAAATCGCGGGGTTGCTTCCAGCAGAAAAAATATTGACTCTACAAATTGACTTGGGACTTGCACCTCAGATTTTATGCATCTCCAATTATCACTTTTGTTTGATTCTTTGAGGAATCGTAAGAAAAATGGTGTTATTGGCAGTTTTCAGGTACTGAATCAGCTAACAAATTTAGACGATTAAATAATAAGCGTTTGGTTCATGGTCCGAAATTAGAATTAGAATGACAAGAAGAATCGAAAACGAAAAAATAACAACATAGGCAGGGCATTGAAACTTGGGGGGTGCACAAGTTCTTGAGATTCCAAATTACTTTTTCACTGCTAAATCCTGCAGCAGCAGCATGCCAACTAATTCACCAAAGTAATGGTTGCCAATTGACCCACATACACAGTTTTTCTTCAATGTGCCATTCGTTCTGTCCTGACCAGTTAGATTTTACCTGTACGACGGTCTCTTAGCCAAACCTGACGATAATTTGGATAGCAAGGAACCACCTTCACATTGATGAACTGTTCATCTATTGACAACGAAACAATTGAGCAGGATTGTAATGTAATGTGGTGGTGCTAATGTATACCAATGAAAAAAAAATAAAATCAAGATTACAAAACAATTGTATCAAAAAAAAAAAAAAAAAAAAGTGCAATGGATAATGAAATAGATTAATTGATTTGAGTGAACTGGGTTCGACTGATGTATGATGAGAACCTGTTCGATAGTTTGATCCTTAAACAAGTCCATGGCCACCCTCATTGGTCTAGATTAATTTTATACAAAAAAAAAATAAAATTGTATATATCTTTAATATTTGACAATAACCAACCTCATTTATTATATGTAAAATTATGAATTTAAATCTCTAATGAAATTTTAAATTTTAGTAAGAGTAAAGGAATATTATAATTCTGTGCTAGCAATTTTTTTTTTTTTTTATGGGGGAAAAAAAATGATTCGTGCATTTTCAAGAAAAGAGCAAAAAAGAGCTCAGAATTCAGACTGGTTACTAACTAACAAAGATCGTGTGGCTGAGGCTGAGGCTGTGGCTGCCACTGAACTGAGCTGACTGTGGATAGAAATGAAGCCTCTTCTCCTGCTCCACTATCTCCCCAATCTCTCTTCCACTCCTACGCTTCTCTTCCTTCAAAATGCCCATCATCTCCCTTGTCTTTCCTCTCTGAAACCCCCCAACAAACTGCTCCTCTCTAAACCCTTCAAAAACCCCATTAAGATTTTTGCACTCACTGAACCATCATCATCGGACTCTCCTCAATCTGTTGACCCCTCTCCTCAATTCCTTCTTCAACAGCTCTCTGTAAGCAATATACACGCACAGTGATTTCATTCTTACATTCAGTTTATTTAGTGATTCATTTGTTGTTCTGTTTGTTTTTGTCGTTGGGGGGGGGGGAGGGGTGCAGGATTGCTTTGATCTACCACTGGATTATCTCAAGAAACTGCCCCGTGACCTCCGGCAAGATGTGAGTGGAGAAAGTTTTGTTCTTTTTGGGTTTTTTGATTGGAATTTTTTTTTTTTTTTGGTTGAGTTTGAGAGAATAACCTTTGCTATATGTAGCTAAATGATGCGGCTTTTGATCTTTCCAATGGACCAGTCACTGACGAGGTTAGTTGGTTTCTGGGTATTGCTTTATTGACTAAATTATTGGAAATTGAGTACCGGGAAAGAATGCTACATGTTTAAATGCCGATGGGTCGTTAAATATTGAATCAGCAATTTCCCTGTTTGTGTACAGTGCGTTGCTTGGCATTGTTAGAGCAGGTTAACAATTCACAGTGATTTGCCAAAGAACTGGGATTGATGTACTTTGTGCAACTGAATCGTCACTAGACCTTCTGTTGTAGTAGTTTCATTAATAGTTATTTTCTCATTGCTGGTACAATTCTATGAAGTTTGATATATCTGCATCTCTGTGGTATATTTTTTCGTTCCCTGATTGCACAACACTCTCCTGCCAAATGATTTTTGTTAAGTGACAGAAACAGAGAGAAGAGAGGGGAGACTGACAGTACTTCTTTTCTTTGCAATATAGAAGGTTCCATTAAAAAAGGAAAAAAGTTCTACATGGGAAGCAGTTCTAAAATTTGTGCTGTTTAGTGTTGACTCAGTTTACCTTTAATTGAGATTAGTGCATCTGTAGTCATTGCTGTAGCAAACTCCCTGAGGCTACACATGGCATGAAGTCAATGGTGACATAGAGACTGTCCTTGGCAACTCCAAGGGCTAAAATGCAATTTTCCAGGCTGATAAGGAATGTTGTATGACCATTGAGGATTTCAATGTATGAGTTTCTTAATAATGTTGTTGAACACCTTATTAGTGGTCCTTCAGCTTGAAAATTCTTAAGAAACTCCAAGAGAATATGCAAACAATTGCAACATATGTAGACAATCATCCTCATATGTCATATTTTTTGGTTTGTTTCACTTGGCTGCAATAGCAAACAGATTATGAAGTGCATTTTATAAAACTGATATGTTATCGTGCAATTCTGTGTTGAAACTGCTGAGGAACATTTGGCTACCATTTCACTTTCAGTGTGGTCAAGAGTTGGGAGAACTCTTGTTAGAGCTCTCTCAAGCATGGGAACTAGCTGAAACATCAATTTCCCATACTTTGATAAGCAAGCTCCCAATGTTGGAGGGCTCTTTGACAGACAGTGCCAAGTCAGGCAAGAATAGAAGCATGTAAAAGTGAGAGTGTACACATGCCTTAGACTTTGTGCTAAAGCTGATATGATCCTTGTTTGTAGTATAGCCTTGGGCAAGCGTTTAGTATCTGCTGGAAGGAGGTTCCAATCAATGGGACAATATGGTCAAGGAGAGCTGCAAAAGGTAGAATATATTTCTTGCTGTTATAATTAGGCACAACAATAAAGCTATGAGATAAATAGAGTTTTGTATAATAGAATTAGCCATAAAATTAACAATGGCATTCATGTATTTAATTATAACATGCTGCACTCTAAACAGTAGCCACAAGTAAACTTTAAACTCTATAACTTTGCCCATGCATCCAAACATTGGAAACTCGTGAGAGATGGTGCACAAAACATCTAACTATTATTATAATACATCTCTGCCACTTCTCAGATGATTGTTGGACCGTTCACTCTAAGAATAATTGTAATGTAATTATTTTCAAATAAAAACTCAGTGATCTTCCAGATCAGTGTCTCAGTGATACACTTTAGCTTTTTACAATTAACCTAATTTCTGAAATCTCTCTTTGGCACTATACTGTTTCTTGTTTCAGCTTTGAATAGTAATCTTTAGTTGCCATGAGAAAGCTTTCCCATTTATCACTGAGACACTGATTATAAGTGTTGTCTTATATTGTTGTTATGGCAGGTAAACTGTCACAAATTAACTACCGCTCTCAGTACTTTGTAGTGTAGTGTTTCCAAAAAATTCAAATT
This sequence comes from Kandelia obovata, assembly GCA_021464305.1. Lineage (NCBI taxonomy): Eukaryota > Viridiplantae > Streptophyta > Magnoliopsida > Malpighiales > Rhizophoraceae > Kandelia > Kandelia obovata. The sequence goes on from CM038472.1 coordinate 3,692,099, forward strand.
TCTTTTAAATTTTATTGACATGAATACTGTCAGTCGGAATATGCTACAATAAGATTGTTCTATATAAGGGTTCTTGAAAATTTCATATCCCATTCCCAATCCCCTCTCCCTTGCCCCCACCAGCACAAAAAGAAACTTCCATTATATGTGATATAACTAGTTCTGCTTTTCATATGATAATATAGTCTGCACTTGCAAACCCTGTAGATTGCCCAAGCAATGCTCACAACTGGAAAACTTCTGTCTATCAGTTCAATACCAACAGCAGCTGATGCAGAACGGAAGGCAGAAACCAAAGTTCTGAAGGTAGATGAAAAATGTGTAATTGTCAGAATGTTATTCTAACATGACAGGCACAGCAAATTATGTCAATCCTTTTTGTAGTTTGGAGAGCTTCAGGTTGAAGCAACACCAGAGAAGGCCAACATTGGGGCAGCCATTGGATTTGTTTTTGGGTAGTCATTCCATTTGAACTCTGGATTTTCCTTTTGTCTTAATAATGTAACTATGTAATACAGAGTATTTTTACACTTTTTTAAATTGCCAAATCTAAGGATTCTTTCATGGGAACTAGCTCAAGGCGTTCAGAACATTCCAGAGAGTTCACTACAATATGCAAATGATAATGCATTGCTGCTGGCTAAGGTTCCTGAACTACAAGTTTTCTTGGCATTTGTTTCTTCTTATGACCTAATCAGCAATTGCACCATGCTAACGGCTTGGAATTTCTGGATGCAGTCTCTAAGGGGAGCCCTACTTGCCCTCTTTTATTCGTCAACATTTTTATCTGCTTTCACAGCAGTGGGGCTTCTTTTCCTAGGAAGACAACTTCAGTCCAAGGAAAAGTGAGATTCTTCTGGGCTATCTTCACCTCGGCATTTGCTTGTTAATGTCCTGTTGCACCTGCAACTTCTGTTCATCAGTTCTATTATCTCAAACAATGTGGAGGATCTGAGTGTCCTGCAGTGTTCCAAAAAGGTACAGAATTGCTGAATTTAAACCTCAAACCGTGCAATCCACTCTGTTGTTTTTGCCCACCTTCCAAAACTGCAAAAAATCCTCTCATTCCTTTTTTATTTTTTTTAAAGATAGATGTCGCAAAGTTCATGTGCTGTTGAAGGATTTTTGTGCAAGTAAATCTATACCTCAAGATCAAGGTTCCTTTCATGCTGAGATGTGATAGTTATGTGTTTCAGAAAATCTTGTTCTTTTACTATATTAGATGAGCTTGATTGGTTCAACAAATTAATGTTGATGCAAATATAGAAAATTAACAGTTGGTTTTATAAAGTTTTAAGCATGATCGTTCCTTTGGATATGTACAATGTGTTGAAAACAATAATATTTTAAAAAACTTGTATCTTACATTAAAAATAAAATTTTTTTATCTATTTATAAAATAATACTTATTTCTTGTCCATAAAACTTTAAAACAAAAAATTGATGCAAATGAGACCCTTCCTCTTTTTCTCTTAAAAGAATTTTTGTATTCAAAAAAAAAAAAATTTCTAACTTGTTACATTATAACAATCTATCAACAGGACCTTCATTTATATTTTGTTTCTGTATATTTCTAACACAGTAAACAGCAGTTACAGAGATTGTTATGCTGAAAGATATTGTTGCTAATTGGTAGTGTTTAGTTTGCACGTTATAATGCCTGCTGGGGAACTCGATTGGCAGCATTTCTGTGGGCATTGGAAATCTGATGAATCTGCAGTGGAATTGATGGAGAATGTTATTGAAACAGCTAAAACTCATATATCACTTGTAGGCTGAAGACTGACATTTTTACGTCACATGATTTCATTTTAACCATACCGAAGTACAGAATATGGAGTGTTGTCCGTGCAGTTTAGATACTTTGAAAAGATTCATTTTGCCTAACTATTCATCTTTTCCGTTCTGAGTTGACCATCTTTGGTTTATTGTTTTAAATTCCATTGACAGACAAAAAAAAAAAAAAAAAAAAAGCGGTTGTGGCTTGTTAGTTATGATGCAAGTTTTCAATTGGTAGATTAAGATTCTTGGACATTTGAAGAGGCCATCTGTTAGAAGGTTTACATCTCAAAGTGCTGCTGCTGGGTATGATGACGCATAGACTTGCAGAAAGGTACAACACTTACTTGTTTAATGATTATTTTTGCAGCAATGTGTGTCTTCATTACGTCAGAACATCGTCTATGGAATAAGATGATCCTTAGAAAAAAAAACTTGGCTGCACACAGATTCCTAGACTTCAACGTATTTGCTTATACAAAATTTCAGATTCTTCAGCTCATCAGAGGGTCATCTATTTGACGTTGTGAAATTAATGGAATTAATTATGCTGTCACAATCTGATAAGGCATGACACTGCCTAGGCCTCCATCTAAGAGTACATATAGTAATTGGGGTACATGTTGTCCATTGCCTGTTCCTAAATATACTCTTATTGATCAAACAACGTAATAGGAAAGTCTATTTTCTAAATTTATTTGCTTGGGGGTGTCTCCAACTCGATCGAGAGGCTGAGTCCTTTGGTTGTTTGTGACCCCTGATCAATTTAATTTACCACGTCACATCTGTAGCTGTCGCCATTGAAATATTCTTTTATGATGCATTTGTTGTTTTTATGTGAACCCCGAACACAGAATCAAGAAATTTCAACAAGAATGTTCAAAACTAGTTGTGTTAGACATGTCACTCTGAGACGTTTTCTCTGTGTCATGCTTGGTTGCTGTACTGGTTGTCATTCTCGGGTGCTTTAATTAGCTCTCCCAAATGAGTTCATCTCCGCTGTATTTCTGCAGTGAAAGCATACTGATATTGTAAGAAAATAAGAGGCTGAGTGTGCAAGGGACAATGGGGTTCAGCTGAGCGCCGCCAATTCATCAACGAACAAGATAAATGATCATATGATAGCTTGTGCACACCACAGATCAGACTTTTTATATATATAAAAAATAATAATAATAATAATTAGGAAATTAGAAAGTTCACTGAACACACCCAACAATGGCCTGAACTTGGGGGGGGGGGTTTGGGAAATGTTCATTTCCTCTATGCGTCATGTCAACCGTTCATGGTAAACTCCATGGATTCGTAGCCTCACAAATATATATAAATTTAAAACATTCGTTTTCAGTAAAGTACATAACGAGATAAATAATTGTTAATTGCTTCTCAATAACGTACGTGCATACAATTCTAAAGCCTGATAAGATGAGATGCATTATCATAAAAGTCATGAAACTCTCCGTTTGCTTACTCCAGAAAGTAAGGTCGTATAATATATTGGCAATTAGATACCCCCAATGAGAAAAGTATAATAGACAACCCATATTCTTGTAAAATGTCAAAGTTTGAATATTCGATTCTCGGGGTATCTGGTGTGTCGTATTATATTTGTTATGAACAGTTGGGCACTGAAAAAAAAATAGAAGAAGATTAAATTACAACTAGGAATTAATTTTGTTTTTACTTAATTATGTGACTGTCCCTTCAGTGGTTACAATAGCCCCGCCATGAACACGTTAAAAATAAAAAAATAAATAAAAAATAAAGTTGGGTTACCTGACAACACCGGAAGGTTCGATACAATTAAAAAATGTAAGTTGTTGTCATTGTGACAGTGGCATCACAATTAAAAAACGTCATTTGCAGAAATGAAACTCCTTAAGGGTTTTGACTTACAAAACATGAAATATTGTAATTTAAAAAAAAAAAAAAAAACACACAAAATTCAAATAGAGAGAGAGAGTTTTTCTAATAAGCCTCTTGCAAGAAAATCAAAAAGTCAAAAAGGGTATGGTTGGGTTTTCAATACAATATAGTTTTGTTAATTTTTTTTTTCCTTTTTTATTTTGGGGGGGGGGTTTTGTTTTCTTTTTCATGTGGACAGTCGAAGAAGTATACCAAATGATATCCAGACATGCACCATATGAATGTAGTGCTTCTTATGTGGTGATCACTGATCGGAGTGTGTAAATACATTGGCACCATCAATTCCAAAACTCAAACCAACAATGGATCCAAAAAAAAAGGTCCATTCATCCCCCATTGGCCTCCTCTTCCTTCTTTGACAATTCATTGCAAGCATGTCCTAAGCCACAGACGATATTTGTGGTGTTGTATATATACAGACACCAACAGTACATGTGTGGGCACCACAAAATATTCCTCATGTTTTCGTCTCTTTTCCTATTTTCTCTCTGCATATAAAGATCATTCCATACCATACGATAGAATAAAACCCACGAAGCAGAACCAAAAAACAAAGAGACTCTTTCCATTTGCCAAATCAACCCACCACCCAAAAATAAATAAATAAAAATATGAATTAGACATAAAAATATAATATATGAATATTATTTAATTTTAATTGTTAACTGTAGTTATTTTAACTATTACATAGGCCCTCACTTCTATATAATAGAGCCACGAGACGGACCTTTACGTTCAATTAATTGCTTTGTTTCTCACACACACACACACACACACACACTCTCTCTCTCTCTCTCTCTCTCTTGCACCATGGATTGCTCAGTCAGAGACTTGGCTCCTCTCCTCTCCTCCACCGCCACCGCAAACTCCTCCACCGCAGCAGCCACGTACCTCTGCTCTCAGTTCACAACCATATCCAACCAGCTCTCAGACCATTCCTATGCTGTCGACAACACTTACCTTCTTTTCTCTGCCTACCTAGTCTTCGCCATGCAGTTGGGTTTCGCCATGCTTTGCGCCGGCTCCGTCAGGGCCAAGAACTCCATGAACATCATGCTCACCAACGTACTCGATGCTGCCGCCGGCGGCCTCTCTTACTATCTCTTCGGCTACGCCTTTGCGTTTGGCTCCCCGAGTAATGGGTTCATTGGCCGCCATTTCTTCGGCCTCAGTGACTTTCCTTCCCCGCGGGCGGATTACAGTTTCTTTCTTTATCAGTGGGCTTTTGCCATTGCCACTGCTGGCATCACCAGTGGATCCATCGCTGAGCGAACCCAGTTCGTCGCTTACCTCATTTACTCTTCTTTCTTAACTGGGTTCGTTTACCCGATTGTTTCCCACTGGATCTGGTCCGGTGACGGATGGGCCAGCGCGACCCGAACCAATGGCGACCTTTTATTTGGGTCGGGTGCAATTGACTTTGCCGGTTCGGGCGTGGTACACATGGTTGGAGGTTTTGCTGGCCTGTGGGGTGCTCTTATTGAAGGCCCACGTATTGGCCGGTTCGACCAGAATGATCGGTCTCTCGTGTTACGCGGTCATAGTGCTTCGCTGGTCGTGCTCGGTACATTTTTGCTGTGGTTCGGTTGGTATGGATTCAACCCCGGTTCGTTCTTGATTATTTTGAAGAGTTACGGGGAGAGTGGAGGGTATTATGGTCAATGGAGTGCTGTTGGGAGGACAGCTGTCACCACGACATTGGCTGGATGCACAGCTGGCCTGACCACCTTATATAGCAAAAGATTATTGGTAGGCCATTGGAATGTAACTGATGTTTGCAATGGTTTATTGGGGGGTCTCGCTGCAATCACCTCAGGGTGCTCGGTGGTTGAACCATGGGCTGCAATCATATGTGGCTTCGTGGCGGCTTGGGTTTTGATCGGCTGCAACATGCTTGCAAAGAAGGTCAAGTACGATGACCCATTAGAAGCCGCCCAATTGCACGGCGGATGTGGGGCATGGGGACTACTCTTCACGGGCCTGTTTGCCACCAAGAAGTATGTGGGTGAGGTGTACGGGGGCAAGCCAGACAGGCCGCATGGATTGTTCATGGGCGGCGGGGGGAAGCTGCTGGCAGCCCAGATCATCCAGATTTTGGTGATAATCGGGTGGGTCACGGCTACAATGGGCCCACTATTCTATACGCTAAACAAGCTGCGGTTGTTGAGGATCTCTAGCGAGGATGAGATGGCGGGGATGGACCTGACCAGGCACGGAGGGTTTGCTTACGTGTATCATGACGAGGATGATTCTTCAAAGAAGCCGTCCTTCGTGTTGAAAAAGGTAGGGCCCAAGGCTCAAGAATCTCCGAACCCGAACCCACAATCGGTGGCCGTTTGATGATCGAGTTTGCTCTGTCACTTCCTTCAAAAGCGTGGCTTTTTAATCATGGATGCTTTGATCAACGAATCTTCACTCTTCATCATCAGAGAATGACAAAGATGGAGTAAGAAATGTGAACAAACTTTAAGAAGCTCTTTTATAACGCTGTTGTGGTGTTGAATTTGTAGAAACTGGTTTTCTCAGTATCACCTTTGGGAATGTGCGTGGTGCCATATTTTGGATAATAATTTCCCAATTATCATATATTATTCTCTCAGTTTCAACTCCAACGGGTGCCCATTGATTTTTCTTTTTTTCCCTTTTTTCTTTCTTTTTTTTTTTTTTGGGGGGGGGGGGATGGTAAAGAAAATTAAAAATCAGCATTACTTGTATTATCAATCCGTACTTGTCCAGGATTTTACAAGAACATCTCATGATAACGTTTGCGAATTGGTACTTACATTTCTGTTAATACCGTAGTCTATAACCAAAAAGGTTGAGTGCAATCTTAAAGGATCAACTAATAAATTAGAGCTTCTTTTTTAATTATTATTATTATTATTATTTTCAATAATCAAAATATTTTGCAACCCGTTTAACCCTTAACATTTTAATTGCCAAATATCGTTCCATGGGCTACAAGTTGCAAATCAACACAATTAATTTATTTTTTTATCTAATTATATGGCACACAGTTCAATGGATTTTATAGTGAACCACAAAACAAAAATCTTTTGCTAGTCTTTTAAAATTTTAAGCCTTAAAAAAAAAAAGAAAGAGAGAGAGAGAGTAGCAAATATTGCCCACTTGGTTGCCATATTCTCCAGATTTATGCTTAATACATCCTCAGCAACTTTCGATTCCGCTGTCAATATTTTGACAATACTGACAGACTGACGAGTGCTCTGAAGTTGATGGTCTCGGCCCATACCACCACATGTTTCATCAATGACTCCGGAATTTATTCTGATAGCCAGCTGTTGATGCTTCCTGATAGAGCCACCCTTTGGATCATGAATGATTGTTGCAATAAAGAACTGATAACGTAGCACCTGCCCGGGACAAGGAAATATGACTTTGAGTAATGCCGTGGGAAACTACACAAATTTTACTAATACGAAAACATTTAGTAAAAGAGGTGTGGTAAATGGTAATGTGGACTAATAATTTAATTTTTTTTTAGCCAAAAAAAAAAAAGGTAAATAATCAAATCCAACTTCTGGGTGTCTAATATTTTTTTTTGGCAAAAATTGAAGATTTCTTATTTTTAATTTTTGAATTAGGGTGTGAATTCCTTGGGAAATTCTACTATATAGTATGACGATGGGCTTTATTGGGTTCTAATTATGATGTGATTCTTTTCAAATTGGCCTCTGGTTGTTTTCATACGTTTTCGTGTAAATGAATCGTTCGGCCTTAAATTTTAGAAATTTTAATGGCCCAGATGACGTGGGAGGAGCACTGACTTAAGATGTTTTTTTTTTTTTTTTGATCTCCTTCCCTAACAGTAACAAAGAGGGAGTGAAATTAAAACTTGTGGCTCAAGCAAGTGGAATCCTAAAATTGTTTGGATTAATTTCTAACAAAAGAAGTGGAAGCAATTGAAATTTTAATGTTGTTTGTATTGATTTCTAACAAGGTAATGAGTTTGAATCCACTTGGAATAGGGACTGTGTGTCCTAGTCAAGTTCCCACATTCATTCCACTCTCTATTTACACGTACGTACCCATGCAAGGGCTAATTATATTGTTAATTTGTTGGTGAATTGGGGTTATATATTGTTCTTCAAATACACCCGTTTAAGAAGAGAATTACGAGAAAAACAACGAGCGAGAGATGGGGCGTATTGATGCTGGGGTTGGCAGAGATGATGACGATGAAGATTATAGTGGACTGTCTTTTGATGAAACCGTGAGGAGGGTTAAAGAAAAGGGGGAAAGAGAGAAGTATTCAGAGGCAAAGGTGACTGATTTGCTCACCAAAATAGTTATGAAGGGTTTTGCGTGGTATCATGTAGTAAAGCCAAGAAGAGAGTACTTGTGGAGCAAGGAAAATGGTGAAGTTGCAGACCCACTTGGCCAAATAACGAATGCTGCTAGACGAGGCATAAAAAGACCCAGAAGCCAATGCCGTGGCGAAGAAGGAGGAGGAGGAAAGAAGAAGAAGGAAGAGAAAAGGCCAAGGGAATTGACGATGGAGAAGAAACCAAAAAAGAAATCGAATGTGGAAAAGAAGCAGAAGAAGAAAGAGAAGACCACTAATGATGAACCCAGTAAGAGATTTAACTTTGCAGCATTGGGTCTAGACCCACCTCCAAGCCTGCCTGAAGAGCTAAAAAGGCTCATAGAAGAAAAGGGTGGAACTGATACAACCTTGGTGATAATGAAACAATTGTTCAAAACTGACATGAGCAAGCATCATGATCGTTTCTCGATGCCCTTGTCTCAAATGAGGGAGGGCCTCGAGTTTCTTACGGAAGATGAGAGAGAGCTGCTGGAGAAATCTGAAGGTACTAAGAAGAAGTATGTGCCTGTGACTCTATTGGAACCAGGACCTGATCACAAAGAGAAGTTTGGGTTGGCCTTGAGAAAATGGAACTCAAATTGTACATGTTTTGTAATGACCAAATGGCATGAGGTTGTACAAAACAACAACCTCAAGGTTGATGACATCCTGCAGCTCTGGTCATTTAGAGTTGGGGAAGATCTCCGGTTTGCAATGGTGAAGGTAATGAACCGTGAAGAAGCTAGGCATCGAGCAAGGGCCGCCAATCACCCTGAACAACTAGAAACTGGTGATGGGGATCCTAGTTCAAGCCACGGTGGAGACAAAGCGAGTGGTGGCGATAATGGAGCCAGTACAAGCCTCAGCGGAGATAATGCTATGGAGGAAGCCACGGAACCGTTGTGTTTATGCCCTAATACAGACCAAGAGGATGGCGGTGGAGCAACAACAGCCAAAGCTGGAGGCCAAGTGCAAGATTAGAGATGGGTGTTTCTTGTTTGATTTGCAGCTTGAATTTCTTTTATAAAACTTATTTACCTTTTTTTTTTTTTTTTTGTTCCAATATGCAGCATTAATGTTCTTAAGAGACTTTTTGTTATTTGCATTTGAGCTGTTTTGCTGGGTCTTTTAAGATGGTAGGTTTGTGTTGGTTAATTCTGGACTGGTCATTTTTTTTTGGAATAATGGGTCTATATATAATGGGTTGAACTTGCTGCAGAGTTATGATTCTATCTGATGTCTTTCCACAACAAAATGTACAAAAAGTACAGTTTTCTATTCAAATTCAATAAACTCCAAGGTCACTGCTCATTCCGCTTATGATGGCGCTGCTGTGGCTATTGAGGATACGGATGATGACATTTTTGATTGGGAGTTCTATTAGGTGATGTGAAAATTAAGTGCATGAATTAAATGTAAATTCACTTTTTGATTATTAATTATAATTAATTTTTTATTCATTAAAATACATATACATATTGCAATCAACAATTATAATTAAAAAAAAAAAAGGCTCCGCAGTGAATTGCCTGTGTACACCTAAAATTTTTTATTTAAAAATGTCATTGGGCCTTATGGGCCTTAAGCAATCAGCAAATATTTGAATAAACATGATCAACGGGCCACAAAAGTTACTACTGACATAATTAAAAAAAAAAAAAGTTGTTCTCTTTTTATTTTTATTTTTATTTTCCTTTTGATGATGACTTGTTATTGACGTTTTTTCATTGCCATCTTGATTAAAAAAAAAAAATTGAATAAAATTTATTTATTTATTTATTTTTGCACAAAATACCTAGCAACTATTGGATTCTTTTACACTTAAAATTAAGAATTAAGAGTGCCAGTCGATAACCATAAATTATGATTCGAATCATGTCAAAAAACATTTTATGCTAAACCCATCATTACTTTCAACGTTGAATGATTGTGGTGCTTCGTGTCTCTAAAAAGTGAGTACACAACGAGGGCCATCCGGCTTTTTAAGCTGTCAATCCATCAACTTGAGTAGAGCGTAAGGTAAGTACATGTCTCAGTAAAAACAGCACAGTTTGGCTCAAACTTAGAATAAGAAAAAAAAAAAAAGAAAAAAAAAAAGAGAGTATTATTGTACGGTATATATGATAAAATAATATAATAATTTTTTATATTTATTTATGAAATTAGATGAAATGAAGTTAGTTTAAATTTTTATTGTTGTTATATTACTTTTTAAATATGGTTGTTTAATAATTTTTTTTTCTTAATTTACATTATAATTTGTAAAAGTTTAATTATATGGATTGAGTTTAAGGGCAGAAATAGACAAAAGTGACTCCGAATTGATGTTATTTTTTGATAGAAGATTACTTTTTTTTTTTTTTGGCTAAAAGTTTCAATTTGTCCCTAAAAAAATTATTAATATACAATAAATATGATTGAAATATATAACAGGGAATTTAGTGTATTTTTTTATTCGATCAAATTTTAATTATTTTAATATTTTTTATTTTTAGATATAAAATAAAAATTAATACCAATCACATAATATTATATTTTAAATTTATTAACATTTAAGTTAAATATAAACAAAATTAATTCAGATTTAACAGAATTCAAGTAATTAGTTCTCTTTTAAAAAAAATTTAAATAAAAATATTAATGGATGAATTATAATTTTAGTTTATAAATACAATAATTTATATACTCATAAAATACATTTTTAATTGTTAAAAAAATTATATATACTATACATAATAGTTTGAATAAATAATCAATCGTTATTAATAATTTGTGCAACTGTATTATAATTAATTGAGATATTATTGTTGAAATTTTTTAATTATATATTTTAATTTTTTTAACATTTTATTTTTTTTTATAGAAAAAAAATCCATCATTATTATAATTATACTTAAGTATGTTGCCTAAATTGTAAAAGATTGCCTATTTTCAAAAATTGATTCTTACAAGTTACAAGTTAAATTTCGTAATCAAAAACCTTGAAAGGTTGATAAAATTAGCGAAATTTTATGTGAACTCGTTTATTATTTGAAACATAAAAAATAAATTTCTATCATAATAATTTATTATAAATTTTTAATATTGAGAGTACAATTTATGAGAAGAAAAAAAAAGAAAATGAGAATTATCTTTTATTCTAAAAATAAATTTTACAAAACACTGCAAGCCATTGAGTGAAATTTCAAAATATATTAATTTTCAATTTTTTTTAATAATAATAAAAAAGAATAAGATTGTAATAGAATATTTAACATGTGAATATCCCGTCTCTTATACATTACACTAATTCTATGTAAACTTAATGATTATTATTATTGTGTAAATAAATACCACCAAGTACAGCCCTTAATTACAACGATTAACTGGGCACATCAATCAGGGCAGAGGCTTCGAAGTTTGAGTGCTTTTTTTTTTTTTTTTTTTGGTTCTCCTTGAGCTAGCCAACTGGCATAAATAAAGTTGCATTAAATTTCAAGCTATGCCCTTGCCTATGCTATGCTATTCTTTTTATAATATATATATATATATTAAAGTATATCTCTCATAATAATATTTGTATATTGAAAACTGTCGTCGTCATTTAATTTTTTTTATAAAAATATTCATATATTTAAATATTATTAAATTTAAATAAAAATTTTAAATTTGTTAATACATACACCTAATAAAAAAATAATTAAATTTAAATTGATATAAAAGTATATTAAATTATTATTTAGATAATTTTTAAAATGATGTACTTTCCTAATTTATTTGGAAATACTTAGCTTTTTAACCAGTTCAGATTATATTATTGGTCCAAGCTACAGAATTTGTGAATGAATTACCAACGTGACATCAAAATTGAATTTCCTATTTTAATGAAAAATGTTGAGAGAATTTTAATTTATTTAAACCTTAATATTCATCAAGAATTCTACTATTATAATTGGAACAAAAAAAAAATAGATAATAAAAAGTAAATATCACAAAATAAAAACTACAAAGAGAATGCAATTTATAAAAGTCATGAAAAATTTATTAAGTCTGATAGAATATTTTATATGATCTTACTTTTTTTTTTAATGCATTCACAAATATGTCGATTGCATTAGTAGTAAGTGATCATAAGTAATTAAAAAAACTAAAAATTAATACTATTAAATTTTATTTTATTAATATTTTTATTATTTTTGAAATTAAAAAGATTTAAATTTGAAGTCTGTTGATTAAAAAAATATTGTTAATTATAAGATTGAATATTATTTGTATGATTTATTGATAAAATAAAAATAAATTATTATTATTATTATTATTATTATTATTGGCTTTGAATTTTCAAATTTTGCACGAAATTCAAACTTCATTTTCAATTACAATTTAATTAAAACTTTAATATATCCAAATCCTTTTAATTAGTTGAAAAGCAAGCTTCCCTCCCTCCCTCGGTGTATCCCCACAACAATCTCTCTCTCTCTCTCTCTCTCTCTCTCTCTCTCGCACACACACACTATCTCGACACGCGCCAAACACGCGCAGGTGGATGCACCCACTCGTCTTCACTCCAAAGCCAATCAGAGCCTCACTATTCCATCTCCTTTCCGTCGCAGGCTCGCTCCGATCGGCCCGGGTCGCCCCGACCCGAATCCAAAACATCACCGCCGCCTCCGTGTTCTCATCGTCGATTCCCAGAATGGCCATCCCCCCGAGGCTCGCAGCTGGAGCATCATCAATGACATCCGCCTTAGGCGGCAGCGACGGCGGCGGCGGCGGGGGGAGCGCCACTGACGAAGGCATCGCCAGTAGGTTCTGGATCAAGTTCCGGCGACAATCGATTTTCGCTGCGTATACGCCCTTTGTGGTTTGCTTGGCCTCGGGGACGCTTAAGATGGACAGTTTTAGGCATTACATCGCCCAGGATTTTCACTTCCTCAAAGCCTTTTCTCAAGCGTGAGTCTCTCTCTCCCTCTCGCTCTCTATAGAAGAAGCTCTGCAGATTTTGTTCTTGCTTCGATCTGTAATGGATTAAACCTGACTGAGGCATGAGTTGATCAACTGTGATCGAAGTTTCAATTGAATAAAAGAAAAATTATATATTACATCTTAGTTTCTATCAGGTTGCTGAAATTGGTAGAAAAGAATTCAAAGAATGGAAAAACTGAGATGAAACACTTGTTTTTGTTTGGGAATTTAGAAAACTAGTTCCTACCTACACTTCGTTAGCATAAACTTGATTACCAATTTTAAGGATTTTGTTACTTTTTTGTGAAAAAGAGCGCATAAAACATATTTGAAAAGTCTTCTTCTTTTCATTTTGTCACTACTTAGCAAATGATTCGAGGGTTAGATTTTTATTATTGGGATTAAAAAGCTATTATCTGAGGTGGGTTTTTCTTTTTATATTTTTTCCTGAATCATCCTGAAATGCACATTTTTTTTTCTTGTGCTTGGTCTTTTTTACATAATGGGGCTGAGGTAAGCGTTTCGGTGTGCTCTCTCTCTCTTGCCTCTTTGTCTATGTGCAGGCATGTTTGTGTTGAGCTGAGGTTGTATTATGATTTGTAGGTATGGGTTGGCAGAAGAGTGTGCTGATGACGACGATGCAAAGTTAGCAATCTCCGAGTTGAGAAAGGCTGTCTTAGAGGAGCTCAAGATGCACAATTCGTTTGTGAAGGTTAGATGCGGAAATCCCTTTTTCTCTCCATTTTCCTTGCCATGTGTTTCCTGTATTTACATCAGTCTATATGAGGAAATTGAGTTCTGTGTTTTCATTTTGGACCCACATGAGTTCTTACTTTCTTCTGCTACTTATTCTTGGAGAAAATAGCTGGTCAATACATATTGCTTAAATTTGCTTGTTTTTATCTTTCCTAAAATTTGATATTGCATGTGTCATACCATTTGAGCTAGTAAAAGCTAACAAATGATTAATTTCTTATCCAACTCTTACCTTCTTTTATATAAGAAATAGCAATTGCATTCAGTTTAATCATTGCAATCCTTAAGTTATAGATATTATTTTGTCACTTTTGGCTGGGTGATAGATTGCCATGACATCCTAGTTTAGGTTAGGTGAAGTTGTCAAAGTGAACTGTGCGGGCACATTGAAATCCATGCCTCGGTGGCACCTCAAAATTTGGCAGAGTGAGCTTATGTTGGCACCAGTAATTCTAGCATCATGCATTTTTAGCTTTACTTTCATGCCATAGAGGAGAAAGTTATTCTGTTATGCTTGAATTTTGATGAAGAATGGTATGTCTTGATGTCCACGGTCATGGTAGAGAAAATTTCTATATTTCCATACCATCACATAGCATTCATGGCTGTGGTAGGAGAAAAGCCTTGTGGAATATTACTTTTCCTTCATAGATACTAGTGGAATGAGCAATGCAGTGTATTGGCTCGTCACCGTGTAAGATACATGTCCTTTCATACCAATACATTGTTCAGCTTATTGTTCGGAATTTTGTTACATACAGTTACTTCTTATTTTCCGTATGGCATGGGAAAGTTCATGCATGCTAGGTTTATAGTACTCTGAGAATTTGTGTTATGCAGGAATGGGGAATAGACCCTGCTAAAGAGGCTGTCAATCCAGCGACCACAAAATACACAGATTTTTTGCTGGCTACAGCCTCTGGGAAGGTTGAAGGAGTAAAGGCTCCGGGTCTCCTTGCGACCCCTTTTGAAAGAACAAAAGTTGCAGCATACACTGTGGGTGCCATGACACCATGCATGAGGCTGTATGCCTTTTTAGGAAAGGAAATTCAGGCACTTACAGATTTAGAGGACGACACTCACCCTTGCAAGAAATGGATTGACAGCTATTCATCTGAGAATTTCCAGGTAAAACGATTTCATGTGGCATTGTTCCTATGTTAACAATGCTTGATTTGATTGCACATTACAGTTTTTTGGTTACAGTCTGGGAAGGAATGTCTATAAAATAAATGGCCTTCTTGTTCCCAACATTCTCAACAATTGTATTGTTTGAAATCTAGGCATCAGCTCTGCAAACCGAAGACTTGCTGGATAAACTTAGTGTCTCTTTGACCGGCGAAGAGCTTGATATCATTGAAAAGCTTTATAATCAAGCAATGAATCTTGAAATAGGGTTCTTTAGTGCGCAACCACTTGCTCAGCCAACTGTAGTTCCTCTGATAAAGGAGCATAACCCTGCAGGGGATCGCCTTGTGATATTTTCCGATTTTGATTTGACATGCACTGTTGTTGATTCCTCGGCCATTTTGGCAGAGATTGCAATAGTAACAGCACCAAAATCTGATCAGTCTCAACCTGAGAATCACATTACTCGGATGTCATCAGCTGATCTGAGGAATACCTGGGGTCTTCTTTCTGGACAGTACACTGAAGAATATGAACAATGTATTGAAAGTATTATGCCCCCTGACAAAGGTATGATCATCTGCCTTCTTTTATGATACTCAGAACCAGAACTCTCACCATTGAACACAGCATAGAAGCATTCGATTAAGGTTACTTTGTTTGCTTATAACTATTTATGATATTGCAGAGGAGTTCAGCTATGAAACTTTGTGCAAAGCACTTGAGTCACTTTCAGAATTTGAGCAACGGGCAAATTCTAGAGTGATTGAGTCTGGAGTTCTTAAAGGTCTGAATTTTGAGGACATAAAACGAGCTGGTGAACGTTTGATTCTTCAAAATGGTTGCACTATTTTTTTCCAAAATATTGTGAACAGTGAGAAATTGAATGCTAATGTCCATCTGCTCTCATATTGTTGGTGTGCTGATCTCATTAGGGCAGCCTTTTCATCAGGTATGCTTTAATTTTCAGCAAAGATCCCTTAGCATCCAAAACATTTGCATAAACATTTTCATATTGTCCATCTTTTTGGCTGCATACACCCCCCACCCAACCTCCCATAATGAAGAAGAATGAATAGAGGCGATGAAAATTGTTGCTCCGCATAATTGACAAGAGTTTTGTGTTCCATATTCAGCTATTTATGTGCTCTTTCATTGATCAGGGGGATTGGATGGTCTGAGCATACATGCAAATGAGTTCATTTTCGAAGAATCAATATCAACAGGTGAGATTGTGAAGAAGGTAGAGTCTCCTGTGGACAAAGTTCAAGCCTTTAGAGACATTTTAAAGAACTACACTGATGACAAAAAGAATCTGACTGTGTATATTGGGGACTCTGTTGGTGACCTGCTTTGTCTGCTCCAGGCAGATATAGGCATTGTGATTGGATCCAGTTCGAGCCTACGGAGAGTAGGAAGCCAGTTTGGGGTGTCTTTTGTACCATTGTTCCCTGCATTGTTAAAGAAACAGAAAGAGTATGCTGAAGGAGGCTCTTGTTGTTGGAAAGGAATTTCTGGCACTCTATACACCGTCGCTAGTTGGGCTGAAATACATGCCTTTATGTTGGGGTGGTAGAACCATTTTTTGTTCTCACACTCTTCTGCATGTTAGTTAGGAAAAATGAAGATATCAGCTACATATAATGGAACATCGATACAAGTGTGGCCAGTTTTATTAGTGGCCACAAGTCTGCTGCTGTTTCCTCTTAATGTTCTCTGCAGATCTTCCATTCAGGAACATAATATCATTGGACGGGCTGGATAATACCGTGAACTGGGGTATGTACTATCTCCTGTACTTTTACACTACACTTATCCTCATTTTTCTGCCAATTAATTATACAAGCATCAATTATATACTAGTGTGCTTAACATTATGAATATTGTTTTCCAGGCATCCATTGATTTATGCAGCGGAACTTATAAGAGCACTTCTTACCAATTCGTCAATATGGTATTTCAGACTGTATACTGCTGCTATATTTTGTGTTTTTTGGTAGGTTATTGCTATCAGTATTTGGTAGGGATGGCAATTTGAAACTTCAACATGAATTTTGATCGGTGTCTGCTTTGTCTGACACCAATATAAAGTGCGATAAGTTTTATGCTGGCAATTGTTTGTACTCTTATTGGTCTTCCTTGACCATTGAATGGATGGATTTTGGTTTTCCATTTACTCATTGTTCAAAGCATTTATGCATGAAATTGTCTGCCTTTGGAATGCTACTGAGCTTTTTTCTGTCTTTGCTATCAAGGCAATGGTACCAAAATATGTTGCTTGTTAATCATTAGTAACACTACATGATGGAGAGTATCAGATCCTATAGGGAAATCGATATGATCCAATGAACTCCACTCAGGGATTCTCTCCACCATAGCTTATTAGCTATTAGCATACAGCAAATAAGCACTTGGCCGCTAGATGATGCATAGGACCATATGGGTATATATTAAGCAAAATAAGAGAGCAAGAAGAAGAGGGAAAGAATGCCCCATGTACATGTCTTCCTGTTCTTGTAGGCTATCTTGAATTTACCTACTTACTTTTCTTAATAATAATAATAAACAAAGATTGGCCTAGCACAAGTTAAAATTTTTTTTCTTGGCAATCAAAGATTTATTAGAAGTAAGATGTACAATAAAAGTAATTATAGATACGTAAGATCTTAATTGTTGAATGCCTTTCAACACAAGATTTTAAACAATATGGTAGTAGCTCCTATTAGGTGATAGGCAAAAATCTTTCTTTATTGGAGGGTAGGCATGGTGTGGAGGGGGCCTTACTGTTTCTTTTGTACGAGAATCATGATTTTCAATGGATTTTGGATTCTTCCATTATCACCTGCCATGATCCGCAGTAATGTGGTTTAGTGTAAAAGCATTACCCAATTGGCTGAGCATACCATTATTATTATTATTATTGTAAAGCTGGTGTCATCAACAACGAAAAATTAAAAATGCTACTAAATCAGCAATCTCCAAATTTTTAATAGATTATGGGGATGTGGAACATCGTTGATGCTCTCTCCGACGACTTCAAAAATTGGATTCCTTAAAAGCAAAAGTTAATTAGTTGGATTAGCACTTGCAATCAGAACCATAATTGAAAAGATTCTTCCACTTTAATTAGTCGAATCCAATAAAATCCTTAACCATCCATCCAATGACTGCAAAATTGACTTCTAACTAGATTCGAACTCACTGCGTCAACGTGCCCCCATTTGACTTTACCCACTTCCTATTTGAGAGCACTTTTTTTAGTGTTGCAAATTTGATTACAGTTCATCGGCAAATGCTAAAATTATTTAAAATTTTATTTTATTTTCTTAAACCCAAAAGGTCCAAACTTCACATTTTTGTTTCCTGAGCTTTTAGGGCATCTTTTTTAAAGTGCTCTTCAAAGTTAAATGCACCTTATATAGCAACATCAACACACAATACAGCAAATTATATTTAGAGGGTAAGAAATGGTTAATTCCCTCTATTAAACAACTGATAAGTATCTGAAATTTGATCTTGAAGTACCTCTAGAGATGTCTAAGTTGTGGTCCCTTTTCTCTTCAATTGAAGTAACCCCACACTTGAATTAAGAAGAAATATGGTAACCCCCCCCCCCCACACTCGTGCAAGGTCCTCACAAAAGTTGGGCTTATCCTTTCACTATGTTTTCTGTCCTTTTACCTTTATATTTTCTTTTGTGGATCTTTTGTAGTTGCTAGCTGTATTGTCCCTATAAAACCGATTATGCAAACCTTATTGCAAAGACCCCCCCCCCAAAAAAAAGAAAAAAGAAGTTTTATTATTATTCTTACTAATGGATCGATATGAACACCACAATAATTAATTAACTTATAGTATTCATTTTAAATGCATTTACTGGACTTATTGCTACTTAACAGAATGTAGAACGTGCTACACTTGGCTGTAAAATCCATTTATATACAAAGAATTTTCTTCAAAAATGTCACTCCATCTTAGAATTTGGGAGGGATCAATATATTAATTAAATCTTGAAAAGACTACAGGTGTAATTTTCCATGTTTTACTCTAAATTCATCAAAAAAAAATTATATAAAAGTTATAATTCACAGGTATTCTAGATGTGTATATATTATATTATGATAATCATTAATTGCACATTTATAGTTTTTTAATGTATGATTGCAATTAATGATAAAGATCATAAATTTGCATTTAATAATCTGTATACGGTTAAATTAGTTGTGTCCTAATAATGAAGTTATCTAAAACCCGGTTGTGACCTTAAAAAGTTGGAAATAAATCAACACCATGCTAGTGGGGATTAAATTTAATTCACGCTTTAAATTATTGAGTTCTAAATTAATAAGTCCAACCAACATTTTCTCTTAACCAATTTTGATGGTTTGTTTATTTAATCCCATGATGGACCCATCAATTGCATGGTTCATTTTATATTCTCACTCTAATAATAGAGAGGTTCCTTAATTGATGAGATATTCCATTATCCATCATAGGACAGAAATAAATATAAAGTAGGCCCTCACATGTACGTGTCCTACATTATACACTTGGTTTTAATTAGTTCTTTGTATCGTCCGTCTAATTGCTAAATACAAGAACAAAGAAGGCCATTGCCTTACTATATAGGTAACACCATCATCAGCTAAATTTTCCCATCTTCTTCTCTTTCTTTCTTCTTTTTCTTGATCCAATATTCTTCACTCACTCTCTCTCTCTCTCTCTCTCTCTCTCTCTCTCTGTGTTTGTCTGTCTGATTTTTCTTTTTTATCGCAGCCGTTCAGGCTGATTATATGGAGACCATGGAACTTTTGAAGATGAGAAGAAGATTAAGATGCCATCTTTCGTCAATGTTTAAAGGATTCATTGCCAGTAAGTTGGCATCAGAGCTGTGACTTGAAGAATGGTGATTTGAATTTGAGGTTTTGCAACCTCTAGGCAAGTCTAATGCTTGGCTTCTAATTGTCGTTCCCTTTCCATGTTTAGAATATAGATAATGTTTGGTTACCAATAAAATGGAAGAAAATTAATAAAACGAAGGCGGGATGTTGGCCCCATATGTCACTTACGTTCCAAGTTTTTTCCTTGATCACTTTGATATGTTATTTGTGACATTTACTAGTAGTTCTTTAAATTCTTGTTCATTGAAGATTATTGATGATCTCGGAGATTATTATAGAAACCCCACATAAACTAGAGTGTTGAATTATAAACGTTCATTGGTTATATCTACTTCCATTATTAGCAAATGTGTTCCTACGATCTAAAAGTGCTGTAAACAAGCTTATCAAAAATAATAATAATGAACCAAAAAACAAAGGTGCTGTAACAAGCTGTTCTTTGTTGTTTTGATGCAACACTTAATTAGGTGTGATTACAGCACAGACAGCCAAAATTACACTGCGTTAGCTAAAAAACCAACGAGGGTTTTGGTTCAAATCTTGATTCCTAGTCTTTGTTAGCAGCTTGGTCAAGTAAATTCGATGTGAAGAGATAACATATGATCCAATAAGAATAAAAAAGATCTCTATTAATTTTATATAGTGTGATTATGAGTTAAAATGATCAGGAATGGTTCCTTTCAACTAGGGAAGAATGTGAAGTTTTTTGGTCCAGCCTAGTACTTGAAAATGGAGATGAAGCAATGTTATCCAAACCCAAATCTTCCTATAAAAAAATTATACTTTAATTAATAAAAGTAGTTAAAGAACAATTCATAAATGTTTGGTAGGATATGATGGAATGTAATTAACTATATCATTAATTGCATTACATCACATCCTGAAACACATCACTTTAATTAGTTAGTTGTTTGAGTCAGGCATGTTCAGCACTGGAAAGAAAGAAATGTTATTTGGCCACCGAGGATTATGTCATAACTCATTAATTATGTCTCCTCCATAAGCACACAGGACTTAATTATGAAGCAACGTATTGGAAACCTATAAAATACAGTATATCCAACAGTTCTTATATTCTTTTTTATTTATTTTTAAAATTCAATAAATATTTCACCAGATTATGCTACATTAGTATATTTCCATTGTGTTGCTTCTATCTCATTGCCATTAAATTTACCATTAGAATCTTCAAGAATTTGCATCTCTATTTGGATAGAACTCTTCTCTATATACGGATAGGGGGCCTCACAAACATATAAACCCCATCTAATTACCAAAGCCATTCCAGCAATTTTGCCCAAATTGGCTCAAATACAATGCATGCTAGGCTATGCAGATGAAGTGGAGAAGTCCAAATTGGCTCCAACCGTATGGTAAGTGATAATGCATTAAATATTCCGTTTAGTGCTAAGATTACAGTGATTAGTCGAACACACACCATCGTACCAGGAAAACATATTCCTAAGCCTGCAAAGCAACTAGACAATCTCACATGTGAACACTACCCAACTCCCACCTAATTATAAAAAAAAAAAAAAAAATCTTAGATCATATCAGCGTTAGTACTGCACACACCCCAATGGGACAGAGAAACCTTCCCAAAAACAAAACAAGGGGTTGTATTTTGAGAGTTTTGGTTTTCTCTCCTCTTATCAATCCTGAGGATATCAATATAGAGAAAGCTGGAATATATGCTATAAAATATTTCGAGCTCTACCTACCATACGGAGGCAAGTTTTTGACACAGATACACTGGAATGACTCAGATTCCAAAAAAAAAAAAAAAAAAGTAATCAAAACTATTGGTTGCACAAAAATGAAATGAAAGAATTGGCACCAAAACGATGATTGTACTTTTTTATAAATCTGAAGAAGCCCACCTCAAAAATTGCCTCCACCTAATATTTCCATAATACTATAACCTTGTAGGTGAATGCAACACAATTAGAAAAGCCAACAATACAGGGCAAATGTTTTTGTAGCTTTCTTCACCTTTGGAATATCAATGCTTGTAGTGAACAATAACTTTTATGGATAAGGATTATAGCACACTAGGCCTTGCCTTTTAAGATCTCCTTTACCTTGTCGAATGTTGAATTATATAATCTATTCTGACTCTGAGTTAGTCCCCCATGTGTCTGCACTAGTGGAAAATGACAGGCAACCAAAAAGAAAAAGATAATGAGCATTGAGTCCATCATTTTTTAGCAATTTTCTATTGGCTATGTGACTCACCAAGGACAGAGAGGAAAAAGGTTGGCAAAATTATTATCCATGGTGGATTAGTTCAATGACAGATTACTAACAATCAAAGAAGACTCAAAGCAACAAAAATGAACACATACACGGTTAGAAGGCTTCCATAGCATTTGTTAAAAGATTTTGTTCTGCCGACCAGCATTTTCAGTTTTGACCAGAAGACATGACAGGGTAGCAAGTTGCACATCAAAATTCACCAACAGTAAAACACAAGTAGCATCAGAAAGTGGGGTAAATTCACAAAATAGATTTTAGTGAAAACAAGGTTATTGTCAAGGCTTTGTACATCTGACTATTCTTTAGACCTTACATTTCCCAAGACCTCGCGCTGTGAGAGTCTTGTAGTTACCTGCATAAAATAAAAGTTGGTGCAACTGTGTGAAGATGCTCCAATGGTTAAGAACTAGGAATTCCAATTCGATCATATGAAAAGCAAATGCGGAAAACAGTCCGTACATCCCTGAAATAAAAATGACAGCAAAACAACTTCCACAAGAAAGATGATATAAAACAAATGTAACACAAAGGTAAACTCATTATATAACTTGAGGAGCCTTTAAAGGCTATATAAAATGATGGCATGTTAGTCATCATCATGATCGCAAAGTATTTAGGCAGGATGTGGAATTCATTATTCTCAGCAAGAAGCAATGAATGAATAAACAGATAATAAAAACAAAAATACGCCTGTCATCATTACAAAAAATCTAAAGTAAAGAACATAAACATAAGCAATTTGGTTTGTCAGATGACGAGATCCACACAAAATAATTCTTTAATGTTATGCTGGTCTACTTATATCTTCAGCTAGACATCCTTCATGGGTCGTTTTGATGTCCAAGTCATCAAACCCAATTGCCACACTGCTTGCATAAGCCGCTAAGCATCTGTCCTAAGATTTTCCACAGGCAATTTCTGCAGCATCCTCTTTCAACCATGAGGCCCAAACCCACAAGTTCACACCAAGACAAAGAAGAAAGGAAAAGGACCAAAATACTGTTGTAGAAGGAGAAAAAGTACAAAACAGACTTCTTCCTTTCAGCTCAAAAATTACCATCTACAAATGACATTAGCAGGACCTTTATCTACTTTCATTTCCAGCCACAGTCCTGTTCGTTCTAATTTGTTCACTAAAAGATTGACGACGAGGGTCAAATGTTTTAAAAATCAAAAACCTGAAACTGAAAGAGCAATTCTTGATTGACATTACATGACTTCATATGCTGTGTTAGTCAACATATTTTGATTTGAGAGCCATAGCAACTAATATGCCAACAGAATTATTGAAACAAGTGAGTCCATATGAGACTCCATACAACCACTTTAGACAAGCTGGAAACCAGGACTCATAATGCAACAAACTTCACATCTCTAGAATTCATTGCAAAAATTCAAAATTGAGTGAATCAATGTCACTATAATCAGACAACTCTGAAAGTGTTTTTACAACAAACCTCCTGGAAGAAGGCATTTCTCTAATTTGATACTTACATAAGGATCTATGGATTATATGGCTGACAGATTACAAATACAAGCCAAAATACACTTACATCATCACCCTAAGGCACAAGTCAACATAAGAAACATGTGCTTAGGCGTGTTGGTTCCCGATCTTCAAAGCCTCTCAAATATGCTCTGATTCCAAGGTGCTCTGAAGCATATGTCATGAAAGATGCCAAAACTAAACCTCCCACAACCATCAACCCTAGCCTGTGAAAAAATCACATATTGTCTCTCTTGATTTGGCTTTTTCAATGAAGTTACATAACAAACAAAAATAATTCAACTTATTACAAAAAGAGAATTAGAATGTTAATGTTTACATGAAATGTTGATCAAGTACATTACCTAGTGAATAGAGCAGTAATCCCAAAGATACAGGGCAACAATGGGGCAGTAAGAGCTAAAAAGGCCATCCCCAACCAATAATAACGAACAGGAAATTGACAAGATGATCCTACCCGTTGATGACCTGCAACACATGCAAAAAACAGCAAACTTATCCTAGATTGGTAAGGAAAACAAGAAGATGTTTGTAAGTACAAAGTATGTGAACTACCTTTTCCAGAATCGTCATCAGAAGATTCTGGATGAGATGAAACTGATACAGCTTGAGTTGCTGCCATCCTTCCCCAGAGATAGGTAAAATGGAGAAAACCTCCAAATAGAAGAAAGAACATTGTGAAGGTCCACTCATACATTAGGAGCAAACCAGTCCATGGCTTCACTTGCCGGGGCACAATTGCGAGACCAAATGCAAGGGAGACCAAAGCAGCCATAAAGCACGCACAGATGGAGACTCCACCCATATATGGGGGCACCTTGGACTGAGCACCATTACAGAACTATTTAATATCAACACAGGAATGCTCAAAATCCAGATTATAAATACATAACCTAAATTAGGGCAAACATGAAAAATCAGAGATAGACAACAGGAAGAGGAAACTAACCCGATGGGCAAAAGTTTCTGAAGAAACACCAGAATAAGCAATAGTTCCACGTGATCTGACTTTGTAGTACAGGTGCTTGAGCTGATCACACAAAGAACTTCTGCAGAATGTCCGTGTCTTTACCAAAATTTAAGACAATCCCAAAAATACAAAGTCAAATATTAGTGTGATTCCCAACAATTAAAAAATTTACAAGCGTCAAGTAGCTAACCTGAAGAAATGAATGGTAATAACAGAATAACAAAGCACATAATGGTAACAAGAACAAGAATTTGACAAGAAGTTCGTCCTTGGGATTTCTGCCACCTCCAGTTCCAGGAAGGGATTCCTCAAGCTCTTGCCTAACACTCTGTAGCATTACCAAGCAAAATCATAAAAGTTACCATTACTTGTCACCTAACTCCCACCGCAGAAAGCAACCAAAAAGACTTCACAAGCTCCAATTTGAAAACACAATTTAGGCACATAATAGACTCTACCAATTTTCTCCTAAAAATCTGCTAGATCATGAAGAGCACTAGAGCAGAAACTATACCAGAATAAAAAAATCACACTTATTGGCAGCTACCAAAAAAAAAAAAAAAAAAAAGGCCAGCAACCCAATCCCATCTGCCAAACATGCAAAACTATAAAAAATGCTAGACCAGAAGGTTCTGAAGAGAAATTTGTACAGTTAATATACTAAGAGTAATGAAATTCAATACCTGCCATACATCAACTGGTCTTAAAAGCCAAGATGTCCACCAGTCCCAAGGTTTAAGAGGGCCAAGTGTATAGTGAATAACATGAAGTTCAGTCTCATCCACCATCCACTGCATGTATAACATACATATCTGTAAAATTCATCAACTAGAATAATCACTTGAACAGGCAAAAAGAAGACCACAGCAATTCCTTAGGAAGATACAGTAGCTGTCACCATCAGAAACATGCAAACACTGCAAACTGGGGATCAAAGCTCTGCTGTTGATGATCCTTATTGCACTGAAACAGATTTGTGATGAACCAACAACCAGCCCAATGATGCAAACTACTGACAGATGAGTTTTGGTACAGTTCTGACAAATATAGAAGCTAGAACCAAGTCATGCCCCAAAGGGCCCCCTGATGATTAAAGAATCGCCATATCATCTAAATACATGAATTACCTTGTTAGCAAGCATGTAAAGACCAACATCTGCATTATACAGAGTAGAAAGCCGCTCCATATCAGGTACAGGTCTAGACTTAAAAACTTCCTGGGGTAAATTAGGTTGGAAAACACGTGCATTGGGAAAGTCAGAATAATATGAATTCAGAAACCCCTGATCTCCTGTTATCAAGAATCAATGCAATTTTATCAGATAGACAGATAAATGGATGATGAAAACAAGAAGCAGAAAAAGAGGAAAGAAATTTTGGTGGCAATAAGAAAATTATATACCAATTTAAACAAGAGCTGAAGAAATTAAATATTCTACAAATTTTTCTGTCTACAAATTGACATCACAGCCTCTTATGTGGATCTATACAACTTATGAGGTAAATATCAACCAAACCATATAGTTCTCCATGTAGATGTAAATGCCATGAACAACAAAATTAGACAGAACCATGGAAACTGAGAACTCTAAAAGGATTCTGACCAATATATAACTAATTCACTCATCTCATATAGCAGTTGACTTAGATATCAAGGACTGCCTCAGAAATATATGTCAAATAAAACAGCATTAAATAAAAATTGTCATCCAAATATTACACATGAAAATGGAGATGAGAAGAACAAGTTAATCTATTAGATACTGCTACAAACTAAATTAAAGGGAATACTTTTACCTCCAGTGTAAGAAGGCAAAGTGTTTACTTTGGTCATCATGTCATTAAAAACTGATTCAGATGGTTCCACCACCATGACTCCAGAATTCAACCTCTCTGAATGCTTGAGATTAGCACAGAATTTTGCACATTTAAAGAGATCCTCAATATTTTTCACCACAATAGTATCTGCATCGAGGTATACAACTGCATGAAGGAGATTCCACAAGTTAGCAAAACTACCAAAAAAATGTTCCTCATCGGTTGGCTAGAGAAAATCTGATACCCAATAAGCAACAGACAAATATGTAGGACCACCTTTACATTTCACTTGCATGACCTTTTCATTTTTCCTCTTTTTTGGGTTAGGTAGGGTGGGCTGGGTTGTTTACCTTTTTTGTATCTTGTCATGTTAAATATCTTAAGCTTGGTGTAAACACCCCAAAATCTCTTTGGCCGAACTTGATTAGGATTTGACAATAAGCTAATCTTCTCCACTATCCACCCATCAGCCTGCAAGAAAATGTACCCCCGAACAAATGTGAGGAGTAAATTTTCAGGTCCAAGCAATATATCACTCCACCAACAATTTCAGAACCAATCGACCGATGTAGAGGAAATTTATCCTTTTTTTCTTAAAAAGAAAAGAGCAAAAAATTAATCAACAACATTTTTGAAAAAAAAAAAAGGAAATATAAAACAAAATTGCCCCAACTAGTTGCCTTAGTCTTTAAATAAGATAGAAGAAGTCACAGCCAGTCACTTTATACCTGGCAAGACAATTATGATCTCCTAGAGTTCTAAGCCTGCATTACTCCATTAATTAAAATAATAGACTTTTTCACTGAACAACGAAAGCATCTTCACAAACCAATGAACCATAGAACAACTAGCTTCCTAAATTTCCTAATCCTCCAAACACAGCATCTAATGATAAATCTCAATACTTATTTTTCTCTCCATCTCTACTGCCTTGATCAAGTTCAGTTTCCTCTCCAAGAAACAAACAAACAAAAAATAGAAAAAGAAACCCAAGAAAGCAAACACTGAAAACGAACTCATAATTTGATCCAATAAAGGATTTCCTCAAGGTGGACCTGGATTTTCTCAGCAAACAAGAAAAGATATTCCACCAAAAAAAAAAAAAAAAGATGAAACATATCAAGAAAACAAGACATCAAGAATGAGCAACCAAGCAAAAGTATATAAATGAAAAAACGATTACCTCAAGAAGCCTATTGGCGTAATCAGAAACACCGTCAGAGACTAAAACCACCATGTCCTTCTTCGATCCAGTGTTCCTAATCGATTTCCCCAAAACCCTAACTCCTAACAGAAACTCATCTCCGTACAACAGCGTCACGTAAGCCATCTCCGTCCTCTGTGATCCAACCGAAACTCCACTCTGAATCGAAACCAGCGCGATTAGTATAAACTGAACCACTAATTTTGATAAGCTCATTCTAATTACAATCATATCTCCTTTTCTTTTCTTTTTTTTTCCTTTTCTTTCTCGTCTGCTGTTTCGATTATTTTCTCGAGAAAACCGAAACAATTTTCTCGAGAAAGTAAAATAAATTGCTTCCTATGTTTTGGCTTATGTTTGCGCAAGTTTGGCTGTATGAAAGTTTTAAATTTTATTCTTTTTTTTTTAATTATTATTTTTAATTCCGGCCGCCTTTGACCTTTTGACTTTCCCTTTTTTGCCTTTTTTGGAACGTTCTACGGCGGCCGTCGAGTTGATTTAGAGTTTTATTAAGTATTATCGGAATTTGGAGGTACACTTATATTAAATAATTTTAATAATAAATTATAAGTAACTTATTATTTATTAAAATATATATTAATTGAAACGATGAATTAATTGTATTTAAGAGTTAATATTTTATTGATATAAGTGTGCATTTATTTCTCTATTTATGCAGTAGCCCTTTTGTTTTATTTAACAGAAAATGCTTTGTATGTCAATAATTACGTAAATAATCCATTGACAATCAAAAGCCACGCAAATTATACTAATTATAATTCCAAAATGTTACTTTGGATGTTTTGATGGTGCTCTGAGATATGAGATTCATTTCTTCGCAAGACGATAGTTATCATAATCTGTTATATTGTATTAATTTATTTATGAAAATAAAATTATTTTTAATTATAATATTTTTATACATTTTAAATAAATATTTTTTCATATCTATATTTCAATAAATTATTATTGTTATAATAAGTAAAACTTTGAGGCTGGATAACTTTGATCCGATTTTCTCAATCGCTGAACTCAATTTGCTTGCTGCTACCACAATCTGGCAAGTGCACTTACAGCCCTCAGTGAACCTTTAACCAATGCAAAATTACAACTAAGAATAAGTGGTACAATTAGACAATTAATTGTCATTGTAGTCTCAATTTTCTCGCATTTGTCTTGCATCAAAATAGTTTGCATCCATACAGTGAAACCCCTATGTGCCGAGACACACATAGATTGTCTCTCGGTTCGCCCTGGACATTAAGAAGGTCTGGTCCTCCAATGCTGGGAGATTGAAATCCAGGTGTTATCCCGTACCTTTGAGGGTGAGACTCGCGCCATTGATGGACACTCTGAAGTGGGCTGCCCCAATAATCGAAACTGCACCCGGTAGCATTGGTAGGAGAAAGAGTTTCTACTTGAAGATCCTTGAAATTGGGTCATATCCGAAGAAGAATGCTTAATAAAAGAAAAACATTTTACGCGTTGATTAACAGTCTTGGTCGGAAAATGCATTCAATGGTCTTAAGATTTGCTTTTTATTCTTTAAAAAATACACAGTGATTGGTAATTTTGCCCATCCAAATTGTCCAATCCATACTGCCTGTCACGGCCAATCATTCAATCTGCAAAATTTAAACTTCGTGTTTGAATTATTATTATTATTATTATTAATTTGGTCCTAATGGGTTTGAAATTTTTGAATCAGTTGATGTGTAAACTCTTAACAACTTCACTTTAGGGCCAGTTCCATCCATATTCATTTGGGCTTAACTTTGTGTGCTCTAAGAGTTCAACCAAATATGTGAACTTATTGGGCCTACACGATGGCTCAAGAATCTAAAAAGACTCCCTCCCGTTGAGTTCAAAATTTTCGTGTTGTTCGAGTGCTCAAGACACTCCTATTTTTTCACTATGGAATTAATATATATATATATATATATATAAAAAAAATTTAAATTTAAATTTGAGATCTTTAGTCAAAAATGAATTCAATGCCAATAAACCATAACTTATTGGTTAACCATGTATTTATTTACGGGCAAGAATTATTCATTTATTTCGAAGAAGGGTCCTAACCTATCTATCCCCAATTTTCTTTGCTTTACTTTTGTGCTTTTGACTTCTTGTTTTTGGGTAAGGAATGATGGGATGATTCATAGTGGGGTTGGCTATGGCCGTGGAATAAAGCCATGTGGGGGCACCCAAAGGCATAAATATATGGCAAAGGACACAACATGTTCATATCCTTAATGCAATGTGAGGGTGTCCTATTGCCAATAATGGCTACTTTTTTGAGTTTCTTTCTCAGGCAAGCTGGTCCTTGCACATGGCCTCCAACCTCTACCCCCATGTTTCAAGGTTTTCAATTATTACCCTTTTATTGGCCAAGCATTGATAATGATTTTCTTTTAAATTGCATCCTTGGATTTTATATTGGCCAATTTTGTTAATAATTGCCAAAGAGCCAGATGTGGGCATGTGCAAAACATTAGAAGTAGGCTCCAATTATGTTTTGGCCAGCAAACCTGCTGTTTGTTTTTGGTAGGCAGAGGCAATGATTGTGGAGGCCATCACCTTCAGGACATTTCCTTAGTGGGACCCATAATTCTCTCTCTCGCACACGAAGAAAGCACCAAGTTGTCTATAGTTTCTAATTTTTCTCTCCACCCTGGAACATGAGGAGATTCTCCTCTACCGAATAAATCATGTTAAGGTAAAGCTTTTAGATTTGAAATAATTTGCTTCAAGCCCAGAAGAACAATAAAAGATTGAAACTTTGGTGTTGTGAATGATTCATGGGGCAGTTGGCATATTTCTAATAACATCTTCCTCCTCCTCCTCCACATGAGGGACAAGAAAGTAACCCTTTTGTTTGTTCCCATTCAAGTAAATATCCACAATTACTTGGACAATGATGATGGTTATGATAGCTTTGAAAGATCTAATGATCTCTCATAGAATGATGACTTTATAAATATTTTATCTTTTTGAATAGAGATCAGAGAAAACAGGGGGAGAAGAAATGTTTGACTTCATTTTACTTAAATATGCAATGGAGGCCGCTAAGGTCAGTTGCCTTACAGTTTCTTGTCTAGAACAACTGCTAAGTAAATAGCCTAAAAGAATAAACCATTGTTGACACTGCATTACCCACCTGAGTTGACCATGATTACTCATATAAGGACACTGAATAGTCGTTAGTCAGCTCTTATCCCTGAAAACACACTCTCCATGTCTAATTGTCTGGCAGATTTCCAGTAAGTCCCAAAATTTCCAGCCATTAAAGTGCACATAATTAAGTTGTTCGAGTCCCAAGAACCCACGTATACACATTTTGTTTTTTTAACTTTGAAAAGCCAGATCATTAGATTCTCTCTCTCTGTCACTCTTCTTCAGGAACACATATAATCTTCCCTGACCATCTTCAAAGCCAAAAATGCCACACATATAGGAGGAACAGACTCAAAAAGAAGATATAATGCAGACCCAAATGCTGTGCTTTTACTCTTTTGTTGCTCTTTCTCTTGTTTTTGCCGAGGGAGCTCAAGCTATAGAGTCAGACGAATTGTCAACTTTGTTATCCGTCAAGTCTGGCCTAAATGATCCTTCAAATCAGCTGAAGGATTGGAAACTACCCAACAATGCTGCTGAAGACTGGTTACCTCATTGTAACTGGACTGGTGTGTCATGCAACTCCAAAGGTTTTGTAGAGAAACTTGACCTCTCCAACATGAATCTCAGTGGCAGTATTTCAGATCACATTGAAAGCTTGAGCAGTCTTTCTGTTCTTGATATTTCCTCCAATGGGTTCGCCTCTAGATTGCCAAATTCACTGGGAAATCTTACCTCCCTGAAGAGCATTGATATAAGTCAGAATTACTTCATTGGCAGCTTCCCCACGGGCCTTGGAAGAGCCTCGGGATTGACTTCAGTCAATGCTTCAAGCAACAACTTCTCAGGATTTCTTCCCGAGGATCTTGGCAACGTAACATCGCTTACAAGCCTAGACTTTCGAGGGAGCTTCTTTGAAGGATCAATGCCTGCTTCTTTCAAGAATCTGCAGAAACTGAAATTTCTTGGCCTGTCGGGTAATAATCTGACAGGAAAGATTCCAAGTGAGATTGGCGAACTTTCTTCTCTAGAGACTGTAATACTTGGATACAATGAATTTGAAGGTGAAATACCCGCAGAGTTTGGTAACCTCACCAATCTGCAGTATCTTGACTTAGCTGTTGGCAGTCTCAGCAGTCAGATTCCAGCTGTATTGGGCAGGCTAAGAAAACTTACTATAGTTTATTTGTACAGGAATAAATTCACAGGAAAGATTCCACCGGAACTTGGCAATGCCACATCCTTATCGTTCTTGGATCTTTCTGACAATCGGATTTCAGGAGAGATCCCAGCTGAGATGGCAGAGTTGAAGAATTTACAGCTCTTGAATTTAATGTGCAATCAACTTACCGGTCCCATTCCCAGCAAGCTTGGCCAGTTAACCAACTTAGAGGTACTTGAACTATGGAAGAACATGTTGGAAGGCTCCTTGCCATTTAATCTTGGGAAAAACTCACCTTTGCAATGGTTAGATTTATCATCAAATTCGTTGTCAGGTGAGATTCCACCAGGTTTATGCAATTCTGGCAATCTCACCAAGCTCATTCTTTTCAATAACTCCATCACCGGTTCAATTCCTATAGGCCTCTCCACCTGCAAATCATTAATTCGTGTTCGGATGCAACACAATCTTATCTCTGGGGAAATTCCTGTTGGCCTTGGAAGACTCCCAACACTTCAAAGGCTGGAATTGGCCAACAACAATCTCACTGGCAAAATCCCAGATGATATAGCTTTGTCCACATCACTTTCTTTCATTGATGTCTCTCGTAATCATCTTGAAGCTTTCCTCCCAGATAGCATTCTCTCCATTCGTAGCCTCCAGACATTCTTTGCCTCCAACAACAAGCTGGAAGGCAGAATCCCTGACCAATTCCAGGACTGCCCATCACTCACAGTGCTTGACCTTTCAAGCAACCATTTATCTGGAGAACTTCCAGAGAGTATTGCTTCATGTGAAAAGCTGGTGAATCTGAACCTTCGAAACAATCAGTTCACTGGTCAAATCCAAAAAGCAGTCTCAACAATGCCTACATTATCTATCCTTGACCTGTCCAGAAATTTTCTGGTTGGTCAGATCCCAGAAAACTTTGGCAGCTCACCAGCTTTGGAAACACTCAACTTTTCATACAATAAGCTTGAGGGTCCGCTTCCAACTACCGGTATGTTCAAGAACATAAATCCAAATGATCTTATTGGCAATGCTGGTCTTTGTGGTGGAGTACTCCCACCATGTAATCAGAGCTCCTGGGCATCAAAGCGAAGAGAAAATCTGCATAAGAATCACATCATTATAGGATCCATAGTTGGAATCTCAGTTATCTTATTTCTCATTATTGCATTTTTCACTGGAAGATGGTTATATAGAAGATGGTATTTGTATAACAGTTATGTGTATGACTGGTTTAAGACGAGCAGCAAAGAATGGCCATGGACACTAGTGGCATTCCAGAGAGTCAGTTTCACTGCGAGTGATATTATAGCTTGCATAAAGGAATCGAATATCATTGGCATGGGAGGGACTGGTATAGTGTACAAGGCTGAAGTTCACCAGTCTCACTCAGTTGTGGCAATGAAAAAGCTTTGGAGAGCAGAAACAGACATCGAAAATGGAGACGATCTCTTTGGAGAAGTGGGTCTATTAGGGAGGCTTAGACATAGAAACATTGTGCGGTTGTTGGGGTATCTTCACAATGAAACAGATGTAATGATACTATATGAGTACATGCCTAACGGAAACCTTGGAACAGCATTGCATGGCAGAGAAGCTGGCAAGTTGTTGGTGGACTGGGTATCCCGGTATAATATTGCAATTGGAGTTGCACAAGGGTTGAAATACCTCCACCATGATTGTTGCCCACCAATCATCCACCGTGATATCAAGTCCAACAACATACTGCTTGATGTAAACCTAGACGCAAGAATAGCAGACTTCGGATTGGCTAGGATGATGCTTCAAAAGAATGAAACTATGTCAATGGTGGCTGGATCACACGGCTATATTGCACCTGGTAAATTCCTCATCTGTATTTTTCACCATAGTTGTTTCTAGTCATTTGATCAAGAAAGAAAATTTTCTTTAAAGAAGCTCGGTGCATGACAATGTCCAATATCTTGTTGCACATGTGACTGCATGCGGTCAAATACTAATAGCATGTTGTTCCACTAACTGCAAAATTTTCTCTCTCATTTCTCAAGCAGAATATGGATACACGGTGAAGGTGGATGAGAAGAGTGATGTATACAGCTTCGGTGTCGTACTTCTGGAGCTCTTGACAGGAAAGATGCCTCTAGATCCTACATTCGGAGAAGCTGTCGATATTGTTGAGTGGATCCAGACAAAGATTCGAAACAACAGACAATTAGAAGATGCATTAGACCCCAATATTGCTGGAAAATGCCAGCATGTGCAGGAAGAGATGCTTCTTGTTCTCCGCATTGCAATACTTTGTACAGCAAAGCTCCCCAAGTACAGGCCGTCTATGAGGGATGTCATAACAATGCTTGGAGAGGCAAAGCCACGAAGGAAAAGCGATTGTCACCATGATCCTACCAAAGAGAAGCCAATCTTTAGCAGATCACCTGCAATGGGACTTTTTTAGGAACAACTTCGTTTTCAGGAACACTTTTCTTCAAGCTCCGGTTTTTTTTTTTTGTGTGTAATTCTCTCTTATGTAAAAATTTTCTTTGATTACATTTGTTCTATAAGTTCACTTACAACCGTCAGTGCATCACGCAGCTGATATCTATACATTGTCAAAAGAATAAAGTTGAAATATTCCAAACTACCTTGTAAAATTCTCTCTCAGTCCACTGATATGAGGATCACATTGTCCATTGCAAGTCATTTTAATTTTTCTAGCAAATGAAATGCAACTTCATATCAGTACATCTTTATGTAAAGCCATCTAAGTCATTATGCCTAAGATCGCAAGCATAAAGAAAGAAATGCGAAATAATCTTTCCAATATGCTACATAACGTCATCAGAACCAGTAACTTTCAAAGAACCAATTCATGAGAAGGAAAAAATGAGGCCATTTCTCAACCCAAACCTACTTCTTGTACTATATCTTATGATTACTTCAACGAATTTAATTTGACAAAATGCCATCTTCATAATGGACAAGGAAAGCTGGGCTCATAATAAAAGATGGGGTTTCACCAATCCAAAAAAAGATGGAGAAAAAAATTAAAAAAAAAAGAAGAAGAAGGTTGGCTTTTCGCCTTTCACCATGTGGGAAAATATCAATTGTCGAGCCAAACTTATCCTCCACGTTAGGCAGAAGCACCAAAAAGAACAATTTCCGATCCATTCCCTACTACATCAAGAAAGCTGCTAGAAACTGGCTGAAAAAGATCAGGAGCAACTTTTCATCACCATATCTCTTCTGTCATTTTCTTCATATGAGCCTCTGGATCATTCTGCAGCTTCCTTGTTACTCTGAGAACTTGTTTTATATGTTCAGCAAAATTAATTGAATGTTGCTTCAAGTAGAGGGTGCAGGGCCTTCAACTTCCGCAACACTGGACAGAGTCATTTGCTCGAATAATTATCTTTGTATAATTTCTATTTCTTTCTGAATTTCAAACCTGGAGAGCTTTTAGTGGAACCTCTTCGCAGACTGCAAGAAAACTAGAAGATGCTCATATTACTCAATTGAGAAAAGGAATACGGTAAAAAATAACAGCATAGCAGCTCATATGCACCACATAATATGAAACCTATGCAAGCTTAGAAAAGGAGAAATATTTGGTTGCCAACTTGCATCCCACTCAAGTCTCAACTTAAGAACATCTATCATGATTGGTACCTACTTGAATTTAAAAATATTTTGACAGTGAAACAAATAATGAATAAAAATAATAACAAGTAATTTTTATTTTTAATAAATATATGTAGTAATTCACATATTGATAATATATATATATTTTATCTTGAAAAACAATAAAATTACTCAAAAAATTGAGTAATCATAGGTTATCCACTCTTCTATATTAAAAAGAACCCATGTATATATGCATATGACTCATCAAACCTAGAGGTTATCACTAAAAATTAACTAGAAATTCATCATCAATTCTTTAAAACACCCATAAAAAAGGATAAATTGAACGAAGATATTTTTATGGGTCAACCTCTCCATGAAAACAAAATTAGTATCGCCAATAACTTTTATGTTGCCTTGGTCCTCTAAGCTCAAATTTCCCACAATTATTTTGCTTTATTTCTTAGATCTTTTGAACAAAAAGAGAAGAAGAAAAATATTTGTTTCTTGCATATTTTCAATCTTAAAGTAGAAAAAAAAAAAAAAGAAGACTAATTGTGATCTCTCGCTTATACCTCAATTCTATATAAGATAAAAGAAAATAAATTGAGAATTTGTAATTTAGATTTCTTTTCACAAAAATTTTAAAATATATATATAAATGTCATTTTAAAGTCTCACAAAAAAAATCACATTTTTAGGCAACGTATTAATTACCAAAATTTAATAAAATAATTTGAGTTATTTTTATAATTATATTTATTTAAAATATTAATTTAATTTAACTAAACATCTTAATAAAATTTTAAATTAAAAACTTTATCTAACGCAAACAAACACCTTGATTAGTGGACCACAGGGAAGGTTGGTAGTTTAGAACTTTTACACAAGTCGTTGGTATTGCAAATTGGAAATAGAGAGCGATTGGCTGGTTAGGATATAGTTATAATGTAAAAAAGGAAAAAAGACAACCCTCCAAAAAAAAGAAGAGAGAGAGAGAGAGAGAGAGAGAGCAAAAATAGGAAACACAACAGCGTAAAAGTGACAAAATCGAAAGCGGAATTAGAAGAGAACAGCCGTAGGGAACTTTAAAAAACGCTCAAAAATGGCCAAAAATCCGAAAGTCCCCGCGGCCTACTCTTTTGTGTTCAACACATTAATATTATTATGAATGTAAATAATAATAAGTATTATAACAGCATAACTTAAAAGCTACACACAGACACACACACACGACATCGTCCATCCAGCCGAAAGCGAACGCAATCTCCTTTGGCAATTTCGTTCAATTTGAGTTTTGTTTTTTTTTTTTTGGGCACAAGTATAGAAAATGGCTTCTTCTTTTCCCTCCTCTCGTAATCAAAAGCTCTGAGCGGAGGTTTGGCGGCCGGGACTCTTGGTGCTTCCGTTGACAGTGTGAGTCACTTCTCCATTTCCTCTGCTTTGGGTTTCCTTTTCTTTTTCTTGCCTATTCGTCGACCCCCAGAAATTTTCCGATGTCATTGCTTAGTTTTTATTCTTTATTATTATTATTATTATTTGGTTTCTTGGGTTTTTTATTTTTTAAAGCTTTCGTCTTGATTTCAAGGCAATGCGGTCCCAAGATTTTTTTTTTCTGGGTTTGATTGGAGCCGGTCGGTGAAGTGTTGCTGACTAGAAGGGTTTTATGTCTTCTTTCTATTCATTGCCTTTTTGTTTATTTCGAGGTGGGGATGTTTGGTCGGAGATGTGGAATTGTCGGAAAATGTGGCATCTTTGAGTTCTGTTAGGGTTTAGGATATATATATAGTTCTTGAAAGCGAAATTTTACGAATGCTTCATTCTTGGATATTGGGACACTAAGATTTGTCTCCATTTTTTGAAAGGTTTATTGGGCTTGAATATTTAGGGTTGATGAGTATATTCGTGTTATTATTATTATTATTATTTTGGGGTTTGGGGTGGCGGTAATTTGAACAGAGATGGGGAATTGTAGAAAGATATGGGGTTTTGGGTTTTGTGGAAGGTTCTTGACAATGAGTTTTATGAAAAGTTTGATTCTTGGGTACATGTCATTTAATTGTGGAACTCGAATCTGCTATTAAGTGGGTACTTTGCAGGATATTATGTTTGCTTTATTTTATCCAGTCTGTTGCTATGATATGTAAATTTCAATGACAGGTATTTTCTGCAGATGTGCATGGCCTTGTTTGGAGAGTGAGGTTTAGGTGGAGTGAGATTGCAGGTTTATGTGGGATTGCAATTTAAAGTCAGTTCATGAGGTGCAGGGGAGAGGATGATTGAATTTGGTTGTTTCTATTAGTGTTCCATGTGTATTCTAATTATGTGGTTGCGTTTTTAGGATTTGCTTAAATTAAGTCCAATCTGGGCATA
Source organism: Kandelia obovata (assembly GCA_021464305.1). Classification (NCBI taxonomy): domain Eukaryota; kingdom Viridiplantae; phylum Streptophyta; class Magnoliopsida; order Malpighiales; family Rhizophoraceae; genus Kandelia; species Kandelia obovata. The sequence continues at coordinate 3,729,870 of CM038472.1, forward strand.
CATAACTGTAAAATGTAAACGGGTAGCTTAGAATAACAAATTTAATCCACCTCTAATTATTATGTAGGTTCTCTTGTAGGGTTTGGCATGCTTATTTAATTATTGAGAAGATGAAAGCATGACAGAGTTGGGTCATAGTCCTAGATTTGGGTTACAACACACCTAGAAGAGAGATTTTAATTGTATTAAGGCTATGCTTGGTTGAAGTCTCCAGGAAGATGGGATGCGAGGTTTACTAATATGGCATGCTATTTGTTCTGTTTTGCTTTCACTTTTTTTCTTGTTTTATTTGTTTTGCTTTCTGTTTTTTCTTGTTTGAATTTTCCATTATATGTGGGTAAAGCATCCTAGTTTATAAAATTGTGAACTGATGGACTTGCTGACAGAATTAATTAATTTTTGTAGCTTCTTTTTTGGACAGTTACATATCTTTGCTCTGTTACTTGGATTGGAGATGGAAGAAAAGTGTGAAGTAGAAGATGTTGAGAGTGCTTCTGGTGATTCTTTTATCATGGACTCGGATGATGATGAACCATCGATATCCAGAGAAGATGGAAAAGATGATACAGTACATCATGAGGCATGTCGCTGAAAAATTTCTCACTTTCTCCTTGTCCTCCTCTTACATCCATTTAAGCATAGATTAATTGATTAAGTAACCTTTTTCTTAAACAAATATGGCAACTTCACAGTACCCATTTGTCCTTGGCTAACAAATCCACATTTGGAGTGTCTGACAAAAATAACAATAAAAAAGCTATGTCCAGAACAGGGGGCATAGCATGGGGAGTGAATGTAAAGATATAATAACATACATAATCAATGAATTTAAGCCACAGTGCACTGAGATGGCACTCTTCTGGTGTCCCATTAAATTGTACTTATCTTTCCCTATTTAAGGGAAGGAAAAGGTTCAGGTTCTAATACCAAGTTGGAGTATCCAATCTGATAGTTCCTAGTAGGTGAAGAAGTTGCTAGAACATAATAAGTTTATTCAATATTCAACTATGCTTAATACAGCTGATTTTGTTGTGCATTTATCTGCTTTTATTACCACAATGCAGGAACCTTTGACCGAACAAGAAATAGAAGAGCTGATTGCTGAGTTCTTAGAAGTTGAGAGTAAGGTACCATAATTGTTCGCATAAATTTAGCTTTCTTTTTCAGTTTTTTTTTCTTGTCTTTTTTGAAGTCCACTCATGCTCTTTTAGGCTGCAGAGGCTCAAGAAGCCCTTGAAAAGGAGTCTCTTGCCAAAGTGGAGAGTGAAGTAAGGGATGAGTTGGCACAAACTCTTACTGGTGATGATGTTAGTTTTTGCTGTTGTTGTTGCTCTTCTCTATCTCCTTCCCTATTGATCCCTTGCATATTACTTATACATTTTTCTCATTGTCTATTAATAGTTGAAGGCAGCTGTTGAAGAAGAGATGGCTAATTTCAGGGAAGAGTGGGAAGGTGTTCTTGATGAGCTTGAGACTAACAGCGCTCACTTGTTGGTGTGCCTCTTTTTTCATTTTGAGTAAAATATTTAGTTTTCAATTCACACTTAAATGGCTGCCTATATTTTGAGGCAATAATGGTGGTCCTGGAAGATCAAAAATTTCATTTTCTTATTCCACTTGCATTTTTATACGCGAAATCTTCTTCTATAACATTTGTCCAACTTTATTCTGGGCTCTGTTTTTTATATTCATTTATTAGAATTTAATTTTTTCTGTTTATTAGAATCTTTTTACATGCTTCTTTAGTGTTTTTATAAGTAAATCTTTTTGGAGAGGTGCGATTTAGGACCCCTAACATCTCCTTTAGAGACAACTTTAAAGGGATTGAGGTGGCCATTGTGATTTAACCTGCCGGTTAATGTGTATTTTTAGTGTTTTTAGGGATGTATCATGAATTTTGAGCATCCTAGTCATGTGTCTTGATGTGGCTTTGGGCAAGTTTATTTTCCTAGTGGCAGCATAGCAAGGTTGAGACTTCAACTCTTGTTGTTCTGTACCTTTTGTTGTAAATTAGTTGGAGATTAGTAGTCTGAGTGGTTTGTCTTAAAACTGAAAATATTTGCAGGTCTTAGGTATCATCCAAAGGAGTTTGGTGTAAATGTTTTGAGTTTGAAGACTGGGCCTTTAGGGTAATAGAGTAGGCATATATGTTGCTGTTGCAAACTTAGTGCAAATTATTTGCAAGGCATTTTGTGAGGGTAACAAAGCAAAGAGCCTATCATTGCTTTAATATACCTAACTATCCCGTTGCAAATAAATATAATGACTTTCAAAGTTTGTTATTGTGTTACAAAGTTTTCTTGCTTCATTATGCTTTTGCTTGTAGAACTCTTTAAAGGGTGTCTGAAGTTAATATGATTGGTGGGTGTGGCTTTGTTCATTTTATTTTATATCACAAACAACCTAGATGATCTCTTATACTGAAATTTCCTTTTGAGGACCTGTAGGCTGTAGCCTCAATTGTTGATTCTTAAAGTAGGTATTATCAAGCTATATTGAAATACATTACGTTTCTGTGCATTTTGCTGATTGGAATTTGTAGTCTACTCTGCCATGGTAAGTGATAGTATTACAAAAACCATAAAAGTCCTTTACTACATTGGATGTGTAAAACTGGATTTGGTGGTGTGGAACATATGTATTTTGATTGATGCTAATTGTTGTAGAGCAGCTAGCTAGCTGCCAGGTTTAGTTTGTTCATTTAATCATTGCAAAACAATTTTCTAAGAATGTTGTTGACCCATGAACTCATGGTAGTTCCTAATGTTCACTTGTACATATTGCCTCTGTAGAATATGATAAGCTCTTCTCAATTAAATTTCTTTCTTCATTTTCTAATAATTTATACACCATGTTACTTTTTATTGTTATCTTGTTATTTTATATGGGATTTTAGAGGTTGCCTTTAGCTGGACATTATATTTCCTGCTACATGTTGTCTTGCTTTTGATGAAGCCCCATTAGCTGATGTTCTTTGGTCATTTGTAATCTGTATCAGGTGTGGTACCTTATGCTTGGATGTAAAAGGAGGCCTTCATTATGTATCAAACTTTTCTTTATGATTCTCTTTTGCCCTTGTATCAAGAAAACAATAAACATTTTCCCCTTCATATATCGTTGCTTGTAGGGCACTATGGTTGCAAACTATTTAGCTATTTGCTGCTTTGTTATGCTATGTTTTTTCCTTGGCTAACTTATAACCTGTAAGAAGAATGTACGTGTTGTTCTTTTGATGATTTTCTTTCTATTTTTCCTTTAACAGGAACAGCTTGATGGGGCTGGAATTGAAATACCAAGTCTCTATAAATGGATAGAAAGTCAGGCTCAAAATTGTTGCTTTACGGATGCTTGGAAAAGGACACACTGGGTAGGATCTCAGATGACCAGTGAAATTACTCAGTCTGTAGCTGATGCTGAGAAGTATCTTCAAACCCATAGACCTGTTAGAAGGTATGCTGTTCTCCCTTATTGGCTTGCCAATGTTACTGGTTCTAAAATTCATTGAAAATGATCTGTGTTGTGGGTACAGACGACATGGAAAATTATTGGAGGAGGGTGCAAGTGGATTTCTACAGAAAAAACTTACGATTGATGCTGATAAGGAGGCTTTAGCAGAAAATGGAGATGTAGATTGGTCCTCTCTAAAGAATCTATTCTCTAGTAGTGCTTCTGAGGATGTTATTTCATTTGGCAGCAGGCACTGGGCCTCTGTTTACCTGGCCAACACTCCGCAAGAAGCTGCAATGATGGGACTAAATTTTCCTGGGGTTAATGAGGTGGATTGGTTTCTAAAGTTTCCTATTCTACCTTATGACACTTTTGTTTTACATTCTTATGTCACATGCTTTGTCTCAATGCCACTCATCTTGATATTGTATGGCTTGCTTTTACATCTGGTAAATCTTAATTATTACTAGCTGCGGGAAAAAGGTTAATATTGTTGGCTCAATGCATTGAATTTTGTGTTATATTTTGATTCTGATGTGTCTGAGATGTGGATTTTCCATCTTTATTGGTTTGAAACATGGCTGGAACTTTAGGTTCTTATCCTAATAGATTAGGCTTGGCACGCCATGTATCTATTTATTTGATGTATAATGTACTTTTAAGTATAGGAAATATGTAAAGATGAACCTGTTAATGATTGTTGTCTAATTTTGCCAATCTATACAATTACTTGACAGAATCAATTCCCTTTGCATATCAATTTCCTTCGCATTTAATGGAAGTGGCATTTTCCTTCAATTAGTGGACAGGAGGGACAATGCATTCTTCAATATATTTGCTGATCATTGCTGCTGTCTTTCTTGTATTACTTATACCACTGCTTGACTCAATAGCATTTTCATTTGTCAGAAACTTGAGGCAACCTGTTCCCGTGCATTTGTTTTCTGATTTTTTAGAATTGTTTTTGTTAGATTGAAGAGATTGAAGATATTGAGGGCAATCCAAGTGATCCGTTTGTTGCAGATGCCATAGAAAATGAAAAGGAACTAGTTCTTTCTGAGGAACAGAAAACAAATTACAGAAAGGTTTGTAGAAATTGTTGACTGTGTACTTCTGGATATGTGCAATCTTCAGATGCTTGATAAGATTATCTTAATTAGTGGTATTATTAATAATTATGTTATTTAATACTTGACTTCTGATATTTTCTATACTTTAGTAGGAATAATTCACAGAGTAATATTAAGGGAATTATATTAATGCTTCATAAATATCAGCTTTTCACATCTACTGTGGCTTATGGTTTATGACATGTTGAAACTTTTCTAGTGCCAGTTTAGGGGTCTGCTTTTATTTCTTTTTCCCTGATGTCTGGGTTGCTGTGATTGTTTTCTATTTATGTATTAGCCTCTTATTAGGGAATTACAGCTAAACCTTTTGATCATTCTCAGCTGTTGGTCACTCTTGTGGACTTCCAAGTGAATATTCTTTTCAGTAACACACTCATCACTGGATATTAACTACCAAGGCCTTTCTTGTTAGGAAGCCATGACCTTGTTGAATTTTTGTGATGCTACATTATTTTTATAATTTTCAGCAAATTGTTTGGATGATTTCATCTTTTTCTTGTTTGCTTTTATTTATATGGTGGTCAGAAGGCCATTCATATCCATTTGCCTGTATCCCTCTGTTTGCTCTAATGTTTGTGCATGTTTGAAGGTGCAGAGTCATTAGGATTCATCATGCAGTAAATGTATCAATGTTTCCTGTTTCTATTCAATTGTTGAACTATTTCTTAGCTGCTTGGTTCTATTTTGTTGGAAGGTCAAGGAGGAAGATGATGCAAAAATTGATCACAAGCTTCAACTTTGTTTAAAACAGAGGAGATGCCGAAGGCGATGTAAACAGGTGCAAATTTGGTTTTATGAATTTGTGGGATTCTTTATCTTATGTCAGAAGTATGTGCGACCATTGATTTGTTGCTTACAGCTTCCAGGGATCTTGGTTGTTGTTTTGGTTATTAGTTATTACTATTTGATGCATAATTGTTAAAGCAATTTTATTGGTGTTGTGAGTTGTGAAAACTTGTAGACATGTGTCCATGAGGTCTTTCCATAGTGTTAGATGACTTTGTAGGACAGTGCCATTCTTTCTAAGAAGATTTTATAAGAAGCATGCAAACACCACATGTTACATGGCAAGATGGGTAAGGTTCCACCTGTTTGTAAGTGTTGTTTCTACGTAAAGAATTTGACAACTTTGTGTGGGGATAATTTCATAAATTTGTGCATATTTTTGAAAATTGAATTATAATTATTGTCCAAAGGCACAGTCAGCCCCTGACCTTATAAAAACGTCCTAGTGAGTCCCTAAACTTTTATTATGCGGTTGGCTCTTGTATACTTTTATTTTTTTTTTCCAAAAAAATTGAGTCCAACTCATTACCTATCACATGGTACAACATCCTGATAATGCAATATTTGGAGTGAAGATGGAGGTCAGATAATTAATCTAAAAGCTCATGCAAAGTAGTGATTATGAATAAAAAAAGAAGGAAATAAGCTGATATAGTATGTAAATGTTGAGATTAGTTGATTGATCAATATCTGCGGTCCGCAGGCAATATTAATAGGGTGTTTCATCCTGCTATCGTCATGTGACTAATTAGATTATGAATTGGATTCAAATGTTAGAAAAATAGAGGAACAAGTTCTCAATCAAGAACAATTAAAGCGTGGCACTCATGTGAACCATTTTTGGCAAGGTTGTGAGCCAATTATGCTTTTGCCTACATTTATTGGGGTTTCTCTTTGTTAATTCCCTTTTTCTTTCGTTGTATGAATTCATTCAGAAAGAATTGAGCTTGGTCGATTTATCAATTGGAAGCAATGTAGATGATCTGCTTGGTAAAAGTAAGAGAACTCGTGTCGATGAGGTTGGGCACCAATATTTGAAACAAGAAATGTCTGACAGTTATGAAAATTGTAATAACTTAAACAAGGAAGAGGCAAAGAGCAATGGCAATCCAGTGCTTTCTGAGTCTCTATTAACTGATGTTACTGTACCCAAAAGGTCCAAGCGTCCAAATGAGAGCCCGGAGCCAAATATAGATGGCAAGAAGGCTCGAACTATTGTTATAGATAGCGATGAAGAAACTGATGATGTGAGGGACAAGTCACTATGTGATGGCATTGCAATGGAGGATCATTCAACCGTGGAAGAAGTCATTAGAGATCCTAGTGCCAGTTGCCATCTTTGTGAGGGTCGGAATGAGGAATTCCACTGTACTTCATGTGAGAAATTTGTTACCAATGTGCACTCACATCCATTTATGAAAGTGATTGTTTGCCAGGGCTGCAAATGCTTAATTGAGGAAAAGATGCTTTTGAAGGTACTTAATCTGATAATATTTATGTGAATTACTAGCTAAGGTTTGTTTCACACAGTTTGAAAATTTTTCATGAATTCATCAGTCTTATACTTTATTTAAGATTGAAAATTTTCAATCAGTTTTCTTCATGTTTTCAAACTGATAATTTTATCAGATTCTGATTGTTAATTGAGGAAAAGATGCATTTGAAGGTATGGAATCTGACAATATTTATGTGAATTACCGGCTGAGGTTTATTTCACACGGATTGAAACCAGTTTCTATAAAAATTTGTTTAGACAAGTATGATATTTGACCTGACACAATTTTCACTTCTTCAATAAATGATTCTCTTCTTCATCAATCTTATATTCACAGAGTATAAAAATTTTCTATAAACAAGGTTCAAGTTTTACTTGTCTATATCCATGTTGAATTTTTATTGTTTGCTTGCCATCAGCATTTAGCACCTTCACAAGCTTTCAAATCTGCTGTTAATTGCTTGCTTACTTTTGTAAATGGTGAGATCACTATCTTGACGAAATTCTTTTTGTGTCATGATTGGTGTATGAGATTTTTGCAAGACTGAAGTGTGTGCTGATGTGACTGTTCTTTTCGTAGTTGATCCTGAGGTTCAATCTTGGATATGTTGTTGAATGTATCAGTTTTTGCAGGATCCATCCTGTACTGAACACTATTGTGGATGGTGTGGACAAAGCAGTGATTTGGTAAGCTGTAGCTCATGTGACACATTATTCTGTACCACCTGTATAAAGAGGAATGTTGGTGAAGAATGCTTATCTTTGGTCCAAAATTCTGTGTGGCAATGTTGCCGTTGTTCTCCTAATCTGCTACAAAGACTAACACTAGAATTGGAGAAAGCCATGGGATCTAGAGATCTAATGGTTACAAGCTCTGATAGTGATTCGGAGAACTCAGATACAGGTGTCAATGACACAATCAGGTATATGTTTGTTTTTCTTGCTCAAGCAACTCAGATCTATATGTATATTATATTGTTGGTTTCCTTTTATATGACTTACTGAGATGAAGTTGGTAGAATTTCCCCACTTTATTTCATTTTTATTAATATTATTTACAAGGTAAATATTCTGTTCTGTAACCTTATTTTAGATTGATTAGGAGATTTGTTCCTTTGTGATAAGTCTTAAATTGCCATATATTTGTACCAGTTTTAAGAGAAAGAAGAAAAAGAAGATCCGGCGGATCCTTGATGATGCTGAATTAGGAGAGGAGACCAGAAGAAAAATTGCAATTGAAAAGGTGCCTTGAGTTTGAAATTGAATGCTTTATTTAGTCACCTGTGGTATGCATTGCCAAATTATCTCTTAAATTTCTATGTTATACAGGAACGCCAAGAACGCCTGAAGTCCCTACAAGATCACTTTTCTGACAAATCTAGGATGATGAGCTCTGCAAACTACAATGGGAATATACCTGAAGGTGCTAGTGTTGAAGTGCTTGGTGATACCACAACAGGTTATATAGTGAATGTTGTGAGGGAGAAAGGTGAGGAAGCTGTGAGGATCGTCCCAAGCATATCATCTAAATTGAAAGCCCATCAGGTGTGTTTTATTTGACTTTTGTGTCCTCCTGCTTCTTGTAACCCATAGTATATACATTTCTTGATGACCATGCAACTGAGCTCAGCTTTTCTATAATGCCCAGAGTTGGCATTTTATTCCACATATCTGGTTGTTTATGTGAGTGAGGACTTGTTTTATATTCATAGTTAATACTGGTTTTTGTATTAATGTTATTTTTGGTTTATCAAAATGTTTATTGTCATGATTTTAGTAGTAATTTTATTTATTATTTCAGCTGACAGGAATAAGGTTTTTGTGGGAAAATATAATACAGTCAATTGGAAAAGTGAAGTCGGGAGACAGAGGCCTTGGTTGCATTTTAGCTCACACAATGGGCCTTGGTAAAACTTTTCAGGTATTGATTTGGTTTATTAGGGCAAAGAGGACTGCATGTTTGAAGATCTATTTTTACTTTTCCCTGGTCCTTGGGATAAATTTTTATCCAATGAATTTTATGTAGGCTTCAGCTTTTATGGTTCTTAAAATTGCATCTCTAGCTGAAATTTATCCTGATTGGAGGGCATTGTTTCCATAATTTTACTCTCTAAAGGTTTTTTAACCCTATCAATGAATTGTTTTCTCACAAAAGAACACACACTAGTTTATGCGAGCATCATTCTGTATGATGTTAGTTATATGTTTGTATGGAGTCTATCAATATGTTTGAAGCCTTTTTCATTTGGTGCTGCATTCTTGATAGACTGCTGTAATCTGTTATTTGCAATAAAATGCTGTTGGGTGTGTGTTAGAATGTGGAAATTTTCTCATATGGCACTATCTTCTGTGATCCGTCTTTCAGGCTACAAAATACCAGGTTTTACAGTCCTGGTTATTCATGCTAGTTGTTGCTTGACCACTTTCAAAATCAGCTACTTGACATTTTTTAGGACTTTTGGATTGTCATCTCCACTAATATTGGAAAATTTCTCTATAGCTTCTAGAAAATTTAAGCTCTCTTGCTGATAGCTGACATGATGACCAAAGAGCTTTACATTTTCATTTGTTTATTTATTGATTTCTACCTTTATGTAAAATAATTATGTTTTAATTCTTCCCTTCTTTGTCCGTCAATTCCTTCATCTTCATGGGTATTATCTTAGTCTTGATCATTCGTTTGGTTTATGATTGAGCTGGGCCTCACCTAACAGCGACTAATTTGAAGAACCTAACTTTAATTCAGGGTAGCTATTCTTTTCTTGAGCTGAAACAAGGCTCTTCCATAGCAATTTTGTTTCTGTTTTTATCTTTTCAGTCTTTTAGTAGGATGCTCAATTTTCCTTGGTGTGTTCTAATTTTTGTTAGAGGTTCAATTATATTTGTTTTTCTTTCAAAATCATAGGGTGCTACTCATTCCTGACCTATCAAAATGTATCTGTAGGTCATAGCTTTCCTATATACTGCTATGAGAAGCGTGGACTTAGGATTGAAAACTGCACTTATTGTCACCCCTGTGAATGTTCTTCACAATTGGCGGCAGGAGTTTTTGAAGTGGAGGCCTTCAGAATTGAAGCCGCTCCGAGTGTTCATGCTGGAAGATGTGTCGAGGTGCACATCATTGTTCTTTTCCTTCTTTACCTGTGGGTTTACTGTAGGAAGAAATGCAATTTACTCTTGTGGAAATAATTTTGATACTTTTTCCTTTTTTGGGGCAACTAAATGGCACATGATGCATATGAGATTTTTTTTCTTTATGCCATGAAAGATTCTTACATTAACTCAAAAATCAACTGAAATGGATACTACATTGTCTAAACATTAAATGAATATTCCTTTTTGTGTATTATGTGAATTTTGATGTTCTTGCCACTTTGTGTCTTTAGTTTATGAGAAGATAATATGCAATGGCTTGTATGCTTCCCCTATAACTAGGATCATTAGTTTAAAAGAAGAAAGGGCTACAGCATGTTAGTTGCTTAAGACATACGTGATGTGTGTTGCTTAAGACATACGTGATGTGTGTTGCTTAAGACATGCGTGATGTGTGTTGCTTATTGAGATGTAAAGGTAATATGTGTTGATTATTGAAAAGTAAAGGTGGAAAGCTAATAAAATTTCTACTCAGTGCTAAATTCTGTGCATATCACAATGAGTATGTCCTTCAATTTACTTGCAAAAATCAACCAGATCATTTACTTTTTGATCTTGTCATGTTATGATGATGAATAGCAAGAGGAAAAAAGAGAAAGCTGTGTTGTGATAACTGATTGGTATCTGTGGAAAATGCATGATAATAAGAGTGGGTAGACTGTCATTTTTATCTCTTCCAAAATTTTTACATTTTTTGTTATTCTATAGGATATCAGGGAATTTGTACCCCTTAAAAGGGAAAACTTATAAATCTCTCAATCTCTTTCTCTCTCCTCCCCCCATCTTTAAAGATTTAATTGCCTTAAAGGTTTTTAAATGAGCTTTGTGTTCAATGGCATCAGGGAGAGGAGAGCTGACTTGCTGCAAAAATGGAGAGCTAAGGGTGGTGTATTCTTGATTGGCTACACTGCTTTTAGAAACTTATCCTTTGGAAAGCATGTAAAGGATAAAGATGTGGCTAGAGAAATCCGTTGTGCCTTGCAGGTAACATTCATGACTCTTCATAACATTAACGCCACTCTCTTACTGATGCTTTTGTGAAATTTTATTAATTATTTTCCTTGTTTCACCGAAAAAAAGAAAAAAAAAATGAAAAGAGAGAGAGAGAGAGAGAGAGAGAGGTTAGGATGCCGCATGGGTGAATCTTATAGGTTATGCTACTTTGCTTCCCTTCAGAGCCAACTTGTCATTTGTAGTTGCATGAAAACTTCATGTGTGACCATAAGTAACAGATTGTGCTTTTCAAATTTCAGGATGGGCCTGATATACTTGTTTGTGATGAAGCCCATACGATTAAGAACACCAGGGCTGATACAACGCAAGCATTGAAGCTAGTCAAATGCCAGCGGAGGATTGCATTAACTGGATCACCTCTGCAGAACAATTTAATGGAGTATTATTGTGTAAGTTTAATAGAGGAGCTAAAGGGATGCTTAGTGTTATAAATTTTTTTCCTCAGGCTTCTATTCATTTGAAAGATTTGTATGTGTTTTTTGTTGAAAATAGATGGTTGATTTTGTTAGAGAAGGTTTTCTGGGCAGCAGCCATGAGTTTAGAAACCGGTAAGTCTTCTTCAGCCACTTTATTCTGTCATCATATTCTTTGTTATTTTTCAACTGAATCTGAACAATGTTTCTGCTTGTGTGTAGCTTCCAAAATCCAATAGAGAATGGACAACATACTAATTCAACTGCTGTTGACGTTAAAATTATGAACCAAAGGTCTCATATCCTTTATGAGCAATTAAAGGGATTTGTCCAAAGAATGGACATGAGTGTAGTGAAGAAGGACCTGCCCCCTAAAACTGTCTTTGTAGTGGCTGTAAAGCTCTCTCTGCTACAGAGGAAGTTATACAAGAGATTCCTTGATGTGCATGGATTCACAAATGATAAGGTTTCAAGTGAAAAGATGATGAGAAAGAGCTTTTTTGCTGGATACCAGGCATTGGCTCAGGTGCGCTGTTAATTATTTCATTTAACACCATGTTTGCATGCCAACACCATGTTCCATCTTCCATATTTGTCATGCCAAATATTGGCATTTGTTTTATTCCTAGGGATTCTCTCCCATATTTGTCATGCCAAATATTTGGCATTTGTTTGATTCCTAGGGATTCTCTTTGTCACATATCTTGTTTTTAAAATGATAGCATCTATGGGTTATCCATAGTGATTTTAAGCTTGTAAGTGAAAAAGGAAATCACAAATGTGAAATGAGAGAGCCATGCTCCAAAGAAAGGGAGTCCAGTCAAGTGTTCCATTGGAATTTTGCTCAAGTGGTGAAGTTACAAGGCAGCTGATTTATCTGAGGCTCAAATCTCATTAAGCTAGATTGAAAATCTCTGATTATGCTCTTTGCATGTCAGTTTTTATTAGCATTTTGGGATGGGTTTCTCCTGAAGTACAAATTTTAAACATTGTTGACTTTCTATCAAAATATATAATGCCTTTTTTTTTTCCTTTAACCCATTTTTCATTAGTGGAATTTCTCGTGCCTCATAAAAACCTTCTAGAAACTTTTAGTTAGAGGTGGGTGTTTCCAGTGCAAGAAGTTCCCACATTGTAGGATCTGGGGAAGGTTCAGAATTTAAATCATGTTTTCACTCCATTTTACCATTTTTTAAAGGTTTTCTTTCTTTCTATGCAGTTTCTTTTTTAGTGAGATCTCTTATTGCTGTTTGTAGATATGGAACCATCCTGGGATTTTGCATTTGAGAAAAGATAGAGATTACATAACCCAGGAGGACACTGTTGAGAATTTTCTTGCAGATGACAGCTCTAGTGATGAGAATGTAGATTGTAATACTGTTAATGGAGGTAATCTGGTTCCTTACTGTTGTTTCCAGTTCTTGTCTGTTTGATGTGTTGACAACTTTGCACACTGAAAATGTTGCAGGCTTCAATAGGTCAATTTTTTGGTTTAGCATTTCCCCCATTTGTAGTTAGTCTTTAATGCTGTGATTTTGGAAGCTCGTGTTATGCACTGCAATTGCTGAGTATTCTAATATGCTACAAAACATTTATGACATGCCCATGCTGATTATTTGTAATCCTTTTTATGTGTCTGCCATCATTCTGCTTTCTCATTGGGCTTAATCTAGTCTCTAGTTATGATGTCCCTTTATTGATACACCACCAGTCAGCTTAAAGAAGCACATAAACCAAATCATAGAACCACTACAATCTTTTGATTATGAGGCTGCTGAACTTGAAGTAATGGGCTTCCCTGAATTGAATAGAAACTGATATTGAAATTTCTAGAAAGGAAAACAAGGTTGACTTGGTAGCCCCTATAAGGGCCTCTGCATTAAGTTTGATATGCGTATCACATTGCCAGAATTGAAGGATTTATAATTATGCATTTACAGCCATAGCCTAATATTGTGACTCTTAATTTTTCTCTGTCAGCAAAAACCCTTGCTTTGCTCTTCTGTATGGATAGCTAAGCCATTAGGTTGAAAAAAGTATTGTATGGATTATTTCAGGTTGGTTTGTTCATCACTTGAAGTCTTTCATGGGTGCTGAATTACCCAAACTCAGTAATTTTTATGATTATCTGCTTGGTATCACTTGAAATCAATCCTTCATGCTCTCCTGTTGAATGGTAATAGATGATATTTGTATGTTTTCATGAGATCTAACAGAAAGGCAAACAGCAAATTCACCTTGCAGTTGGAAGATATAAATGTTTTTGCTGCAGTTAATGGCATATATGATGGATTTTCTTAGCTTTCTTCCCCACAATCCTTCCATTTTACTTTTGTCTAAGCTTGAGTTCAAAATGGATGATGTCATTCCCCTCCACCATCTTTAACTCCAGTCTCTCTTGCACTTGCTTTTCATTTATTTTATGTTTAAGTCCTAATGTTTTTTAAAATTAACTTTTGGCAGAGAAGCAAAGGAGTGCCAACAATTATATGCAAGGGAAAAATGATGAAGGGTTTTTCCAAAAGGTTTGACCATAAATTGTGCTTTTCAATTGTTGATTTTCATTCCTCATTGTTTTCTGTTACTAAGAGATGCACCATACTGCATGCTTTGGGCATTTCATGTAGTTTTGGTATCTTCACTTGTACATCTTTTTCATGGTTATTTTCCCTTTATATGGAGTGCAGGAGTTGTCCCTGGAATTTACAACAAATTATTCTGTCTTTCAGGATTGGTGGAATGATCTTCTTCATGAAAGTAATTACAAAGATGTAACTTACAGTGGAAAAATGGTATTGCTGCTTGACATTCTAACCATGTCTTCTAATGTTGGAGATAAGACATTGGTTTTTAGCCAGAGCCTACCCACTTTAGATCTCATAGAACTATATCTTTCAAGATTATCTCAACGGGGAAAGACTGGAAAGTTCTGGAGAAAAGGAAAGGACTGGTATCGGTGAGTGTATGTTGTGTTGGACCTTTCAGGGTTCTCCTTTCTGTCTTTCACATGGTTTGGAAGTTTTATGACATGGAAATTTGATAATTTTTGAGACTCAAAAAATAAAAAACACATAAACTGCTGCTTCCACCAGAGGAATTACTACTGAAGCATGACCCCTGTTATTGAGATAAACAGAATTGTCAGTTTGTTTCTTCTAATCTTTGATTTGTCCAACAGGTTAGATGGAAGAACAGAGAGTGCTGAAAGGCAAAAACTGGTTGAGAAGTTTAATGACCCTGCCAATAAAAGAGTCAAATGCACTCTCATATCAACCAGAGCTGGATCTCTAGGGATTAATCTTCATGCTGCTAATCGTGTAGTTATTGTTGATGGCTCCTGGAATCCAACATATGATCTTCAGGCCATATATAGGGCTTGGAGGTGATTTCTAGCTAATGCCCTATTTCTATTGAAACATGAAATGTTTTGTTCATATGCTTAGACCTGATACAAATACCCTATATTGGAAGATGGATTGTTTTATTTGTAGGCTAGACCTGATACAAATACCCTATATTGGAAGATGGATTGTTTTATTTGTAGGTTAGACCTGATACAAATATTCTCTAAATTTTCAGGTATGGCCAAAAAAAGCCCCTTTTTGCCTACAGATTGTTGGCGCATGCAACAATGGAAGAAAAGATATATAAGCGTCAGGTTTAGAGCAAAACATTTTTCAGTTTATTAAGTTGCTTGTTTTCCTAAAAGAACTTTACAAAGAAGAGTGGTCTAAACAGGTGACAAAGGAGGGGCTTGCAGCAAGGGTTGTGGATAGACAACAGATACATAGGACCATATCTAAAGAAGAAATGTTGCATCTCTTTGAATTTGGTGGTGATGAGAATCCTGAAACATTTACTGAGTTTAATCATGATGAAAAACGAGGAGAAAACCAGAATATTGACTGCCTTGCTGGAAATTCATTGGGACAGAAATCACCACTTCCTCATGTCAGCTGCTCTTCTGACAAGTTGATGGAAAGCTTACTTGGCAAGCATTATCCGCGGTAGGTTCCTTTGATTCTACCTTTTATTAGATTGGATTCATTTGGTTGGATGTACAAGCTTTCCTTGAAGTGTACAAAGGGAGTTTTAATGCATGAGACTCCCATATTGAAGTTTAGGGAAGGGTGAAATGTACACATTCTTATCCTTATTCATAGAGGCTGTTTTCCTGACTCAAACACAATTTCGCGTCATAATGAAGTACCTTACTGTTACCTTTCAGCTTTCGTACAAGTGAAGTTAGTAAAACATGTCGCTCTTGGCTTTTTTAGACCTTTAGTCTGGTTGCCTATTTTTCAGGTGCTCAAATTTTTTATCTAATATAGTACCTGACATTTAGGTGGATTGCCAATTATCATGAACATGAGACCCTTTTGCAAGAGAATGAAGAGGAAAAGCTAACAAAGGAAGAGCAAGACATGGCCTGGGAAGTATACCGTAGATCTTTGGAATGGGAAGAAGTTCAGCGAGTTTCCCCTGACGAATCTGCATGTGAGCGAAAGCCCCCAATGTCAAGTGTAGCTCCTGCACCAAATGCTAGCAAGGCAACCGTGCTTGCTGCACCAGGGACTTCTAGTGAGGCACCTTTCAAAGGAATTTTGAGGATCCATTCGGTGATGAGGAAGTGTACCAATCTTTCTCACTTGCTGACCCTCAGAAGTCAAGGCACAAAAGTTGGTTGCACTACTGTGTGTGGAGAGTGTGCCCAGGAGATAAGCTGGGAGGATCTAAATAGAGATGGGAGAACCTCACGCTGAGAGCTTTTCTTTGTTTTTTTTTTTTCACTTTCTTTTATTTTGTCCATGTATATTAATGTCTAATGTAGTTGATTGCAATTGTAAAGGGCAACAGCTTCAACATCTTTCTCATTAGTCTCTGTAGGTCTTGGCTGCTAGCTTGGTATTTTTTGTGACCAGCGTTTTGGGGTGCACAACATTAGGGTAACTTCGGGCTGGGGTTGTTGCTTTATGCAGCAGAAAGCTAGGCTTTGTAAATTTGAGGTGGTGCATCCAACTCTAACGTACATGCTACGAGCTACAAAGTACATGCTTTATGGTTGTAAAAGAGAATGTTCCATGAGTTCATACATCCAATCTTATAGGAAACACGAATTGCATTCATTTATGACTCCCATGTTTCTGCACTGTGATTATGATTAGTTTTACATGGGATATAAATTAATTCTATCTGATTCAGCCAGGAACTGTCTTGCTGCGATCTTACTGGGAAGCGATGAAGTTTTGTATGGAATGATGCGACATTGATTCCAAAACAAATATTTCAATGACAATCAGAGCCAATTCAACTGAAAAAACTACTCATATTTCTTTAGTACAGCATGTTTGCCAAAGAACATGGGCCTAATCTGCATCGTCCATCAATGTGTGGATGACAGAAGGCCCGTCATCCTTGTGTTACAGTCCCAGCTGATGGACATGAGCGTAATCTGCCATGATCGTCCATAATTGAGGCTTTCCTGAGCCCATAATAACTAACGGGATTGATATGAGCAACTCTGTAGGGGCAAAAAAAAAAGAAAAAACCAGTGATGCTTAACCTGTCTATCCGTGACCCATAACCCGTGATAAGTGTGACTTATATTCCATGACTCTTGATCTTCTCCACCCCAGGATCCGCGGCCCCGGACCCAAAACAACACAGCCTGTCAAAAAATTATTCAACCTAACATGTTAATAACATTAAGAATTTATTTAACCTAAGAACTTAAAAACGTTGAATAATATCTAGAAATTAATCGTATAAAACTTTGACAAACGGGATTTTCCTTCAATGATATAGGCACAAACTGCAATACTAAACGGAGAATTGGCTTCCATATCCATTTTCTATCTCTTGGCTTCGGGTTCTGGATTTTGAACGAAGGCAAGCGAGGAGTGCACGTTTAGACCATATAATAGAACAAAGAAATAAAAAATTTAATCAGGGTAAATTAAATATAATAAAGGAAAGATCATTTGAAAACATGAGAGCTCCATAAACGTTATGAGCATTTACAAGTCAAGCAATAAAGCATGGAGCTTTGCAGGCTTATGCATCTTCTGTTTCTTTCCCTTCAATCCCAAAGGAAAATTAAATTTCATCAATGAAAAAAAAAAAGAAAAAAGGAAAAAGAACCTGTGATCATCTCCCTATCATTTCTGATCTGTGAACTTGCTCTACATATATTACACCCAGAAACAACCACCAAAGGTCAAACCCCTTGGCATTTTCTATAAAAACTACCATCAGTTCCAGCATCCAATTAACAATGCAGAACCTGATCAGATAATTACTGTCTGATTCAAGCCATACGACCATTGTTTTTCGGCTAATATGCGCTGCTGTCTGATATTCATTTTTATAGGTAGGATTGACTGTCCACAGAACTAAGATGACAAACTTTCCCATTACCATGTCTTTTCTTGCTGTTTTTCCTGCCACAGGTGATTGAAATTTCACATCCAAAAGCATTGCCAAAGCAGGAAAACAATCCACCGCTATCTGGTCTCTGCCGGTGCCTACTACGGCTGCTGCCTCTTGATTGTGGCTTCTGAGTATCTCTGTCATAAACTGGGGGCAGCTCAGATCTCCACCTCTCCAGCTTTGTTCTCAGGCCTTCGACACTGTCATTCTCAGTCCAGTCATCAAGGATGGAACTTCCTGCAGCATCTGCATTATGCGGAGCTGCATTTGCCGGTGTCTTAATCAACCCTTTAGCAATCGCGGCTGCCACCACCGAAGCAGAAGGTCCCAAATCTGAGCAAACTGATCCGTTCACCATGCTGCCATTGCCATTACCCCCATTGTCATGATCCTTATCTTTGGCATTAAATTTTGGCGTAATAGATGAACTTAGCAAGGAACCACCATCTCCGCGACTACCGCCATTAACAAGTGATGACCCACCACGGCCTTTCACGCCGAAATCATCTTCAGTGGAAGTGAGGTCCGTTTTGTCACTCTGCGTACGGCGCAATTTTGATGTTTCCATACTTTGTTTGCTTGTTCTTGCATCCATAAGATCATTAAAGCCGATGGCTGATGCACTGAGTTCGGTTAACAAAGGCATGCTCCGCATTGTACTATCCAAGATCTGCACCCCCATGTTCAAAATCCCCTGAGGCCTGCCGGACGGACGGCGAACCTGAAGCGCAACGAAATGCATTTTGGCATTGCTGTTGTTGGAAGGAAACAGATTGCTTATCAGAACCCGGACAGTCCCTATCTGAACATCCCGCAGCCAGGCTGCAGCATAAATTTCAATCATTATAGCAGATGTATCGGCACTCAAGAACGTTTCATCCACTCGAAACACAAACTTCTCGTTCCATTGCGGATTGGTGTGGCCATGTTGATCCACCTTGGTCGTCAGCTTTCGCTGCGAATGCACCCAGACGACTGCATACGTACGCATAGATTTCGATACGGGAGCCAAATCCTGAGCGGATATGACATTGATTTCTAAAAGCTGAAAAGGTTGTGCATTGTATGTCATGATTGTTAACACTACGGACGTGGTCGGGGCATCAGCAGTGGCGGCGGCAACCGGTGGCAGTGGAGAATTACAACAAGACTGCTTCCCGTTCGCCTCGCCCCACAATCCTATAGGGCTCAATGCAATTCACATATAGATGAATGAAGGGGAGATGATTTGAGGAGGCCTTCTGGGGCTGAGTTTTTTAGTGGGGTAATGTGGAAATGGCATGCATTGTCCTGTTTTAGACCATGATGCTATTAAATGGTGTGACTGGGATTCCTTTGCGGGTTTGCCTCCTCTCCAGTGAATTCCAGCCTGTGATGTGCAATGTTTCTACCGTTTTTATCTGTCAACTGGTCTACAGGTTTAGTAACAGCATCTAGAAATCTTAAAATTTGCAAACTAACTATTGGGGGGGGGGTAAAGTTAACAATTTCTTCCAACGGTAGTCAGTTTTATTAAATGTGATGATGAGAACTTTCTCCATTTAACAAGCAATCTAACTATGAAATTAGGTCGTATCAGTTCATGAATTTTTTTTTTATTTATTTTTTTTAGAAATTACAAGTTTAGGTTATACATTATAATAATATGTCACATTTAGCTAATTGTTACAGCGTCTGTTGTTGACAGGAGATCAACTGATTTGGCAAATCTATGAAGATTTTTCTTTATTAGTTCCAACGATAAAAGTTTTGGTGGGTGATTAGGTCCAACTATTGACCAATCGGTTTGGAGCTGAAAACACTTCATTTTTTGACAAATATTTAGCTGAAAGAAACAGTTGGCTGTTTTTGAATTTCTTGTGGCTATGCCTGAAGAATTAATTAAAGCCAATCAAAATAATATTTTCTTAAAATTCATGATATAAATTGAAGCACAAATGCATATTATATGCATAACTTAAAAAAATCCATTGTTGGAGATGGTTTTGAAAAAAAGACAAATATAGTTAATAGGTGCTTTAATTTATAGAATTTTAAGGATATATATACTCTATCTCATAAGAGTTAATATGATATTAAAAATCTTATAATTGAGAAATCTTGAATTCAAGGTGTCTTTATTTTTTATTGTGACTTCAGATCAATAGACTTGCACGTGAAGGATTGTGTTACAATTTAATATGTGATACATTTTATAAGTTTCACCTAATAACCTAAGTTTTTGATTTGATTGATTTCTTTACAATTTCACTTGGCATGGGCTAGACTTACAAATCCTTGAACAATTTGATAGAGATGGTTGTGATTTTGGTGGAGTTACATCAATGACTTGAGAAAGCCTTGGTTACAGAAATCATTTTTTTCTTCTATAGTTAGAAAAGGTAGGTTTGATTGCCAACTCAACCATTTCCATAACAACTATGTACTTTCCAGTGAATCACTTCTCTCTATCTGATGTGAATCATTTTGGAAACCAGCAAAACGCATCAATCGTCCGCTGCCTGATGAACTTTATGAGCAACCCCTTTGTACTTCCAATGGTTTCAATCTGGAGACCATTATCTCTTATATCTCATGCTCTACTTCTATTATCAACTTTTGTGCTTTTTCTACCGTCTGTTAAAACTGATTCTGACTATAGTTCCTTAGTATACAAGCAATGTTCACACCAGACATACACAGGTTCAACCGAGTTTCACTCACACATTCTTTCCTCCTTGTTTCAAGAGCTCTTGACACAGTCCGTCCATTCCAAGTTCTCTAAATCCAGTGCAGGCGATGAACTACTGGGAATTTCAGGTCTTTTCCAGTGTAGGGGTGACCTGAGCAATGAGGAGTGCCATAATTGTGTGAATGGACTTCCTCATCTCTTAAACGACCTGTGCCCAGAAGCAGTGGGCGCTAGAATTCAGCTCAATGGGTGCTATTTCCAGTATGAAACAGATGGGTTCATTGATGAGACACCTAACAATGAACTGCTTCATGTAACATGCAGCCAAGAAAAAGCAGAAGATGCTGGTTTTGCATCAGCAAGGGAAGCAGCGTTCGCGGAGATGGAGACTGGTGTGGATAGTGCTAATGGATTTTATGAAAGAGATTATGGATATGTGCATGTAATGGGGCAGTGTGGGGCTGACTTAGGGGCTTGTGATTGTGGTATATGTATAAGCATTGCGGTGCAAATTGCAGAGAAGGATTGTCATGCCTCAGCATTAGGCCAAGTTTATTTGGATAATTGCTTTGTGGGTTATAATTACAATCAAGGTGGGGCTGCAGGCAACTCATCAGGCCAAGGTAAAATAAAATATACTAAACAAGACTAATTATGGAAGGTTAAATACTGTTCTTTCAATTTGAATACTATTTATTGGAATTAAGAGTCCCCCCTCCCCAAGATGAAAAACAATTGGAGTCAAATGGCAGCATTCAACTCATTTGCTGTGGTTATATTTCTCTTGATTGTTTCTGCAAAATCAATGTCCCATTGATTTGGAAATTTACTGACATTGAACCCTTTTGCCTAAGAATATGCATAATCATATAGTCCTAAGCCTTCTCTTTTTCTATTTATGTAATTTCATGAACCTATTTCCCTTCTTCTTCTTTCTTATTTCTTTTTTTTTTTTTAAAAAAAAAAAAAAATTTGCAGAAGTTTTATTTCTGCAATCAAATGGAAACACATTATTCTAGCACCAATAATAGAGATAACATTTCTGATGAATTGAGTACAGGAAGAAGGAAAGCCATCGCAATTGTTTTGGGAGCGGCAGCAGCTTTGTTTCTGGGATTCATCATTTGGAAATCCATCAAATCTTCGAGCAAGCAAGACGACTCGTAGATGTCCATTGCATACTGTATCTTGAAAAATGTATCATTAGTCTTCCTAGTTATTAATGTGATAATGAATTCAAATTATATTGCTTAATTGTGAATTAATTAAATTATTTTTTTTTTATATATATATACTTTAGATATAAATAAGTTTAATTTGTTTACTTCCAAATAAATTTAGTTTATTCAGGTTTCTAAAATAATCGAGCATAAGGCTCTTTGGGTAGCTCAAATGTAGTTTATTTTGTATAAATATAAATGAGGTGATGAGCTATAAGTACGTCCATTGAATCATATGAGTAATAAGGTGGATAAGAAAAGATAAAAATTCATTTTGCTACTTAACGAATGTTTTGAATGCCTTTGGCATTAGAATCGTGGTGGCCTTTTGAACTCGTCTCAAAAGTAAAATGCTTGGCATCAAGACTTGTGCAACCGGCCGAGTTCAATTCAAAACTTTTCAACCCCATTTCCTGGTAAATGGGCCAATGGGAGTTTATATGAAAAGTCAGTAGGCTTTGGGCCTGGTAAAATTTTTTAATTAAAAAAATGCAACGAAATGTATAAACTAATAATAAGAGACAAATCATTTGTAAGCCGCGGGGATGTAGCTCAAATGGTAGAGCGCTCGCTTTGCATGCGAGAGGTACAGGGTTCGATCCCCTGCATCTCCAAGTTAGATTTTCCTACTTTTTAACTATGGCAATGCATTCAAAAGTTAAGTTAGAATCATGAGTAATTGAAGTTATTATGAGCAAATGTCAGGAGGTTCCACCACGTAAATAAGGAATAGGATATTAGTGTGTAAAAAATCCAATTATAAGACAGCAATCAAGACATTGAAATTTGGAAGAAAGCCTTAGACTTTATATAATAGTGGCCGCGCGGACGCAGGCCCCCACTACCACAAATTATGACGTAGGCTCTCCTACATTGAGGAGACCTTAGGCTAGCACCCCTCCGAAGTGCAATGGAGGTCACTACCCTAGGCCATGGATTTTCTTGATCATCCATTGACCCCGTCCAGGTAAGTATGGACTTAGGTTGCCCGGAGCCTCTTATTTATACTTCTTTGGTTTTGCTCTCTAATCTTTGTTTTCGATGTGGTACTTTAGAGCAACTGCATTTCACCGTTTTGGAAGATGATAACGTTCCTCTTATTTAATACAAAAAATATATATTAATTTTCCTCTTATTTACGACTACGCTCAATAATCTATATTGACTTCGATTACTAAATGGACATAAATATAATAATCCTATATTTCATTTGAAATATAATAAAAAAAATTAATAAATTGTACATATATAAAAATATGATTAATATATAGTAAAGTACCATAGAAAATTTAAACAAAAGAGATTAATAATCTTTAACTAGCGTTGGTGGGGTGCGCCAGGCCTATGCTGTAGTGCAACGCATGGGCGACGCGCGAATAACCCAGTAGCAAGCTACCGTTGTGGCCACTCCCCCTTAAAAAATTAATTTAATATCGTGTGAACCATTGGCCCACGTATCAGATATTAAACTGATAAGAACAGATACTACACTTGATCTTAGCCAAAAGGCCGAGAAAGGTATGAATTGGAAAGTTAGCTGGGGGTTTCTTTTATAGTGCGTTACTGCTGCCGTCCTTTCTCTTCTCGTCAGTATGGGACAGACCAGAAGACTTGCTCAACAGAAAATGTTTTTGTTCAGTTGATCAAAATCCTTTTTAATTTGTTAACAAATTAATACACAGAAAAAAAAAGAAAACTGTAATATAGAAAAAAATCCCCACACAAACTAAAAACTTAAAAGTAGTTTAAAAAGATTATTCAGAGAGCATTTTGCCAGATAAGTTATTAATGACCTTTCTACACTATTGGTTTCCTCCATGGCATGTCAGGAAGGCAAGCGTTCAGTACCTGTCAAGTGTACCTTGTCCATCAATTGACAGAAACCTCTTAATGCTCCTATGAATATTTTTAACTTAGTCATTATTTTTCTTCAGGCTCGAACCTTAATTTGTCTTTTATATATATAATTATTTTTACTGATTTAACTATCAAAATACTAACTACGTTTAACCTTTCATGGTCTGGTAGCTCCTAAAAAGCAACCTCACCAATAATTGATAAATTATGGTAATCAGGCTAAAAAGATGAAGCATGTCATTCAACGAGTTGCAGGAATAAAGTCAGGCCGGCGGTCCGCCATATCGTTGAGAAGACCGAGTGTGCTTGATGGCTTATGGAATATGCCGATACTTTTGAGTTTGTCACAGTGGGTCCACCATTGTGTGATCAAATTGTGCAATGGCTCTGATTAAGAGATGCTTTAGCTTTTTGTGAGGTGCACTTGAAAACAAAACGAACATTGGATGGCTTTTACTTTGCTTGTCCAACAATTAAAGCAAAGACTCCACTTTGTGGGGGTGTTCACAATTAAGTGCCAATTATTCATTAATTCACCACCTGATTCCTGACTGGCACTTAGTATTTATTGATATGATTGAATGACAAAGATTTCAACAAGCAATATTTATTAGTTGAGAACTTCAGCTTTTTTTAAAAATAATAATAATAAATCAAATATCTCATATTTAATCTACTTAATCTAATTTATGGCAATTGATAAAATGTCTCGTATCTCATAGGTTAAAGACTGATTTAGATTTCAAGGTTTAAGAGTTGATTGCTTTTAACATAATTGGTTGAAACAGTTTTATTAAAATCTTTTAATTTGATGTTTGAGTATTAATGATCCTTTTCTTTTTCTTTTTCTTTTTCTTTTTTCTTTTCTTTTTTTTTTTTTACCTTTGATTTTCATTAATCAACAAAATGGATAGAATTAGGGTCTGGGAGGCAATTGGGCATTGCCCTTTTAGCATTTTGATTTTTTTTATAAAAAAAAAGTGACTATTTCAAGTTCCCAAAATTGTATCGTGTCCCTCCTTGGTATGCTTAATTGCAATTTCCAAGTTATATATATATATATATATATATAAACAATATTTAGCCGCTTCCAATTGTCTCAACTTCAAAGAGAGCACTGCACCCCGTGGACCCATTTCGAGACATGTAAAATGCTAGAACCGCCAAGCTCTATGCATATTAAAATAACCATATAGCTTTTCAATACAAACACGTATAGCCATGTGCCAACTCCTTTTTTGAAAACGAACCAAATGCCATTTTGTACCCCACAGAGCAAAAAACATTATACAAACTTCGGAACAATTAGATTAAACTTTGAACTTAATTCACAACAACAACAACAATAATAAATTCATTTAATTGATTTTGACCAAATTTAAAATTAACTTTGTTGTTGTTATAGTAGAATTTAATCCGTTTATTGGTAGAATATATTATACTATTTTTTTAAAAAAATTGTAAGAACTAAAAATTAAATTTTAAGTCTAAAATTAAAAATTAAGATAATTTTACCATCAAATTTTATAATTAGTAATAAATTATAATAAAATATATATTTTTTTATTTTTATAATTTTTTATTTAAAATTAAAATTTAAGATTTTAACATAGAGAGTTATCTTATGAATCATTTCCGGAATGAAGTCACAATTAACAAAAGAGAGAAGAAGACGATGAAGAAGAAAAAAAAAAAAGAGAAGCATTATGACCCACCAAGGCAACCAAGGTCACGGCCCAACTATTGTAATAAAGGAGAAAGCCAGCTAATGCTTACGGATGTGACGTGTTGAAATTGTCCTCCATTGCTGCTGTTACCATGTGTTGCTAAATAGTTCAACAACTTGGTACATTACAAAATGTTTGTCCAAATGAGTAGGCAATTCTTATTGTGGACTATTGATTCATTAGCTGTTGATGAGTAATCATGACGATGAAATATGTGAAGTGACACAAGAAGACATGAATAAAAATTAACCCCTCGATGCAGTTTTTTTTAAAATGGAGGAGCGGTATTTCATTCTATCTACACACTGGTAGATACTGCACCAAGTGACACAAAGATTGTACACAAAGCGAGGCAGCCCTGGCTCAATGAGTGGACAACCGACGGGGAAGACAGAAGTGAGTCAAGAGAGCATGATGAAAAGAAAGGTCTGTTTCCCTACCGGGAAACTGAAGGCTTAGGTTCCCAATGTTCTTTTGAAATTCCTCACCACACCAATAGTCTTCTCTCTCTCTCTCTCTCTCTCACTCTCTCTCTCTCTCTCTGACAATTCTTTTACTTCTCTTTTATTTCTGGGGTTTATCTGAAAAGACATATATATATATATTCTTTTACTTTTCCAGAAGAGTCCACCGTAAACTGGTTGTAGTTCAATTCTTTGAGAGTTTTATGGTAAGTTGCTTCTGCGTGGAGGCTTATCTCTTTACTAGTGCTTCATGGGACTGGCATGTGTCCCGCCGCATGCCTTCTTCCGTGGGATTTTTAAGCTCAGCCGTTGGTTCTGATATTTCTTTTATTTTCTTTTCTTTTAAATAAAGCAAGCAAAATTATTATTATTTTTAAAATAACTACTTTATGGTCTCTTCAATTTCTATGTGTTCTTGTGACTTGGATTTGTTTTCTTTTCTGGGTTTTCCTTTTTTTTTTTGGTAAGGTTCTCATTGGTTTTACTAAATATATATATATATATATATATATTATTATTTTCTGAATTTTAATCATTTTCATTATCTTCTTGCAGTGGTTGGAAGGCAGGTAGAAGTGGACCACAATATTGGCAAATTTTATTAGAGAGTGGAAATGAATGGCGGTGACTTGAAAGTGACAAAAATGTTGAGCCCATCCTGAAAGTTACATGCAAAAGAAAGAAAAAAATAAAAATAAAAATAAAAATGGAAAATGCAATTTACGTGTGGAGGACAAGTTGAGTAGAGAAGTCTCTGCTTGCAAGTGATTGTAGTTGGCTTGATGTTCATCCCATGAACCCAAAGAAGAAGACTTTTCATGAGTTGATTCCTTTTTGGGTGTTTCTTTAACTAAAAAAGGTTATTAAATTCAAGGGTAAGAAGGAAATTATGGAGCCATCAGGCCAAAAGTCCATTGAAAGAGTGGTGTCACAGAGAGCTCTGCAAATGGGGAATTCATTTCCTTGCCAAATCTGTGTGGTGGGTTTTCTGTGTGGAGTTTGTCTCACCTCTTTGTTCCTGGCTGCTCTCACTTCACTTGGGTCTTTTGGGTTCGGTGGGGTTTCATTGTTCTCTTCCATTTATCAGGGGAATTCTCCATGGAATTCAAGTTCTCAAGTCATCAGTGAGTACAATTCACCTGTTATTCCCTCCTTTTTTTTTTTTGTGTCATACTGTTTGTTCTTTTTCACTCTTCTATTAACAATATTGCTGTAACAATATGCAGTTTATGTTTTGTTTCTGTATCTTGTTTTGATTTATTTTGGGCTTTGGAAACAAAGGCTTTCTGTTTCTGTTCTACCTGTTGTCTTTCTGCTCTCTGGATATTTTGGAAACCCACAAGCTTTTGTAGTGAAATTAAGTTTCCTTAATTTGCTATGCAATAAGATTGGGAAAGGAAATCTATATTTGCTTTTGAGAATTTAAGAAATTTAAACCAAACAATTTTAGACTAAAATTTTTACTCATTTTTTGAAAGTTTAATTAGAGTTTCTTTGCTTTAAGGTAAAGTCAATAGGACAGACAGATTATAAATCATCAAAGAATGAGACAGAAATTCATGCCTGAAAAGTGAGCATGGGAATCATTAAAGAGTGGTTACTTGAAGCAATATAAGGTTTTGAGTAACTTGTGCACATTTGTGGTTTGACTTCTCTGGTTGACTTTTATTGGTTGCTTAATTGCCATTTATGATAAATTAATTGACCACATTCTACACATATACTCTACTTCTCATAGAAGCTGGTTATCCTTACTTTTGGACTTATTGGAAAGCAATGTTGAAGGTTCATGAGTAATTATAGCCTTAAAATATTTTCCTTTCTTCAGAAGCAAAGAATTCTGTTGAGTCATGATTTCCCTAAACCATAATTGGAATTCTACTTTCAGTGATCTTTCTCAATTATTGATGGATTTCCTTCAATCGTGGTACTTATAATTTCATACCTAAGAAAAAGCATTTTCTATTTGCTTGAATTGCAGATTTGGTTACAAGTACGGACTGCAATTGTAAGATGGAGGAAACTGAGAGATGGGCTGATTCACAAAGAATGAAAAATGTAGTTGAGGATGAGAGAGTTCCATTGCTCCATTCAGCTTGGAGGGCATTAATATTTGAATCAGTAGAAGGAGAAACTGATCTCTTGCAAAGTGTTGGGCTTAGAAAATCCACCGTGCCAAATGCGCCTCATTTGGAAAACTGCAAATTGAGGGTGCAAATAAATGAACGGCTTGACAAACATTTTGAGAATGAAAGCTTCCCTCCATGGACAACTTGGAAAGGGCTATTAGACATGCATCCAGCATTGACAACCAATGGACATCTCAGTTACTTTAGGCACCAAGCTATGTCTGAGGGTGCTTATCCCCCCTGGGTATGTTTCTTAGTCACATAAATGATAAACCAATTAGATAACGCTACAGTTGAATGTGAAATTGTAGAATTGCCATATATGCAACGCAAACTGCACTTATTTATGCACTGCTACACCTTTTACAAAACAACAAATGATCAAAATTTTCTATAAATGATCAATCTATTGACAAATGTGAGCTTGTTTGCTTAATGTTCTTTCCCAGGTCATTGGGGCAGATGAAGAAAACTATCCTTCTACTAGAAAAGTGCAACGTGACATATGGATCCATCAGCATCCGCCAAATTGCAGGGATCCCAACGTAAGATTTCTTGTTGCTGACTGGGAGAGATTACCTGGCTTTGGTATTGGAGCCCAGCTAGCTGGAATGTGTGGGCTTCTTGCTATTGCAATCAAGGAGAAAAGGGTCCTTCTCACTGGCTATTACAATCGAGCTGACCATGATGGCTGCAAAGGTATGTGTGACTGAGCAATCATACAATAAAAACTAGGACTGTTGGTTGAATCTGTTCATACATCTTTAATTTTCACTCCCTAATGCTGCTTTAACTGACCAAACGTACAAATAAAAATTTTAAAGGTGATTCCCGGTCTAGTTGGTCTTGCTATTTCTTTCCAGAAGCATCCAAAGAATGTCGAGATAGAGCTTTTGAGCTTGTGGACAATAAAGAAGCATGGGAGAAAGGCATCATAACTGGAAAGGACAACTATACCTCAAAGGATATATGGGCTGGAAAGACTCCTAGGCAAGTGGTTGCAGGCACTAGCTGATTCAAACTTGGGGATCGTTATAGCATTGGTTTTCATGTCACCATTGCTCATCTGTAACACAGGATATGGGGTGATCCCTGGAGTTACTTGCAGCCAACTACAGAGATCAATGGGAGTCTTGTTGCCTTTCACCGTAAGATGGATCGCAGGTGGTGGAGAGCACAGGTAACTAATATAAATCTTTCAGGGATGGACTCTGAGACTTCTGGAACCTGACTCCTTAGAGCTCCAAATTTCTTGAACATGGCTCCAAACAATATTTTCCATTATCATCTATGGCCTCCAAAATTTTAGCCTGGCTAGCACCTGGCATTATCTTTATTTCCTGCAAGCCTGTCCTCTTCTTTCCAAAGTAAATGTTGAATGAGTTTCTTAAGTTTTGTGTGACTTACATCATCGCCTGCTGATATAGGATTTGACCAATTAATTACATTTTCAGGCAATACGCTACCTAATGAGATTTCAAACCGACTATACGTGCCGCTTGATGAATGTTGCCCGTAATGATGCTTTTGGAAGGGAAGCTGCGAAGATGGTGCTTACAAGTCTAGTGGGAGAGTGGCCAGGGGTTGGCAAATATTTTGATTCTGAGCCTCCTAGGTTTGATTTTTGATAAATATACAGGCCTTGAATCCTGAATGTTGGCATTATTGTTCTTACCCCAGGAATTGAGGGAGAAGCCAAGTTCAGATATTGAAGAATTTGTGTGGTCAAATCACAAACCATGGATACCTAGGCCATTACTAAGCATTCATGTAAGAATGGGAGACAAGGCGTGTGAGATGAAGGTAGTTGAATTTGAAGAGTACATGCATCTCGCCAACAGGATCAAACAGCGATTTCCACACCTTAATAGCATTTGGCTATCAACTGAAATGCAGGTTCGAGCTTTGTTGGCCATAATTTTGATTACACATTTCTTGTCTCCTTTCATGTATTCCGCTTAGTAATGTAACATCGGTAATCTGATATATTTCCAGGAAGTCATTGATAAATCAAGATCATATGACGATTGGAACTTCTACTACACAAACGTCACGCGCCAAGTTGGAAACATGACAATGGCAACATACGAAGCAAGCCTTGGTAGAGAGACCAGCACGAACTACCCTCTTGTTAATTTCTTGATGGCAACGGAAGCTGACTTCTTCATTGGTGCATTGGGTTCGACATGGTGCTTTCTCATAGACGGGATGAGAAACACTGGAGGGAAAGTAATGGCTGGCTATCTGAGCGTAAATAAGGACAGGTTCTGGTAGAGATTGATCCAAACTTGGTGAGGTAGATACATGTATAAATGAAAGAGATTATGATAAACAAATTTTTTCCCCTGTAAATCTGCAAGTTTTTGAAGGACTTCTTGTGCATTATCTTGATGTACAAAATAAGCTGAGTGGTGTAAGAGGCATATCCTATGTTGGAAATTGATGTACACACTTTTTTGGAAGAAAGACATGCTCCAAGCTCTAGCTTTAGGATTTTCCATTTTAATTAAAGGCAGGAAATTTTCTATATTCTTGGTCTCGTTTGGTATAGTTTATTACTTAGTTATGACTTTTAATGTAATATAACACCAATTTTTATATTATTTACCAGAGATTCTGAATATTTGACATACTCAAAAAGGACCCAAAAAAGGTGAAAAGCATATTCAGACATCTGCCATTGTTCCTCATTTGAGAACAGAAAAACCCGATACTTTAGAAAGAATAGTAATCACAAAATTTTAAGCTTTGTTAAGCAGCAACGCGGATGCAATTGATCAACATCTAGAAAGAAGGTAATCAAAATAAGCTATTGAAGGAAAAAAGAAAAAAAAAATGAAGATTCTGTTTCTGTCCAATTTCACATCAAGTAAACAAACGCTACAACAGATTTGGTAACATCATGGAGTGATTATCTTAAAGCTACCGTGTAAATTCACCCACAGTGCAATTTCCGAGATAAGTCAAAAGGTCAAGTGTGCACCAGCAAAGCCTTACCACCTCCTCTTAATCGAAGGAGAATTTCAAAGTTGCAAACTTCGCAGGGACATTTGATCCAATTACTCCACATCTTCACTCAAATGATGTGTGCCACGATCCCCAGCTCTAGCTGATGAGTGTTTCTTGTGTTTCTTGTTCTTAGCCTTCCTGGCTTTCATGCGGCGTCTCTTCTCATCCGTGTCAACCCAGGTATAGTCCGATGGTATGTGGAAAGGATCCACGTCATCCTTACACCGCTGACTATCAGCATCGCTTGATTGCCCACCACGACTTCCCCTCATCCACGAAATCCATGACCCTTCTGATTCCTTGGCATCCTGGAAATGAGCTGGGCTTGAGGGAGGGGTTGCAAACTCCTCCACTGCCTGAAGCTCCTCGAATTTTGTAAAAGTAACAAGCACACGAATAGTGGGGACGATAGGGATAGCAACCTACAATGAAAGGAAACAGAAATTGTCATGCTGTCCTCAGTTCAACATTTGAATGGCAAGCATGGATAAATATTTCAAATGCAATTTCCCCCTTGGAATAGTTCTCCTCCGGCACCCCTCCACATCCAGCCTCCCTTTGTTTGCAATCAACATGCATCAATATCTAGAAACTAGTGGAAGAGAGGAGCTGGTTAATAGGTAAGGGGGCTTCTTCATTCCACTAAATAAAATTAAAAAGAGAATTCTTCTTGAACACGGAATAGAAATCAAGAATAATTAGCCTGATTATGGGAGACATATCAATCCCAAGTCCTCTCAATACTCCTGCATTGAGCACAAAGGACCCACCAACCAGGCTAAGACTGGTTCACCCTTAGAGGTTACCAATTGGCCACAATTTATGACTGTCCAATCAGGAAATAAAAATAGAAATCGCTAAATAATACTTTTTGTTGAATCATGGGATGAGACGTTTATGCATTTGTTTTAAATCAGGAAATGATAAAAGCATGATTAAAAGGAAAAGGAAAGAGAAACAACTGCCACCCATGAACCAAAACTACACTAAGAGATATAAGATTACCTTGACAGGGAATGTTCCAGTAGGTAGTTTAGTTGTGAAAAGCTCCCTAAGCCTCCTAACAGCCTTGACCTTGTTCGCTAATATGTCTAGCAGAGGCAATAATTCCTCTGTTTTCAAAGGAAAATCTCGTGTCAGCCATAGGACAGGCCTGAGACCCTTCTTGAATTCATTCTCATGTTTAGACTCACTGGTGGGCACTTTCTTCTTTTTCTTCTTGCTGCTTTTATCCTTTCCCTTCTTGGTATCCCCTACATCCTCCTTAGCAAGCTCAGATGGTTTTTGATGATCAATTGACTTCTCAGCACCACCTTCTGGTGCCAACTTAGAAAACTTTTTCACGATCTTTGAATCTTCAGGATTGTCACCACCATTTCTTGTACCTTTGTTCTTCCACCCAAACCAACTCTTCTTCACTTTGTTTGCACCATTTGATTTGCCATTCTCATAGGAACCTGCCAAGCCATTTTCAGGGAACTCAAGTACCCGAGGTTCCTCATCCTCACAAGGGTCCTCTGAGTTCCCCATACGAAGTGCAGAATCCAATTGCTTCCTCTCCTCGGCTGTCAAGACATCATCAAACTCATCATTTTGAGCACTACTTGCCAACCTCTCTTCCTCTTCTACAGCAAAAAGCTCCTCATCAGTCATTGCACCAGGAACCCGCCTTGATTTCACACTCACCATCACATGAAGCATATCATACACTTTTGCTTTCCAGTTTCCAACCATTTCAGTTTTCTCCTGCCTCCTCCAATTCAAATGAGAAACAAGTTCTGCCTGTGTGACATCAATGCCTGGCCTATACATATTGGTTTGAGACATCAAAGCCACTTCATGGGCAACTTCTGCTTCCGTTGGTTGTGCACCAACCCCCTCTAATGCATTAGTAACCTCTTTTTTCTTGTGGGAAAGAACAACTAAAGAACCTGGCGGCAAGGTTATATTGCCATCATCAGAAGAGTAACCCTCTCCCAGAAAAAGAAAAGTTTGGTCGGACCTTTGAATGCGAAAACCATCAAACCCAGCCAGAGTCATATCAGCACGGAGGTTAGAACCCTGCTTCCAAATACGGTAAGTATCTGAGGGAGCAATTCGACTGATAAAGGGGATAACGGAACTTTCAAAATGAAAAGTTATCTCCATGTAAAAATCACGAATACGAGCTGCAGAAGCAACTATTCTAGGAAGGCGACGGCACCATTTTGCCCATGCAAGAGGTTGGTAATATCGGGCAATTATCATAGCAATTGACTCCTCTCTTGCGCAAACTGCTTCTTGAAGAGCACTCCACCCATTTTCATTCTGCAGACTCCAATCAGCACCAGCCCCCATTAAAATTTCAGCAGAGATGAGGTCTTGCAATCTGACAGCAAGATGCAAAGGAGTCTCCCGGCCAGGTACATCCCTACGATCAATTACAGCTGCGACAGCATCAGCCTGTTGCTCTGCTGCAAGAGACTCTGATTCAGTATTAACTTCGCCAGCCTTGGCAAGCCGTGGAAGGGCTGAAACAATCCGCCTGAGAGCAGCATGATCACGGCGTGCCACAGCCATGTGGGCAGGACTGTGTGCATACTTGGAAAAATCTTCCATTTCTTTTCTCTCTCTCTCTCTCTGTATGTATCTCTCCTCTAATATTTCCAGGCAACTAAAACTGTTCCATTGTCATCAAGAATGCTCACAACTTTGTACACAATTACAGCATTTGCATGCTTCCAACTTTCCAGGTTTTCCAGGGTACAAAAAAGGGGGGGAAAAAATCAGCAAGAATGGGGAAATTATTTTTCAACCCTCTTCTGCCACAATCAAGTTCAAGTCTTAAAAAAATCCAAATTACATCGACTTTAAACAGATCAATTATCAACAACTTTGGCTGCAAACTCCTACAAAAAAAAAAAAAAACTACAACTGCTTAAAGTTTGTTAATCATCTCCAAATTTCTCCCATTTTCACAGCCTCCAAAGATCAAATCATCACTTGAACCAACTCTCTGTTCATAAGCTTCACTACACTACAACCAAGATTCCAAGGAGCTCAATTCTGAAATAACAAAAACCGAAAAGAAAATTTAACAACATTACACCAACACAAAAAAAAAAAAAGGAAAGAAAATATTTTTCATTAAGAAGATATTAACATTATTGCAACCAACCCCTTTTCTTTGTTTTTCTTAAGAACACATTTCCCAATATATATATATATATATATATATATATATATATATATTTGCTGTTAAAACAATCAGGAAATAAACAAAAACAAACTTCTCAACTAGAACCCAAACACAAACTGACAAACCCAACAACCGTTTTCCTCTCAATTCCATCACTTTCTCAACAACCACACCGAAAATTGAAATCTTTGCAAGATTAAACCCAGAGAGAGAGAGAGACGCACCGAGTCACAACAACCCGACCCGAAGGTTCGGTTCCGGAACCCAGTTGCAGGCAGCTTTGGTCTCGTAAATGAGAGAAAGAGAAGAATCGAAGGGTGTTCGTCAAGGGGTGGAGGAGGTAGGGCGGGATCCGACGGCCAGGATCCTCTCTGGCAAATAAATGTTCGACGCCTGGATCTAACTCGGTCCCCAACTCAGATCTCTCTCTGGCTTTGGAGCCTTTGCTTCTCTGTTATTTTTGTCAATCTCCTTTTTCTTTATTGCTCTCTCTCTCTCGCTATCTCTTCGCTCCTTCTCTCTCCTCCGCATACCTTTTTATTTTTTCTTTCTTCTTTTCCATTTTCCCTTTGTTTTTGCTTTCCCTCCCCGGGAGAAAATGATTGGGGGAAAATTTTAGTGACAATGAAATTGATGTGACATAATTTAATAAATAAATTTAAATAATATATAAATTATTAAATAAACTCGTAAATATATATATATATAATTTTTTTTATGTTATTGCTTGCTCAAATATAACCTTTTTTTTATACTAATTCTTTTTCAAATGAAAATTCAGTACTTAAAATGACATTTATAATGAAAACCAAGATACATTTATTCACAATAATTGGTCATAATTAAATAAAATTTATAATATAATTATATATAAAAATAATCATCAAAACTATTTGATTCAAATATTAATACTAAAAAATAAAAAATAATGATGATATTTTTTAAATCATAATTAAAATTTAATCGTAAATTATAACTACAGTATATATATATATATATATAACTATAAACTAGGCAAGAAATTACATTATAAATTTCAAATTGGACCATTCTTTAGGCTTAAACTTAATCAATCTTAGACTTAAAGTTATTAATTTGAAATTTAGGGTTTCTTCTTCTTTTTCTTTTCTTTTTTTTTTGTTTGGCTTGCTTCTGTATTTAGTTGAGCTGTTTAAAGATCCCATTTTGCTTTTTTAATCTGTGTGTGAATCTTTAAAGAAATTCCCAGGTGAAGACTGTTAAAGAAATTTTCGTTTGGAGTGGATCTTGTTTCTCATTCCCTACCCATTACATTCTTTTTAAACCATAGAGCAAAAAATATATAGTAAAATAATAATTGTCGTTTTTTATAAATTTAAATTGAAACGAGTTATTTTTATTTAATTTTATAATTTTTAATAAATATTTATACACTCAATTATATAATAATTATTAAATTTAAAGTTCAATATTGAGATTCTATATAATTTTTTTTATTTAGAGAAAAAAAAATATTGATAAAATAATTCAAATTTAGATTAAACGCGTGAAAATTATGAAAAAAAAAAAAACCATCAATCCAATCCATTCCCTTGAGTGTTTTTTTTTTTAACAATAAAAAAAAGTGCATAGATTTTAGTTATTGCACATACAAATTGAAATTAAAATTAAGTACTCATTTAATTATTTTTATAAGTTAGGCCTACCACCTACATATTGACCAGAGCAAACGAATTTCTACAGTAAATCATCGCCAATTAGTAACACATGCCTCTTGAGTGGTTTGACCATCGCATTTGAAGCATTGCATCTGACCCATTCCAAATGGAAAATTGGCTTCTGCTTCAACTCTCGTGGAGGGCCAACACAGAAAGAGACACAGCACTGCCCTCCATTTTCATAGAAATTATTGCAGTTGCTGCCTTTTTTTTTTTTTTTTTTTTTGACAGTTAAAAACTGTCAGAAGCAGAGGGGGGAGAGAGAGAGAGAGAGAGGTAACTTTCCCTTATTGCACTGTGGTACAGTTGGAGATCCAACGATGCCTGATGCTGCCCCAGCAATGGGACAGACCACTGTACAGTACTGTAGTGAAAACGAGATTTTTGGTCTTTACTTCAACCTCTCTCTCTCTCTCTCTCTCTCTCTCTCTCTCTCTCTCTCTCTCTCTCTCTCTCTCTCTCTTTTAATAATAATAATAATATTATTATTATTTCTTCCCAACCACGTAAAAACATAGTTATGAAAAATCAATTATTTTTCTACTGAAAAAAGCCATATAACCTTGGACTACAATAATAAGGCTCCATTTGTGCACCATAACAGGTTTCATATTACTCTTCGTTTTAGCCATATTTTGTCCAAATCAGTTTTGAATCTAAATGTTTTCCTTTCGAGCTTATTTGTATAATGTTTTGATTCGTTAATAAAAAAAAAAAAACTTAAATAGAGGAACCCCTGTTGTCAAATAAGTCATCAATTCCATGAATTGAAAATAATAATAAAAAAAAACTATTGTGTGCTTAAAAAATGTATTGAGAAGATATATTAAATTTAAACATTTATTCTCAAGATATTAAGTTTTAATCTTAAAAAAAAAAGAGTTTAAAATTTACCTATATATATAATTACATTTCACAATCTAATAAATTTAAAATTTATTTAATTTTATTACCATATTTTATGATTATTATATGTTGATATATTATTTATGTTTTTTTACAAATATAAAATTGAGAATCCAAGCGAAGCCTAATAAAGACCACTATTATATGTACAGTCAACATGAGATAGTTGAAATTAGACACACCTACTTACAATTAATGTAATTAATCAACTATATATATATATATATATATATATATATAGAGAGAGAGAGAGAGAGAGAGAGAGAGAGAGTCAACAACACGGGAAAGAGATGAAGGACCACTTGATTAGGCACACCTACTTAGGTTACTGTAATTACTCTGCTCAAAGTTATGAACAAGATTATCCCATCCCAACTTGTTTCTTTAAATCATCATAGTTGACTTTGGGACTATACATAGCTTACTATATTATCTATACATCACTTGATAGATATACGTATGAATAAGAAGAAGAAGAAGAAGAAGAAGAAGAAGAAGAAGAAAAATTGAATCTTTAAGAATAGATTGAAAATTAAGAGCTAAGTAATTAGTTAGGATTTTAACAATTGATTTGTATACCAGAGGCCGCTTATTGCCACATGAGCCACCACCCCCGACAACTTTGCTTTAGTTCTTGTCCCACCGCCTTAATTCCAATGCTCCAAGCCAACCCCATCATTAATATCCAAGTGGGGTAGAGAGAGGGACTTGGGAGATGGGGGAGGGAGGAAGAGAGAGAGATAGAGAGAGAGAGAGAGAGAGAGAGAGAGAGAGAGCTTAGACTCACGTGAAATCTGACTGGCGTGAAGCTTTTAAATGGGGCACGTGACAATTCTATTCATCACTTCGTTTTGCGTTCTATACTATTGTCCTTTACCACCTTTTGTCCGATTCGGAGATCCAAATTAATTTTTAAAAATGTTTCGATATATATAGAACATAATAAATTAGGTGAGTCGAATCTTTGAACATTCATTTTGGAGTTTTCAGATTCGAAAAAATACAAGTGAAAATAGGGAATTATTTTTGAAAAAAAAAAAAAAAAGGAAAGAACTAACTATTTATCATTATATAATTAACCGTTTTATGAATCTTTTTAATTGATAATTGACAAAATAAGTTATATTTCAAGTGAGCAATATTGAACGATTGAGACTCGAGAGTCTCATTATTCTAAGAGTATCCATTTTTCTTAAATTCTAACCAAATATCATCTTCCCGATAATCTCAAGATTGACAATAATCATGGAATTAATTATCACAACTGCTAAATTGATTCTTTCTAATTTAATACCACTTTTCAAAATTCGCTTGGCCCATAAGACAATACACTGATAAATTTGCATGTTCATATACTATGTAAGATTACCTAAAAAGCCAAAACAAAAAAAAAAAAAAAAAAGAAAAGAAAAGAAGTAAGACTTTTGAGAATATATTTTGCTTAATTTATTCTAAAGCTTTGACAATTGTCTTTATTAAAACTGGTCATTTGAACAGGCTTATTAGGCATTTTAGTTTTGTAATCCCATCATTGCTCATGTTATTGCTCGGATAATTCCATGAAGTCTGAGGTTT
The DNA here is from genome assembly GCA_021464305.1 of Kandelia obovata. Lineage (NCBI taxonomy): Eukaryota > Viridiplantae > Streptophyta > Magnoliopsida > Malpighiales > Rhizophoraceae > Kandelia > Kandelia obovata. Next base: position 3,768,170 of record CM038472.1, read on the forward strand.
AAATTCCAAAGCTTACAGCTTTAAAGAAAAGGCATATCTCCCATATGGTAAGAACTTCATGGTTTGTCTACAGTTTTAACATATCATGAGTACAAGAGAGGCCATTGTTTGCAAGTTTTGTTGGGAGAGATTATTAATTAGGCAAAATCAAAGGCTCGTTTTTATTTGTGAGCTGAATTATGTAGTGGGGTTCATGCAGTTTCAACCCAACGGTTTAACCTCATTAACATCTTAGGAAAAATTTCAACCGTAATTAGCAATCCTCATGAACAGAAACTTGAGGATCTTCATTGACATAGAATTAACACTGCATATACCCAAAGAAAAGAGAAAATTAGAGCAATAATAAAAAGAACAGATAAAAACTCATTTGATCATTTTAATTATTTATTTAGAGCCCCTAACACAGTGCCCCTCAATTGCCTACACTTAAAAGGACAAAACAACTTGGCCTGTTTGCCACCGAGGCTTTAACCTTTTCTTTTTTTTTTTTCTTTTTTTCTTATTGATCCAAGGCTTTAACTTCTATTTGCACATTTCTGCTCATTTTCTATTAAAAGTCATGCTTATCTTCCAGTGGCTTTTGTATTTTGATGAATTTTAGTGGACCATAGCCCAGGCCCACATGGTCTCATTGCTGGTGAGCTTATGCTTCTTATATTCTACCCCTTTTCTTGGTTCACAATTTACCCATCTATGTTGGGGAGGGTGTGTGGAGCGAGCCTGATTTCTTTTGCTCAAACCAAACATGCTTTACCGTATATAACTTTTCCTATCGGCCCCCCTCCCGTCATAGCCCATGTGGGCATGGCTCACTAAAGTCACAGCACCTGTCATGGAAACAAAGGAAACCTCGGCACTCCCACTTCCTCCCCCCAATAACATGGGAGGTGCTTCAAAATCTTTTTGGTGATAACTTGTTCTATAAGGTCACTTTTCAAGTTTGGTACATGGCCAATGCAAGAGTGGAGTACTGGACTAAAGGTACATTGGCAAGTGAGGATATCACCGTCAATATGTCATGAGGCTGGAGAATTGGAGATGGTGAAAATGATAGCAACAATCCTTGTACGTGAGGTAACTAGCCATAATAATACTTCAAAGATTGTATGCTTGCGGGAGAGTTAAGGCACACTAACAGATTGCTCATTTAGAAACTTGTGTCATTTAAAGCAATTTCTCTGCAAAGTACAGAAGGCTAGCAACATAAAAATAAAAAAACATAAAGTAAGGTAAAAAAAAAAATTAATTTGATAAGTTAAAAAATTATAATTATATTTACTTTTTAATTATTATTTTTTAAATTTATTAACACGTTAATTTTATTAATTAAATTCAATCTATATTAAAATATTTTTATTTCTTATAATTATATATTAATCACTCATTTATTATATAATAAATAAATAATATATATATATATATATATATATTCTCATCACACATTATTAAATTTGCTATGAATTTTATTTTATTTTAGATAGTAAAAAATAAAAAATTATGTATTATATATTTTTTAACTCTCACAACTCTGAGTTGTCCCATGCATTAGGAAACACTATTTAATATATTTGTTGTTGTCTGAGCAGCAGTGACCTCAATCATGTGGAGAGAAAGATACTCAGACACAAACGGAGGTTACTCTCACCAGTGAACAAAAGGCACGCTGCCTCTTGCCACTTGGATAAGTCCGGGTTCTCGAAATAGCCCATTTAATGATTCTGGTTTTTGCACATTGTTTCATCGACGGTGTTTATGCCCATTCGGCAAAAGGTGTTCCCAATTTGGACTGTATATAACTAGCCAGGTCATTTAGCTATCGTGCATTCCAGGAGTAGACGTTGTTACCCAAAAACACCTTGTTGAGTGCCTGACCGAACCAGTCTCAAGGATGGGTTTGGGACCATACCTTGTGCTTGAAGGACTCTTACAAATTTATAATGACAGATTTGCCTTAACATCACGACGACAAACATTACTTTATCCTGTTTTCACTTGTATACGAACGGGTCGAAGGACAATATTTCAGCTATGTAATAGCAGCTATGGAACCCTAATGGCATTGCTATGGTAGAGTTCAATAACCACCGGACAAATACCACGAAAAAGGACACCAAAAGGGTCTTACCTCACTGATCCAAGGCTTCACATGATTCCTTCTTGTTAAGCTGTGTCATTTCTCTGCCGGCGCAATTCATGCATATTGCTTGAAAGATTTTACATCCCACTCCATGTTTCGCTGGGCCAAACAGGCAGGCACCCATTTAATTAGTGGTTCTAGAGTAACAAATCTCTCAATAGTTGACCCAAGTACAGTTTGCACCTGATGAAGTTCATAGCAAAGCTTCACATTTCTAAAGGAAAAATGGTAATAAGGATGCAGTTAAATGCACGATGGAAGTATAACCGGATGTGCCTCACCTTACATTTGTTTTCCATAAAAAGCTTTAGAAATAAAAGAAAATCTAATTAATTTTCACATAAAAACAACAAAACTACAGGTTAAAAGGGGGAAGGGAAAGAAATCCTAATCAATATATTAATAGACAAATGAACAGTCCTCAAAAAATTGATAAATAAAGAAAAGGAAGCCTACCCAGCACCCAAAAGACCGCCATTCGAGCAAAAACAGTAAAGCAAACCATGCGCTAAAAGATGAAATGACCTTGGCATGGATTATATCTTGAGAACTTTTGACAAATAAATAATTTTCTAAATGTCCTAAGCTACTTCAACTGAGACTTAAAACTAATCACCCCTTGCATGCCCTCCCACCTTTGCAGGAACTTCGGTGTCACTAGCCGAAGATCCCATTCGAATCTTTGCCAATGTCAACATTTTTCACATTGGCCTGAAAATTTCCTCTTCTTGTGCACAGAAAAAATACATTACATCCCACCAAGCCTGGACTTCCCCTCTGAAGAGCTCAGTGTCTTCACACACTGCATAAGAACGATTTTTCGAGTCTACTATTTCCATGTTCCATTGTCTCTCTAGAACAGTCTTGACCATCATTCGAGCATCTTCAGATAAAAAAAGAAACAAATAAGCCAACTTGAAAATTTCGGACATAAAAGCTAACCAAGCAGAAAGTAAATTGAAAATTGTAGGCAGAATGCTAGATCTAACAAAAAATCGTGCAACTGTAACTAAAAGCAATGCACACCATAAACTACAAAATATAAGAGGAGAAATTCCAGCACCAATCTATATGAATTCAAGACCTAAAGCAGCCACTGCTAATTTAGACTTAAAAGAGTGCATTAGTCAGCATTTCAATGTAGCACCAGCACATACAGATGGGGCTTCAGAACACCACCTCAGGGCACATGTCTCAGTAATAGGAGAAAAACAACAAATGGCGCAACCAACAGAATCACAGTCAAACACAAAATCAATGATCGTTGTGCTACCACAGGATCTGAAGACCTTTCTCCTAGTCATCATTACTGCAGCTAAACACTCTAGGTGAACAATTGCACAGTCAAATCCCTAACCTCCTTTTCTCCATTCAATGGCAAATATTTATTTTACAGAAAATATGGACTGTGCCATGATTACCAGGGATAAAGCACAATACAAGCATTCCCATAAACCAATGCATTGTTTAGTTTGTGCCATTGCATTTATTATATGCATTGCAAACATTTCATAAACCACTGCATTCATGTGCTTAGTCAAATCAACTCAGAAGGCATGCACCTGTCCATGACCTGTTTACTGGAAAACAGCATTGGTCAATACAGAAGGAACTAACTACTCATGGAACTAGCATCAAATAAGCAGAAATGGCTTACATTATTGAACTCAAAATGGGGCCTCAAGTGATTCATCCCAGACTTCAGCACTACCATTAGAAGCATCTTCAACATCTTCTTCCATTGAAAGCCTAATGTATTCTCTATGTGCAAACCGATCCCACTCTGTTAAAGTTGGATTTTCACGCTCCTGTTTTGTTACAATTTCATCAAAGCTTTATACCAACAGTACCCAAACACTAGGCTACTCCAAGTTGAGCAGCAAATATAATTAACCAGCTTTACATACCTGGCGAATCAAAAATGGGTCACGAGTTTCAAAAGCCATGAACTTATTAAGGTTAAAAAGGATATTGAAGGCACTTCCAGAAAGTTTGCAACCTTTCAGGTCACGCAGCATGATGTAGCTCTCATTCTGCATTAAAGAAAACTTAAATGGTCAAAAACCTGAAGATCTCCAAACAATGGTGGGTTTCATTAATAAAGGAAACAAATAACTAATAGCTAGGTTATGCATTCACTATTCAGTTGGGCTTAAAGACTTGATCATCTACCAGTGATATACATAGGAATCAAACTATGATATTAGAATAAACCTCGTGAGTGTACTATCCAGTAACCCATTTTGATTTATGCACCATGAGTGTACCATGTAATCAGTAGGGCTGGGGTATAGGGTGGGAATACAAGGTACTAGGAGCATTTTTTCCTGAAGCTCTTGTTACAGAAGAACCAGACAACCACCAATAAACTAACTGAATTGCCAAGGGCAAACCTCTGGTCCAATCATGTCAATTATCTGGCACAAAATATCTTCAAAGAGCACAGGCTCTTGAGCCATGCATTCCATGCGGTGCAACTGCTCCTCGTAAAAGAATTGCATCTCATTTCGTGTTAGAACTCCATTTCCATCCAAATCTATGCACTTGAACCTGAGAATGAAAACTTAAGGCCGTAACTAATACATACATGATGGCCAGAAGCTCCCATTTACCAACGTGACTGATGTCACTATGTACATACATGGAAACAAAGCAGATAAATCATAGAAATGAAACTACAGAACATTTAAACTGCAATGAATGACATTCAAAATGATTAACAATTGATAGTTAGGCATATTTCTGTTGGAAAGAGTATCATGATTGGACCTATAATCAGTCCTCACTGAAATCTCTTTCCTTCTCTTTTTATTCCACTGATGTCCTTGTTGATCACTTTCTATAAATTTTGCAGCACTTCTTCCTCATAAATACATACTAATTTGTATAAAGGCAGATATGCTTAAACTTCATGGTGCTTCCTCAGTGGCTCATTCATTGTAACAATACAGCAACTCATGATGCAGTCAATCCAAGAAATCAAACAAATAAAATTCTGTTCATCAAAACATCCTTCCCCTCAACAGAACAAGGCATGCAAATATACCAGTACTCAAGACTAGGCTCAGATGACTTGTCCTCCTCTGACAGTATGAAGTACACAAAATCTTCATATCCCATCTTCCCTTCAACCTTACTTGTAAACTTTCTTGGAACCTGGCATATATTTGCAGCAAAAACATAAGCCAACTTCCAGATCTTTGTATAATGGGATCATAATGGAGCAGTCATAAAACATTCTAGACAGGAGAACAAAATTATTTGATGTTGAGGGAAAAAAAGAAAGAAAGAAAACTTCTCCTGCAGATAGCAGATAATCATATAAGTTGGCCTAAAGTACAAAACCAACATCCAGCAAGCACGAACCTGGGAAAATATCCTATCCACAATTCGGTAGGTAAGTGCATGATTACCATATCTGATGAGGTTCTCTTTGTCAATGAGAAAATCATGATCCGTGTCCAGCTCCCAAAACTTGCAGTATATCACGTAAAAGTGTTCATAAGAGAAGTAACTGCATGCAGAAAGTGTTACTCAAAAATAATCTCACCAGGAAAATCAAAAAGAAAGAAAGAAGAAAAAAAAGATACCAATCCATAAATCTAATGGCAATTTTACCAATGTACATTGCAACTGAAAATTATCCTATTATACATGCTTTGTGACTTAAAAGTAACATGCGGTCCTAATTAAAGAATGCCTATGCCTAATTTTCAGGAGGCATATCTACCTTAAAACTTTGTTGATGTCCTCCTCTTCATCCACGTGCTGCATAGCATTAATTAAGTTTCCACGTTTCAGCTCCCTGAGCGTAAGATGACCATTTCCAGATCTATTTATGTAGTAGAATATTCTGTATATGACAGTTTCAGCTGGACAATTGCAGAGAAAAATAATAAGCGTAAATTAAAAGAGAATACAATATTAAATGTAAAGAATCTATAATGACACAAGATCCAGATTCTAAAAATAATGAAGGACCTAGCTGCTCATAATGCTTTGCATTCCCTTTCATTCTCATGCAAGGCTTCTCATTGAACCAATTTAAACAACTCAATCAGGCAGTAAAGGCAAGTTAACTAATTGAATCAAGTTAACCATCACTTGCGAGCCTGTTTCTAATCAACAATGTAACTTTCAACAAACAGACAAAAATATAAGTAATTTATAGACCGCAATGATAATTTTGAACAGAACATTTGTCTAACCCTTCAATTGTTTCTATTAAAATGTGCAGTTAGTCTTATTGGATCCACTCAGTTACAAAACTTCTGTGACCAGCACACTCAGCTCCTGTAAAAAACTATAATTTGGATACACAATATATGCATTCAAGCATACATTCTTCCAGTGATAACACATTGTGATCAATATATCAGCATGTAATAATTTTTGAGAAAAAAAAATCTCATCATTTTATTAACATCATCAGCATGCTGTCAATTTCACATAAAATTCAAGATAGAGTAAAAGTGGCCAGCATTTCCTGCTAAGGCAATAAATCAGTGATCTTAAACAACTGCTTTGAGTTGAAAAACAACAATATTATATGAAACAATCAAAACCTTGTTTGAAATGCAGAAACAAACCATATCTATCCTGAAACTCTGGTGTACTCTGTAAGAACTCCAATCCAGGATGGGCAGCCAACAGTTCACGAAGCACGGATTTGAAATCTTCCTGTTAGCGATTTGAACAATATTCAAAGCTACTTGAGAACAAAAAATTTTGCATAAATCATGTGCAAATAAAGATTGAATACCATAACAAATATCATGAAGGTAGCACATATAACAAAATTTGTACATAAGATGTACACCTGAATGAGGTACTTGAAATCTGGTTGCTTTAGAATTGTAAATATCTGGGTTGCTATATCCGTTGTCAACATGTTGCCATTTATCCAATAATTGACAAAAGCATCCCTATCAGCAGATCAACGATTTTATAGAAAAACATTATTATTTGAGAAAGAAAAGAGCATGAATTAGCATGCACAGATAACTAGAGAGTAAGTGGCCAAACCAATGATGTTATTTTGTTTCTCAAATGTTGCTCAACTTTATGATAACAAAGTACAATAGTCAAATCCAATGCAATCCGGGTGCAAAACAAATTTCTGGTTATAGTCCAAACTCCAAACAATGCCAAATGATCGAGAAGGCAAGCATTTCTTTATGGTTAAGGTATCCAACCCCATTTTTCACAGAACCACATAAGTTATGCTTATTAGAAAGAACATAGCAGACTCATTCTACCTCAATCAGGCAAATCATTGATTTGTGAACACAAGGCATATGAAAGTTTAGAATCAATGCCAGAAAATCAAGCACCATTTTCCTTTGTACACTTTATAAATCAAGGGAATGCAAGGACCAGGCCATGATATGCCAAAATCCAAGAGCTTAATTCTGATTCACAAGGACAGGAAGGATGTCTGAGATAGAAGGAAGCTAGTTACCCCATGTTTCTATTATTAACTTTTCTAGTTACAACTCAAAATGGCAGCCATATCATCAGTCCCACTTGCCCACATTTCAATAATACTGGCCAGAGCCTATTCTTGCTCTCATAGTAATTTCCTGGGTGGAGAACATTCTAACCATACAGAAAAAGGAAAATTCTCAATGAAAAACCTCCGAGAGCACAGAGGAATTGCTGGTATAATGGAGATTAGATTAGGCAAAGAACCATAAAAGCATTCACAAGATGAGCCAGGATAACAACCATCATTAAGATGATCAAATAAACAGGAGTTAAGAGAGAAATATTGCTTCTCTGACATTAAGTTTCAGATTAACATACCTTGTCACAAAACCAGTCCTATTAATATCAATCTTTCCGAAAAGTGTTGTGGAGAAGAATGATGGTAACTTGCAGATTTCCTTAGTGACTGATTTAAATTCTGTACATACAAATATATTGTGAGAAGATCAGTTCCCAAAATATACATCTGCTCATTTTCTACAAACACTCACCATGTATCTGCAGTCCATCCGGGTGACCATAGAAAAAATGACTAATTCTGATTGAGCATTGTTCTTTTAAATCATTTGAAGGTGGGGGACCATTCCGGAAGTAAAACTGCAAGTATTGAAGCATACATGTTTCTCAGCTCCCTCACAAGGGAAACTAACTTGAGCAATTTAACGACAGCAGTCCAAGGAAAGAAAATAAGGAACCAATGACACTGAAATCATGGGTCATGAAAGAGACATGAAGGAGTTTTGCCAAACCTGAGGTATGACTTCCTTTGCTGGCTCACTAACTACTTTTAAAGAAGAGCCTAAATTTGAAGGGCCAGGCCTCAGCTTTGTTATACGAGGGGAACCAGATGTACTTCTAGGAGAAAGGGGAGGTGTACTTCCAGAAGGAAACATGGAAGGTAAGGCACTGCTAGAGGTGGCATTTGTGCTAGAAGAGTTGCTAGATACATTCAATGGAGCACCTGCTTTCACATCATTGATCAACGATGAGACCTATCCCAAAAAAAAAAAAAAAAGTCAGCAGTTGTATCATCAGAGTCCACACTTATACATTATACAAGACATTAATTGTAGCAGGATTCAGGAGGAGCATTACAAACAATCAAGGAAGCAGGAAACAAGATATGACCATATAATTTCTCCCTTCTAGAAAATTAACAAGGCTCACCAAACCCTCAGCATTTTAACAATTTCATTCACAACAGGATGGAATAAAACCTTGACAAGCTATCTATAAAGCTTTGCTTTTGGGTGGAAAATGAACAAATCTTCTTTCTCTAGTGAAAGAAAGAAGATTTCACCAAAATCAAGATCATAAAAATTATACAAGATAATAGTCAGAGATTGAATAAGTGAAGAAAAATGGAAATTTTGAGGGATATGTACAGCACAACAATCAGGATTCGACATCCAGCTAGCAATTTACGAATTTCCTTGTCTTCATTTGTTTAAAAACTCATTTTTGCCCAAGAATTTCAACAAGCAACAAACATCAAATACCAGATTGAGAACCATTCACTCATATTCTCATCAATACCTTGACTATCAATCCAAGCCAACAAACTAACTAGAAGGACAAGCCAAGAACGCCAACAGAGTGAACACATCCGATAGAACGCAAATTGGCGATGACTGATATCAAAATAACTCACAAATCTAAATGAAATAGAGCTGCAAGAACAAATTATAACCAACGAGGAAAAATGGAGTGAGTACCAGCCGGTGAGCGTCCGGAAGCGAGAGCCACTGCTCAAAGAGCTGCTGAGCCAAGTCAGGATACGATTTGAAAGCCAAAGGTGTGACCTCCGGCAGCTGAAGCAACTCCGCATCCAGCATCACCACATCGCCAACAACAGCAACACCGCTCGTTTCCATATTTAACAACAAGCCGAATCAAGCCAAACATACAGATCACCTCCAACCCTAATTTTCCCCAAAATTTGAAACTCCACAACAATTACCTCCCAATCTCGATGGATCCGAAGCGATCGAATCAAACGAATATGCAATTTAGTCGTGGAAATGCGATTGGGAATGAATTATTGCTTAGTGTTATTGTTTATGATTTTGATACCATGATAAGGGGGTGATTGGAAGGCGAGAAACGGAAGGAAAGTGAGGGAAAACTTTTTTTTATTTTCAGACGCGAATCAACGCTAATGCGGCCATATGGGTAAAAGGGCCCAGAAAGGAAGATATTTGGTTTAATGACACCTGGAATGGTTCCTGACCACAATTTCTTAGTTTTGCATGATTTTCAATTCCTGGTTATGGGATATTATTATTATTATTATTTAAATATAATAATTTTAACAATAATTCTTCATATTTTTATATATATTAATCTAAATTTAAATTATTTTACAATCTTGTTTTAATTTCAAATAAATTATAAAATATATAATTAATAGATTTTTAGATTTTATGTGTAATGCAATGGAAAGAGTGCACATAATAATTTTTTTATAAATTTAAATATATTTTATGTTAGTATAAAATTTTTATTTTAATTTAAACAAATACATGTCATTTATAATTAAGAAAAAAAAATTTAGTTAAAAAATTAAGTAGATGACTCGGTTAATTCAACTAATTATTTTAATTTTTAATAAAATCAGTTAATTATATTTTTTTATATTTATTTTTAAAAGAGTATTTGACCGTTAATTTTAATTGAAAAAGTTATTTATATTTTTTTTATAAAAATTCAATTTTAACATCAATAAATAATATCCAAATAAAGAATTAAATTAAATCAATCTGACCTTATAATTGACAATTAATTTATAATTTGATTAATTTTTTATTATCTATTAAAATATAAATTAATATAAAAATTAATAAATTGACAAATTTAATTAAAAATTATTTCATCATAATTAGATTTTATGAATGAACTGATTTAATTTTAAAAAATTTTTTAATTTCCACCAAAAACTTAAATTTCTTAAATTTTTTTTAATATATATATATATATACATTATTTATTTATTTAATATTACAATTTATTTTCAATTATAACATTAAACCTTAAAATTTTAAATTTTGTAATTTAATAATTATTCTGATTCTCAAAACATTAAATTTTAAAGTGCACCCTTTATAAATAATTTTGATAAAAATAATATTTTTATAAATAATATTTTTTATAAAATATTAAAAATTCATTTATTTCAATATAAAATAATATTTTAAAATGAATTAAAAGGTATTTTTTTTCATATTTAGTATTATTATTTTTAAAGTTATTATTGTTGAACACCAAGTTTGGTCATAACTAGAAAGGGTCTGAACTGAATTTCTAAATAACCGTCACCTGTTACGTATGGAAATCTAAACCAATAATTATTGACCCTCTGAATAAAAAAATAATTAAGTTTGATAATCAGATTAAATTGTCCAATTCAATTAGGTTTAGGACTAGATTAGCATAGAATCAAAGGCAAATGGATGAAATTATTTTTTTAAAAAAATAAAAAAACATCAAAAAGTTCAGGACCAACTGAAAAAAAAAAAATGTTGCAATCCCAACCCAAGATGATTATGTCGTCTGTCGTGCCGAAAACGACGTCGTGTCGAAAACGACGTCGTGTCTTTAAACTTTTCTGCCCGTATTCCTTTGCCACTGGATAGGGTGGTACTTTTATCCGTACCGGCTCCGTACCCGTCCCCGTAACGGCCTCATTTTTTTTAATTTACTATTTTACCCATTATATTAAGAAGTCTAAATAACCAGGCTGGTTCATGGTCTCGTCATCGACGTCTTCGTCGTCGTTGCTAGCGTTAGTGAGTGCCAATGAGATTAACGTGGAAGATGTAGAGAGTGGTTCTATTCCTACTTCATCGCGTTTGTCTCGAAAGCGATTGCAAACGAGGTCGGCTTCTTTGTTCTTTTTCAAATTTTTTGTTTAATTTTGGATTTTTTTTTGTTTTTTTGATTGATGGAATTGCGTTGAATGGAATGAAGTAGAAATACCCGATTGAATTGGAAAAACCAAATACATGTGGGCATTTTCTGGCTGCACAGACTGATTGCTATTCTGGTGTTATTGAAGGCAGAGATAACTTTGTTTTTGCTTCAAATTGAAACCCTTTTCGCCTTTAACCCCCCTTTTTTTCAGGTTAATTTAGGGATTAATATTTGTTCACAATTGGCGTTGTCAAGGAATTCTTTTTTTTTTTTCTCTAAATTTTTTGCTTGAAGGGTCATGGTGTAAAGCTTTAATTTTAAGTGGTAGGCAGCAGTGCTTCCTTTTCTTTACAAACAGAAAAAAAAAAAATCTGTCAGGGATGGGGTGGGGACGGGACAGGACCCTCTCTTTGTGACGAGAGGGACAGGGATAGGCTTTAGAATTTGGGATGGGGATTGGGATGGCCATCGCTGCTCTGTCCTGTCCCCCCCCCATTGCCATTTCTACCACTGGAGTGATCAAAGCAGCATTCTTTATTGCTGGGGAAAAAAGGGCAAAAGATCATCAATAGCTCTGCTTTGCTTTTGACTGGGAAGTAATTTATTCAACTCAATCTTCAATTATGAAGATATAAAAAAAAAAGAAAAAGTAAAGATTAAATCTTTAAAATTGGGATTAAAGCTTTATTGTTGTTTTTGAATCCTCTCTACTGTTACCCCCCCCCCCAAAAAAAAAAACACATTTTCTTGCATTCTTCTGTCAACCACATGATTCCTATGTCTTGTTTTATTGCAGAAAAAAGTCCAGATGAATGAAAACTTGGTATCAGGAGGAATATATTCTGATCTGTTGAATCAATTTGAAATTATTTTGGAGTCTGATCCACTCATGTAAGCAATTTGTTGTAGAATTTATTAATTTAGTTCTATATTTTCTTTTCGATGGTTGCTTGGGTCTAATTTTGGGTTTTGCAAGTTAGTTAAAAGCAGTCAATTGAAAACTTCATGGTTGTAGTTTTTAGTCTTACATGTTTTTGTTCACTTGGAAAAAGTGTTCTTTAGGAAATTGAACCAAAAGCCAATAGAGAAAGCAATGATCCTTTTTTTTTTTTGTCAAATTAGGCCCTTTCTTTGTTTGTACTGTGTCATGTTTTCTTGTGTATTTGGGTATGGATACACTTATGCGATTGTGCCACCATACAAAAATTTGAAGGCCCTTGCTGCACACTACCTTTGTATTATTTGTATCATTCTTTGTGTTTCATTATGTTAAAATTTAATAAATTTTGTTATTTGTATCTATTTTTTGGTTTTCGTTATGCTGTAGTTTAGTTGTGCTGATTATATGTTCCTTTTTGGACTTGGTTGCACTCTGACACAGCAATGAAGTTGGATTTATCCATCCATCTCAATTTTCCACATTAAATACAGAAGCAGGCAGCTCCCTCACTACATCTGACAGTACCTTACTGCAATGCAATGATGTTTCAAATCAAGAAAATGCAAGTTTCTGGTTTAGAGATCATAAACTGGGAATCTCGACGAATGTTCTTCTTCCCTTGTATAAGGCAGCCAAATATGCATTTATGAGTGCACTTGTGCAAAACCAGGTTCTGGAGAACCCCCTTGAGAAAACTGGGGATAAGAGTAGTTTATTGCAGTTTTTGTCCTCTTGCAACAACATTGAGAGCAAGGTCATGAGGCATAGCAGGGCACTTCTATTATTAAGCTGTGATTTCGGCACTGCATGGAATTCCAGGTATCTTCCTTTACTGTACTTTTTTGTAGTTGGAACTTCTATTTCCTGTCTTATTCTTTTACATGTTGTGGGGCAAGAGTGGAAGCTATTTGGAAATAATAACTTTGAAGCAATTCCCTTCTTACAAGTAGCCATTTCTCTAGTTGTACCTTTTCTTTCTGTTGTTGCTGGTAGTTCATGGTGCAAATGATATTTTTCTGTTCAAATTCACGTGGGCATGCACGAAAAATTTCAACCCATGATTGCGACTTGTTGCAATCTGAAAGTCTGATATTTTCAAATGTCTGTTGTGGCATTCATACAAAAATTATGTCTTGAAGTTGCATCTCTTGAATATGGTGATGCCTACTTACTACTTAGCCCTGTCTTGTAGGAAATTAATTGTGTCAAAGCAGCAACATATGTCAACATTTATTGATGAACTCCTCTTGTCAGGCCTTGTCCTTTCATATTCACCTAAAAGTGAACAAGCTTGGTGCCACAGGTAACATCCTTTTCTTAGATATAGCTTCATTTTTTTATTTTTATGTATGTATTAAAAGTATCAATGTTATTTCTCACAATATCTTTAAGGACTTAATTCTTACTCCTATATTGACAATTTACAGACGATGGGTGATCAAGATGATTGCTCAAAAACGCTCAGCTTTGGAAGAGATTGTGCAGAAAGAATCTGAGCTAGTGGAAAAAATAGCTGAGGTTTAAGTTCAGTTCAGGAACTGGATACTGTTTTAAAGAAGGTTTATAAACTTTTCATAGGAATGTATCATCTGATACATGTAGGAGTTGCTTTGTGTATGTTCAGAAGGATGTCTCTGTGACTCTGTAATTGCAAAACTTTTGAAGCATATGTTCCATGAGGAAATCTAATTTACTTTAATATCAAGGAAATTTTCATAATCAGGCTTTCTAGGCCATATCTTCTACCCAAAAGTTACTTTTATGTGTTAGTGGTCAAATAAATGCTTTTTGCCATAGGCATACCTCATATTTTGGAAGGCCTTATGTACCAAACCAAGATGATATGGTGAATGTACCATTGAGAACTTAGTCTTTGTAACAGGTGTCCTCTATTTTGCAGAGATCGAAAATGAACTATCGTGCATGGAATCACCGCTGCTGGTTAGTTTCCTACATGACAAGAGAACAGGTCAACTTCTTTGATTATCCAGATTGCATATATGCTTTCTGAAATGCTGTTATACCCTTTTTGGATTTAATTGGTGGCTATTTTTGGTTTCCATTTGATGAGGTCCTTATCAGTCTTAAGCCCTCGACAACTCTCTCTCTCTCTCTCTCTCTCACAGTTCTTATGCACAGTTTGTTTGCATTGTATGCATTTTTTTTGTGGCTGAATTAATTGTGTGGACTTAATTTCGTGTGTTCAGGTGCTCCATGAGTTGATGAAATCAAGAAAGTGGGCTGGGCTGCATGTTGCTGACAGTTCTTGCTTTCATTTCCGCACTGTGAGTTCCATTTTAAACAAATGATCCTGCTATTGACGGGCAACATTGAAGAAATGGGTAAAAAATGGGGGAGAGAGAAACAACAAAATCATCTTAGATATTTGCTAGCATGTGACCATCTTTACCTTTTTTCAAAGCATTACTTTGTTGCTTACCACTTATTGCTACGTTGGATACCAGAGACCAAACTTTTATAGTGCAATAATGGAACTAACTAGTGTTGCCTCACCTTGTGTATTCAGATACCTCATAATATTTTACAATGCCTTTTAGTTATTATGAAATCTCAAAACTGTAGGATAAGCATGGATTGAATATTTTATAATGTTTCTGTTTAATCACCATTTTGAGTTCTACCAATTTGCAGCGGCTGCTACAGAGAATTTTAGTTGACTCTTGTCATGAACAGGAAAATGAGGTATCTGACACCAGACTAGAAATTGACAAGATCTGGCAGGTATAATGTGTCAATATATCTCATAATATTTGTCAGCAAGTTGCCTTCATATTCTAAAAGCTAATCTGCTCTTTTTTGCGGGTCCTGACATGTATGTGCCTTATTCTATATTCCTTTACAGGATGTTCTTTAGCATTATTTTAATATGTTGTAAGAAGAAATATTTGGCTCCTTTTTTCTGTTTAGTTAATGTCTTACAGGACATTCCTCAAAATCTAAACAGCCATCTCCATGGGTGATTTGCCCTTAATCTCTCTCTTTTTTAATACCTTTTTAAGTTAAATCTTCCCCTCAAAGTCCATCTTTTCATTTTCTATACAACAAAAAGGTTGATTTTCCCTTTTGTTTTTCAAACATAGCATTAACAAGGTATAATTATTAAATCACTTCTATCTTGTGGTTGGCTAAGAAAACCATTTTTCCCAATATGTTAAATTTCTTTTTGTCATCTTGGTGCTGCGGGATTTAACAGGAGGAGCTTGACTGGAATGAAACATTGATCAAGCGTTATGTGGGCAGAGAGGTATTTCTCTCCCTCCCTCTCCATCCTTCCTAAGGGTAGGTTTTAAGAGTTTGAGTTAGGTGAATGGGTTGATCAGAGTACATATAACAGTTTTTTTTTTTTTGCAAGAAAACAGTTGTTTATGATGTTAAAACAGTTTTTATATTGCTTTTTTTATTCAGGAAGGATTATAGCCCATGATACTTGAAAATGTAGCATGCATTTGTTGCAATTGCCATGACTCAACTCATGATTTTTCTCTTCTTGAGTATGTAAATAGAACCATGTACTAAGAAATGCTGAATGGTCTATGAATCCAAGTAGTTAATTGCCAGTAGTTTTTACTGATCTTCTAATCAGCAATGATTTTTAGGTTCTCATTTATTTGTTGCAGGCTCTGTGGCTTCACCGACGTTTTCTCTCCTTGTGTTGGATAAGGCTTCTTGGAACTGGCCTTGGATTTTCTCAGCATAAATCCAGCATTGCTTCTAATATTATTAATATGTTTCTGGATAATGAGTTATGTCTTGTGAATTCCTCTTCAACTATACCTGATAATGACTATGAGGACTTCCAAGCACAAGCATTGCACTCCACAACTTACATATTATGGTTGACAAAGGTACTAGTGTTTCTCTTAATTTTCCAGTCTGTGAAGCAGTTTAAGGGCCTTTTTCTTATAATTAATCGCGGAATGATTGCTCTTCATCCTTATGGCTATTCAGCAAGTCCCCAAATCCCAGAGGATTAAACTTGGAGAGAAGCTTAGAGCTGGGAGCCTGAAGGCTGTCCTTAACGTGGCCTGCCCTGAGAGGCGCTCTCTTTGGGATGAGTTAATAGGTTACTTGGAAGCATCCGACCAGGATTTGGAGGAGACTGCATAAAGGCTTTGGTTGGATAATGCTCTCTGACACCGATAGGACAAACCTCAATTTTTTTTTTTTTTGTTGTAATTTCTAATTATGGTTGTGCACTTCTAATTTATTGGGCAGAGCCATAAAAAATATGTGAATAGGTATTGCTAACTTTTTTCTGGCCCTTCAATGTATGAAACTTGACGGTTTTCCTACACACTTATGTAAATTGGAAGAATGCTCATCAAGTGGACGGGAGTTTCAGGGTGACGAGGTAGGGCTAAAAAGTGCTTTCAGTCGGTCAATAAGAATTAGTAAAAAGGTAGATAATCTAGCAATATTCTTAAACAAACATCATCAAGGCCCGAGTTTATTCTGCTTTGAATAGAACCTTGTGTGTCATTTCTAGAGCATTTGGTGAAGTCTCTGACACTTCTCATTGTCTCAAATAGGAGAAACGTGGACATCCCAAGAGTCATACAATGCGGGGAATTAGGCGCATTTTCAACACGAGTCTTTGTATTAGATTATCATAATTATTAATTATAATTTTTTTATATGATTATAATTAATAATAAAAATAATAAATATATATTTAATACTCGTAAAAGTAACAACAGTACACGTTGTTAAGTTTTTACTGCGACGTGAGAAAGAAAGGGAGGGAAGCTTGGTCATAAAAAGCAAAAGGAAAAATAAGAAAGAAATTGCCCTTTGCTGGGTTCAAGGGCATTCCAGATCCGACCCATTATCCCAAAACTTCAAGCCCGCCCTTTGGGTTCCTTATCCATTACCATCGATCGATGTACGGTCTTCGATTTGCAGTCTCAAGGTTCCAGTAATTCTCCGTTACCGGTACTCAGGGTACTCTCTAAATCTCTCTTTCTGGTGGCCTACAATTCTCTTGGAAAATGGCTGTCCATGGGCGTTGAACTCCAGCACACACAGTTAATTAAACATGTTTTCCACAGAGTTTATTCCCAATAGCCTTCCCTTTACTACCCAACAGACAAAACCCATCTCACAGTCACATCAGAACACTGTTTTCAGTTGCAAAAAACCTGGTCTTGATGACACCAACTTCAAAAACCCGCCAAAGGTCAGGGCTTCAGCTGAAACAAGGCCAACCCATGTCTTGTCTTTTGATTTCAAAGAGACCCATTTGACGAAACTACTTAATAGGTCCTGCAAGGCTGGCAAGTACAGCGAAGCTTTGTACTTTCTTGAGTGTATGGTCGGTAAAGGGTATACACCCGATGTTATTTCGTGTACCAAGCTCATTAAGGGGTTTTTTAACTCGAGGAATATTGAGAATGCCAGTAGGGTTATGGAAATTTGTGAAACTTATGGAAAGCCTGATGTTTTTGCTTATAATGCATTGATTAGCGGGTTTTGTAAGGCTTATCAGTTTGAAAATGCTAGTAGAGTGCTTGATAGGATGAAAAGCAGGGGATTTTCTCCTGATGTTGTTACGTACAATATAATGATGGGGAGTTTTTGTAGTAGGGGAAAGCTTGATTTGGCTTTTAGGATCTTTGAAGAATTGCTGAAGGATAACTGCAAGCCAACTGTAATTACCTACACAATTTTGATAGAGGCAACCATTCTTGAAGGTGGGATTAATGA
The DNA here is from genome assembly GCA_021464305.1 of Kandelia obovata. Taxonomy (NCBI): domain Eukaryota; kingdom Viridiplantae; phylum Streptophyta; class Magnoliopsida; order Malpighiales; family Rhizophoraceae; genus Kandelia; species Kandelia obovata. The sequence goes on from CM038472.1 coordinate 3,786,370, forward strand.
AGCTATGAAACTTTTGAATGAGATGTTGTCAGGAGGACTACAACCTGATGCATACACTTATAATGCAATAGTGAGGGGGATGTGCAAAGAAGGGATGGTGGATCGGGCTATTGAGGTTGTTAGGAGCTTAAATTCTAGGGGTTATAAACCAGATGTGATGACATACAATATATTGTTACGCGCCCTTCTAAATCAAGGGAAGTGGAATGAAGGGCATAAATTAATGGCTGAAATGTTTTCTAGAGGGTGTAAGGCCAATGTTGTTACTTACAGCATTATGATGAGCTCTTTATGTCGTGATGGAAAAATTGAGGAAGCAATCAACTTGCTGAAGGATATAAGGGAAGAGGGTCTGACACCAGATGCTTATTGTTATGATCCATTGATTTCTGCTTTGTGCAGGGAGGGGAATTTAAATATGGCAATTGAATTCTTGGAATGTATGATCTCTGATGGTTGCTTGCCAGATATTGTGAACTACAACACAATAATGGCCACTTTGTGTAGGAATGGAAACACCGATCATGCAATGGAAATCTTTGAGAAGTTGGATGGAGTTGGTTGTCCTCCAAATGTCAGTTCTTACAACACAATGTTTAGTGCATTATGGAGTTGTGGATATAGATGTGAGGCCTTGGGAATGATGCTGGAGATGCTTAGTAAAGGAATTGATCCAGATGAGATAACTTACAATTCACTCTTTTCGGGTCTGTGCAGAGATGGAATGGTGGATGAAGCCATTGAGTTATTAGTGGACATGCAGAATAGTAGGTTCCAGCCAACTGTTGTCAGTTATAACATTGTTCTTCTTGGGTTGTGCAAAGTACACAGAATTGACGATGCCATTGAAGCTCTAGCAGCAATGATTGAAAATGGGTGCCAGCCAAATGAAACTACTTACACCTTGTTGATTGAAGGGATTGGTTTTGCAGGGTCACGAGCTGAAGCTATGGAGTTGGCTTTTTCTCTCTACAGTCTGGATGCTATATCTGAAGATTCAGTAAAACGTTTGAACAAGGTCTTCCCTTCGCTTGATGCTTACACAGATGTTGCTCATTTGGATGCTAATAATTAGTTCTCTCCATCTTCTGTTTTGGTTTTTAACATTTGAAATCATGAGCTGGCTTGGATCTGATCTTTTCCTATTCCTTCAATGCCTGTATACAGAGGCCTCGAAGGAACAGTAAGCCTTGTATAACTGTTCAAAGGCCTCTCCAAAAGATGACTCTTCTAGTGCAGAGTTGTAAATGAACTTTGGGATCAGCATAATTGTAGTGTATTACTTGAAATTTTTTTATGTGGAGATGGGAGATTCATGGCTTATGAAAAACACCAGAACCGAAATGACATTGTATATATGGAGAGCATCAGCATGTTTAGTTTGTAAATTGTACCTTATTTCTTTAATTTCCTTTTAGAAAAAATAAAATTATGTTGTCTGAAGGAAAGAATCTCGTTGAGTAAATTGTTGCTTTTGTACTTATACCACTTTACAAGGATACTAACTGTAACCTATAGGATATCATAACAATGACACAGAAGAATTTTTTAAGTGTTTGCATTTGATTACACAGTAATTCCCGTCTTACAATCACGTAAAAATAAACATTTTCATCCCCTTAACTTTGTGGGTCAATTTGCAACATTAAAAACATTAACACACAATTAGCAAGAAGAAGAACTAAATAGTGATTGAACTGAATCAAAATCGTCCAACATCTCAGGGTCGGGGGGGGGGGGCACCCAGTTGAACCAAGATGAAGTTACAACAACAGGAGTTGATCTAAGATGAGCTAGGAAGATGCTTCTATCCCAGACTTGTCCATTTGACACACTATAGTCCAACAATCAGTTACAATGATATTTTGTCCATCAGCCCCAAGAAGTTTTCCTGGCATTACAAAAGTACATAGATAATTACATTGACAAATAAAAACAATTCCCCACAAAAGCTTCTAAGTACTTGGAAAAACCTGCACCAATTTTAACCAAATTACTAGTTGCAAACTTTAAAGTTCCATAGACTTCGTGTTTGAGCTAACATGTAACTTTCTTAAATGTATCCATAATATTAATTATCTCGGATGAAGAGATGCACGGGATAAACTTTGATCTAAAAAAGGTAGGACAAAGAGAACTAAATGTGTTTTGTGCTTTTATGTACAAACGATGACATGAAAAACATAATTCAAATACATAATGAATCAAATCAAATTAGTTCCTAAATCATTTTCCTAAAATTAGATAGGCAAATTAAGATAAAACAACAAATAAACAAATTTTCCCACACAAGAACCATAAGATAATGAGAACTTTGACGGTCAGCCAATTTGAAGGACAATCAACCATAAATGTGAATACATAACACATGAAAGAAGGGTATTAACTTTCAAGAAAATAACTTTTGTCAAGGGTGCCAGCAAGTTGGTCGCAAAAGCAACTAGTTTGATGTATTGCACTTATGTATGGTTTATTCATTAAGAATCTTCCTTTCTATCAGCTTCAGACGCAATGCATTAGCCTCATTTGTCATACCAACGTCTGCAACAGCTTTAATCAAAGTGGAGTAAATTCCCTCATCTGGTCTGCATCGACTTGAGATCATTATTTCTAGAACTTGTATGGCAATATCCACTTTCTTGTTTCTACACAATCCATGGATCACTAGTCTGTATGCACTACTATTAATTTTCTGGCCTCTCTTTCCCATCCTTCTCAGTATCTCCACAGCATCCTCAACTTGATCTGCCCAGCAAAATCCCCAAACCAGACATCGATGGGTAATGCCATCCGGGGTGATCCCATTCTCTATCATTTCGCCATATAATCTCATCGCTTTGTTCAAGTAGCCCCTTCTAGACAATCCATCAATGACAGTGTTATAAGTTATCAACCCAGGAGAACAACTGCTACCAGTTAAAAAGCTAAGTAAATGAAGGGCCTCATCCACCATTCCTTCTTTACATAAAGCACAAAGGAGGATATTATAAGTTACAATGTCAGGTGAACAATTTTCAGAAACCATTTGATCATAAAAGTTAATGGCACGATCCACAAGTCCACGCTTACACAACCCATTAAGTAGAATGTTGTAAGTTATCCTTGTTGGAGGATTAGAAGTTTCCTTCATTATCACAAGTATTTCATCAACCTCATCCCAAAGCCCAAGATTGCTAAAGGAGTGGAGAAGTGTGTTATAGGTTACAGTATTAGGCTCCATTCCATGAGACACCATGTCATAAATAATCAAAGCTACCTCATCAAACTTCCCCTCTTTACACAGAAAATTAACCAATGAATTGTAGGTAACAAGATCAGGATAACAACCTTCAATTGCCATATCTTCCAGTGTTTCCATAGCCCGCACAGTTCCAGAATGCTTGCACACCAACTCAATGAGAATTGTATATGTGATCAAATATGGAGGACATCCCCTTCTTAGTTGTTCCTTCCAAAATCTAATGGCCTGATCACAATTTCCATTCTCAAAAATGGCCCTGATTATTGTATTATATGTGATCACATCGGGAGGGCAACCACTCAAGCTCATTTCTTCAAGGAGATCAATGGCAGATCCTATTTGTCCTCTCTTGCACAGACCACCAACCATCATGTTATACGTGATAGTATCAGGAACCCCACCGGACATTACCATAATTTTAATAACCTTGACAGCTTTACCAATTTGATCAATATTGATAAGGCCCCTGATTAAGTTTATACAACAAGTGAAATCAGGAATTTGACTTTTACGTGCCATAATATCTATCAGATTCGCAGCATCAATTAACCTCCCATAAGTGCAAAAGTTCTGAAGGACTTCATTATTAGTTTCCCGATCATTTTCAACAAAGGGTGCATCACCGGACAATGCCAAAGATCTATGAGTCTTTCTACTCATTGGCTCTGTGAATTTTCCTTCGATAGATTTATGAAATCCCAAGTTCCATTCATCTTGGTCACTTTCATCAATTTTTTCGATGCAAAAACTTCTTTGCAAACCTCCACATTTCACAGAAAACAATGTTTTTTCTGACCCAAAATTTCCCTTCCACCGCAGACATGACTGATTTTTGTGATTGCGTGTCATTGAACATTCAAGACAAAGATTTGATACCTTCATCACCGGGGAACATTTGATGCCAAAGCCAGTTCCTGCTTGTTTAGAACACCAAAGCAGGCCATGCAACTGATGAACATCAACTACAGAGTTTTGCAAGAAAATCGTATGCCCCATCTAGTTCCACCACTTTTAAAATAAAAACACTCCCTCTGATCCTAAAAGGGTATGCAAAACAGCATGAACTATCAATTACAGAACAAAAATTATTCTGCAAGAACGCGAAAAACACAAATTTTTGTATGAGCAAACAGACGAAGAAGCCTACAAGGGAGAAAACCCAGAACAAGTTGATTATTAATTCAGACAAAAGAACAAAAAAGTACCTTAAAGTTGGTCCCTTTGAGGCCTCTCGTCAGAAGTAACAAGTGTGTGAGAGAGACGCAATTCGTTTTCGTTACAACAATCAAAGATAGAATGGAACTGAAAGTCGGAAGTGACTGTTGGTATATAGGGTTTAAGGTTTTACTTTTACAGCTTAGCACTTGTCTACGAGTAATTTACAGGGAAGTAGTCCCTTGATTATGCAGATATTGCAACTGAGTATCAATTGTTTTTCATATTTCCAACTATAACCCCTTTCTAGGCTTTCTTAATTTAGATTTCATAAAAGTCATTAAATTTTTGAAAAACGAAATTTTTACTTATTTTTAAAAACAAAAAACATGATAAAGATATCGTCCTTATGGTCTCGGCCAAAAAGTGCTCATTTCTACCTTGATTTAAAATTTTTTATAAAAAAAAATTATAATTTAAAATCAATTTGTTTACATTTTATTTTAATATATTAAATTTAAAATTTAATAATTTGTATATATATATATATTATTAAGAGAAGATATTATTAAAAAAATTGAAACTCAAGTTGATAAAAAGAAAGATGTTTTAAATTACTAACTAAACTTTTATTTAAGGTGTTATTTTTTTAAAAACCTAAATTACTCTTAAAAGGTATTGAATGTTAATAATTTTTATTTTTTTTATGTCCTTTTATGAGCAAACAGGAAAAAGGAGGCCTTTATTTTATTTATCAAAAATTCAATTCAATAGTCAATTTACATTTTTAACCAAAAGAGAGAACTTTATTCTACTCCATCCTCTATATATATCATAGACACTCTCCTATTAACCACTGGAGGCTCTATCTTTCTCTCTTTGTTTTTATTTCTCTGCTGCTCCTCTGCTGCTCCTCCTTACAGTGTCTCTGTTTCTTTTTGTTTCCACAATAGAAAAGCATCAATCTTTAAACTCTAGAAGGACTATCTATTGCATTACAATCCCCTATAGTTTTTATTCTTTCTTCCTCTTATGTATTTAATTCTTTCATAGTCCACAAAGATCAATTTTTTAATTATAGAATCCTTCTTCTGGGTTCTGGGTTCTGGGGTTTTCTTCTTCTTCTTTTTTATTTGTCTTTTTTGCCCTCTTTCTTTATTTGTTCATTGATTACACAGAGAACCATATCTCTGAGAGGCCCAAAAGATGCAGCATCAAGAGGGGTCCGCCGAGTTGGCCCACTTCCACTCCACCATGCAAACCATCGAGCAGGCTTGTGCTTCCTTTCAGGTCCCTTTCTTTCTTGTTTTTCTGTTTGGTTTCCAATAAACTGTAAGAAACGAAAAGGGAAAAAATGCCCAAGAATGAATGAAAAGTGCTAGGACAAGAAGGGGAAAACGGATTTCAAGAATATCAGATGCTGGATCTTGTTCCTATCTCTTACTTTCAATTGGAAATTTACGTTTTTTTTTTCCTTTTTCCTTGTTTAATTTGTCTTGCTAAGTAGGAGCTTTGGTGTAATGGTAAAGTTTTTCTTTAACTGCATACCTTTGAACCTACCGTGTGGGTCTCGTTTACTGTGATGCCATTTTGTAGGTTCTAAATATATAAGATTACTCTAGTGGTTGGGTTATTGCGATCCTTTTATCACCAAGTTATTTATTTTTGATCAACTTTTTATTGTAAATATAATGCCAATCCACTGAATGTTGTACCTATTTAATTTGATTGATTGTTTTGTGCACTTCCATGCCTAGCTTGCGTGGCTTAGGCATCGTGGTGATCATGTAATGAAAAATTTTAATTTTTTTTTTTAAGATTTTGTTTGGTTGTTAGTGGAATAAGGGTTAATGGGTTTGATGATGTTTGCAAATGAGCTGCCTGTTGATAAGTCCACTGATAGTCTATATGGCAGGTGCATGTGACTCCAACTGCTGAGGCAACTATTATGGCATTAAATCAGTCACCTCAGCCATACAATGTCTGTAAATATATACTTGGTATGTAGGTTAATGGTTTGAGTAGTGCTAAATGCATAGCATAGTTAATCATCTCTTTGTACTAAGTGTGATAATTTCTGTCAGAGAACTCTCAAGTGGCAAATGCAAGGTTTCAAGCCGTTGCAGCAATTCGAGATGCAGCTATCAGGGAATGGAGTTTTCTTACAAGTGAAGACAAGAAAAATTTGATAAGGTAAATATTTGGTTGCTATTTCTTTAAGGGAGTTAGGGTTTTTAATCATTTGTCAGTTGTCATGATTAAAGATGCTGGAATTGACACAGAAGCCATTGCCACACTTCGATTATTATTAGTACCAGATACAGTTAAAACATGATGCCTATAACAGATTTTCCCTTGATATTTGATACCATAAATGATAGTCATGTAATGCTTTTATCCCCTTTTCCTTAACTCACACTAAACATGACTCATGTATTAAACTTTTGGATATATATGTTTCTTGAGGTTGATGATATTAATTAGTTTTCATTATTTTCAGTGTTTATTGCACATGATTTGAAATTATTGGTTTCCTTGTAAGAGTAGTATATCTTCTTATCGACTGCATTATTGCATGCAGTTTTTGTTTGTCCTATGTTACGCAACATGCCAGTTCACCTGAGGGCTATGTTCAAGCCAAAGTTTCTTCTGTGGCTGCTCAGTTGATGAAAAGGGGCTGGTAAATTGTGCAATTTATTTATTTTCCAACCTGTTATCTCTGAAGATGCTTAACATGTGTAAATGGAGTGTTCAGTACCCACAACTGCATCATACACATTGTTTTGTTGCCTCAAGGTTATATCTTCTGTTCTGCCTACTGCAGCAGCTGTATCCTGTCAGCAATATGACTGCCTGTTCCATGCATATAAGCCAAACGATGGACAAAACACAGGACAATGAATGATGTGCATGAGCATATTTACTCTTAGCTACATAAAGGACCTTGTATATATGCTATCTTCTGTTTTCCTGACTACAAAGAGCATTATTGGGGGCAAAAGTCATCTTTTGACAGCTTATTCTCTATTAATCCACATTAAATAGTTAAGTCACTGATGAAACATGGAAGAGGATGGAGGAGAGGACAAATTGGCAGGAGTATTTGGAGTTGGAGGAAGGTGTGGCTGTTTCACCATTCAACATTGACTAGATAGAGGAAATGATGTGAACAATGATAATGGTGATGATAGAAATAAGGATTTTGATATTGCACTTGTTGAACTGTGACATATTTGATAACTAGGATGAAAAATTGGCTGTCACATGTAGTAGCAGAATCCCTGGTGATTGCAATAGATACTCTGAACTTGATGGTGAGGAATTTTTTTTTTTTTTTTTTTTTTTCGGCCGGGTGATGCCTGTTGCCTTTTGGGGTTCTGCTTGAATTTTTGTGTGCTTCTTTGGTGTTGTCATTGGTGCTGAACGCGTCTTAGTGGCAATATCGAATTTCTACTGCCTCTGAGATCCACAAACCTTTGATGACTGCCTGGTAGCTAATGGTGTGTGGTGTACAAGCCACTTTATGTTCCAGCAATCTTTGCAAAAATTTCATATTTTGGAGAAGTATTCCAAACCCATACTGTATCCATGCAAATCAGAATATTCTAGTATCTTTGATATCATGATTACATACAGTCTCAAGTTGACACTTGACAACTGCACAAGCTATTATTATTATTGTTACTATTTTGCATGAGGATAAATTGCTTAATTGGTTAGTATGTTGGAAATACTTTATGTAGGCTTGATTTTACAGCTGCAGAAAAGGACACATTCTTTTATCAGGTATCATTCAGAATTCTTCTTTTTTTATTTTTTATGTTTTCCACGCATACTCCAAGTAATGGGCCTTCTCTAATTATCTTTTTATGTTATCATAATGGTACCATTCCTTAGTCATGTCTGGTAAGCCATTGGATTGTTGCTTGAGACCATAATCATAAAGGCTTCACTCCTACCCTTGTACGAACTATGTTTTATTTCTTACAGGAAAATTCTACCTTTGCTTCTTTTATCTAGTCTTAATAATATGCTGGTTTTAACTGCAGTCAAGAAACCCATTTTATTCAGAATGGGCTTGGGCAAATATGTGACACACATCCTAGTATTTGTAGTCAATATGTGGGTGCACTGATCCTGTAGTGTATTGTGTCTCTTATTTAGTATGCTCAGAAGACATGGATGAATCAATATTACAGCTGGTTGATAGCAATTGTCTGAGGTAGTTTAAGCTGCAGGAAACGATTGAGTGCTGTTGACACTACTTAAAAAATTCTGCCCAAGTGAAAAAATAAGAGAAAATTATTGCCTGCAATTTTCATCACTAAAATTACTTATACTAGAGGCCATCTTTGTGACCATTTTCCTTTGACATTTATGCGAGTATGCAGCTGCTTAATTTTACATACCTAAAAGTTCTTATGTTTCCCTAGGTGTTAGCTATTTCAACAACCACATCTTTTTTTAATCTTTTTTTTATATCTCTGCTGTTTTACAATGCTTGAGGACAATCAGATAGCTATGGCTGGGTGTGCATGCATCGATGCACATATATCAATATATGCGTGATGCTTGTCTAACAGTTTAATAACTACAGGTAAACCAGGCTATTCTTGGTGTACATGGTGCAGATGTGCAGTTTTCTGGAATCAATTTCATGGAATCTTTGGTACGTTCTCCTTTCATAGGTTATTCAGTTTTCTGGGCATATTGTTTATAATGTTACTGGAATTAAAGTGTAAGAATTTCTTATCTGCAGGTGTCAGAATTCTCACCTTCCACTTCCAGTGCCATGGGCCTTCCTAGGGAATTTCATGAGCAATGCCAGACATCATTAGAGCTGGACTACCTGAAGGTCTTGTCTTTGATATATCTGTATATGGCATATCAAGTTTGGCTTTGTAGGATGTTTTGTGTGAATGGGATACATCTGTCCTAGTTTCTTACCTTTCCTGAAATATTTTATATTCTTGGTAGACATTCTATTGTTGGGCACGAGATGCTGCTATAAGTGTCACAAATAGGATCACTGAATCTGATGCTGATATACCTGAAGTTAAGGTCTGTACTGCTGCACTGCGTCTCATGCTTCAAATCCTAAACTGGGATTTCCGGAACAATTCAAGTGGCAAACACTCTATAGACTCTTTTCAGTCTGGAGTAAGACCCAACAGTTCCTCCAAAAGATCTGAGTGTACCGTAGTGCAGGTAACACATTGTTATTCTTGAATTTTGGTTTTTTGCTTCCACAAAGGTTTTGTTCATGCCTCACAACTGCATCTAAAAATAAAATCCAGGCCTAAGCACATTCATGGCTAAGGTCAGAGCATTTGTATCTCCCCAAATGCTACTTAATATTTATCTTAACTGTTTGGACATTAGAGGAACTCCTTGATGGTATCTGTGCATTCTAGGTTAAAAGAAAATTTTTTCTGGTTCATAATTCACATTCTTACAGATCTTCCTCCCTCTTCCCCCCCCACCCCCAAATCAAGAAAAAAAAGTGCAATACCCAAGGAAAACCATTAATCAGCCAATTCCTTTCATATATTGGCCATTTCTAGTTGAATATTGGATTCTTATGGTTTAAAGTTTGACCCATCATTGTTGTGGTGCTGCATGTTTGTTTGATTAACTGTTGCACTGCTTGCAGCCTGGTCCAACCTGGCATAATGTTTTGATTTCAAGCGGTCAAGTTGGTTGGCTCTTGGGTTTATATGCAGCACTGAGAGAGAAGTTTTCATGTGGTGGTTACTGGCTTGATTGTCCTATCGCAGTCTCTGCCCGGAAGCTTATTGTACAGTTCTGCTCCCTGTCAGGAACCATATTTTGTAAGTTTTATTTACTTATACTACTTTTATCTATTTCTCAGTTGTTGTTCATATATCATAACTTGTCACACAGAACAAGTTTGTTGGAGGGGAACATATAAGGGGTTTCATCTTGAATTCTCCTGTCTCATAACCAACTGGACTGATTTGACCTGAGATGTAATCCTACCCACACTATCCTAACCCTAACCAAGGGCAATGATGGTCTGGAACATCAGAAACCTTTAGTTTCTTTATTCTTCTTCGTGGCTTGAGTAACATAAATTTTGTGACAAAGAAGAATCTTTGTTTACTTGACAATGGTTCTTATGTTCAAATTTGCTGCTTAAGATGAAAAAGAAAGAGACCCCTAAGATTGCTACTAAATCAAACAGTACAGTTGGTATTCTATATCTTAATACAAAAGTTATGCTAGATTGCATGAGTGTTGAAATGCCTAAAGAGCTAGTTACTTCTGAAGTAGCCTCTTCTGAAGTAGCCTCTCAGTCATGATCACACGGCTATCATGACTACAACCTGTTGTGGGATTATATTGAAAAACTACAGTGGGTTCATTAATATTGCACTCAGTCCATAAAACATTAAAAAAGAAGAAAAGGGAAGAGAAGGGTGGAGCTTTATGGGTGGATGCATATTGAAATCTAGGCATTGATTGCTGGATTCATTCAGATTATCATGAAATCATATTTTTATCATGCAAATTTGTTCTTTCTGTATATTTTTTATTTGTGTAAGTAATATGCTTTGGTGAGAAAAGATTCTTGTAGCTGACCCCAATTAAATTTAGGATGAAGGCTTTGTTGTTGTTGTTGTCATTATAAGTAATATGCTTGTCCAACATGATAGCCAACAGACAAATGCAAGAAGGTCATTTGCTACAACTGCTTTCTGGAATAATACAGTGGATTGATCCTCCTGATGCTGTTTCGCAAGCAATTGAATGTGGAAGAAGCGAAAGGTTGTGTTCTTGTGTGATACCTTTCTTCCAATTAAATGTTGTTGTTCAAATGAATTCTCATAACTGGCCATTTTCAGTGAGATGCTAGATGGCTGCCGTGCATTATTATCATTAGCAACTGTAACATTACCCTTTGTGTTTGACCAACTCTTGAAATCCATAAGGTCAGTCATAATCTCTATTCATATTTTGTTGCTTCAAATTCGTATTGATCCATTTCAATAGGAAGGGTTTGCTGTTATATTTTGTCTGTATATTGATAAGTACTCTCATCTTTTTAACGTTGGAGTATGTAAAACTTTTTTTTCCTTGATGTTCAGGCCCTTTGGCACTCTTACCCTGTTATCCTCCTTGATGTATGAAGTTGTCAAAGTCCTAATGAGTAACATCACCGAGGAGGAGACATGGAGCTGGGAAGCACGCGACATTTTACTAGATACATGGACCACCCTACTCATGGTATATATTCTTGAAGGACTACATTTCACTCAAATTTAAGTTGTTCTTTACTCCATGTCTGCGATGGAAAACTTTCTTGTCCATTTGCTATTTATCGATTTTCCTGAGAATTGCAAGGACAGCCTTTGGTTAGTTCTGTCTGTACATACACTTGCATCTGATCACTGCAGCATGGCTTATTTCACATTGAGAAGGACTATTATCTTCAACAGTTTGTCTTAAACTTGAATTGATATTGGTGTTATTCTTCTTCAGACAATGGATAGTATTGGCGGAAATGCGGTGCTTCCACCAGAAGGGATAAATGCTGCTGGTAACCTATTCGCTTTGATTGCAGAGTCTGAGCTAAGAGGTAAGAATATCACCTTACAATTTCTGCATTTGTTACATTGTTAATCTTTCCAGTATGACTTTGCTGGTTTGACATGACAAACACGTTGTGGGTTTGTAGTGGCTTCTGCATCAGCAATGAATGATGATTGTGACTCTGACTACTTTCAGGCTTCTGTTTCTGGTATGAGCTGGATATTAATCATTAAATTTGTTCAGTCTCTTGAATACCTAGGATATTTAGTTAATTTCATGTTGATTTGTTTTTCTTTAGCTATGACAAATGTCACTGAATTTCTATTTTATGCCCTGCAGCCATGGACGAAAGGCTAAGTTCTTATGCTCTTATTGCGAGGGCAGCTGTTGAAGTAACAATTCCTTTACTCACAAGACTCTTTTCTGAGCGCTTTGCACGACTTCACCAGGTGCTCTTAATTATAATTGTTCACATCTGTTGAAGTCCTAATTTTTTATACTAAATGTTTGTTCTCTCAAGTTATCCTCCAGACTCTTCGGTGATTTCTTGATACCCTGACATCTTATTACAAGATCTATGTTGGCTTCATTTGGCCATTGATGCATATACCTGCTAAAGAATATGTTTCAAAAAAGAAAGATAGTGGTCTTCCTCCCTCTTCATGCCCTCATTTTGCTTTTCATACTTACAAAAAGAACTAGTTTCTACCATATATTATGGAAACAAGTAAAGGAACCCTACATAAAGAAGATGAATCTCACAATTTAAATCAGCAGGGCTTTTATTTTGCCTTAAGTTTACTGTCATTTATATAGAAATTTTCTTCTTTACTTCATGATACTCTTTTTCCATTTATCATATTATTTGCTTTCTTTGTAGGGCAGAGGCATCATCGATCCGACTACAACTTTAGAGGAACTTTACTCATTGTTGTTAATAACTGGGCACATACTAGCTGATGAAGGGGAGGGAGAAACACCACTGGTATACGATTTTTTTTTCTTGTTTCTTTATGCTTAATTCTTAGTTTTGTTCTTGCAGGGTTGTTTAGCATTGTTCATGCACATGACAAAATAGATAATTTTGCAAAATGCTCTCTTTTACATGATTAACCATTTATTTCAAGTTGTGCAATGTTATTTAGAGTGTTTGTCCTCTTTTGAGAAAGCAAGCCTTTGCTTGGATCTCAAACTCTAGGTCAATATATATTCTAATGCAAGCTATCTTCCTTTGACACTAGTAGCTTCTTACTAGCATCTTTGGGAAATGCTAAAATGTCTCATGTAAGAGTATTTTCTTTCTGAACAGAACCAGGGAATCTAAAAGTTTGGTTCTCTTGGAACTTATGATAGATATCCATGTGGACTTTATGAATGGAAACTGCTGCAGGGATTGAGAAAAATAGAAATGAGAGTAGCTAGAATGAAGTGATCATTTGTGCTCTTCTGGCCACTCAATGCATGCTAGTGTCTGTCATTACTGGTGAGGAATGGTTAACCACCAGTAGAGGTGGCATCTCCCATGGTTTTCATATGTTAGGTATTCTGTTGAAGCATGCTGCAGCTGTGCATGTTGAGTGATTGGTTACTCATTTAAAACATTCAGCACAACTGTGATTTTCTGAATATTGCATCACTTTGTTTTCAGTTGGATGTTGTAGCCTTTTCTAAATATCAGCTTTCTGTACTATTTATTTCAGAATAAATATGGTGATTAGTTGATATGCTGTAAATATTATGACTTGACTTGTAATGAATCTGTCTTGGGACTTGAACTCATAAATTATGGGGCCCACTATGTGATAACCAGGTCCCATTTACCATACAAACTCAATTTCAGGATGCTGTAGAAGCAGACAATCATCCTGTTGTTGTGCTCTCCAGGTAAGTTTCCCTATTTCTACTTGGCTGAGCATGAAGTAGAAATGTTGAATCCGTGTGTGTGTGTGTTGTACCATTATAAGGCAACAATTTTACATTTTCCATGACTCTTGTAAATTTTTCAACAGCAGAAGTGACAATTTTTTGCTTTACAATGCTTCCTTCAACAAATTTTTGTACAGAGACGGTTGTTGGCCATATTAAATCTTTTTATGTTCTGCAATCAGGAAAACAGCTATCAATTTGAGTTGCTTGTTCAATTTGATGCAGTTCCATTATTAAGTTTGCTGAGCAGAGTTTAGATCCTGATATAAGAATGTCAGTTTTCAGTCCTCGACTTATGGAGGTAGTGCAGCATTTTGAGTTGCTTTTTAATCCCATGTCACAAACTTTTCTGTTTGTGAATTTATTTTTTTCACTAGTTATACATGTTTTTTCTACAGTTATACATGTTTTTCTAATATGATGGCCTGCCTACTTGACTACTGCTTCCAATACGTACTTGTGAAGCTCTATGCCAATTTGGCTTTTGTATTAATACGCAAGGCATATGTACATTGTGTAGATCCATTGTTTACTTAAGTTTCCACCAACTGTGTTGTGCATGCATGTGTGCTAAGCAGCAGGTTAGCATGTAAATATTCTGCCACATGCGTGCAGTTATCCTGTAGAGCCAAATTGTATTATACTTGTCCAACAACAAAAATTACTGTGATAAGATCATTTAATTAACTGACTTTTGATTTCTTTGGCTTTGGAAACAAATGTCCAATTTGCATATTTATTTAACAAGTAGTTTGAGTGAATTGTCACTTTGTGAACATATAGATTGTTTTCTGGGTAATAGCATTTGCCTTGCTGTCTGCTCTGATGCTATCCAGGCCATTACATGGTTTCTTGCAAGATGGTCTCGTACATATCTGATGCCAGAAGAAATTGGAGATATTAATTCTAATTCAATTCATGATCATGACTCCAAGTTTCGGCAGTTACATTCTAGAAGAGCTTTGGTCAGTTTTTTTGGGGAACATAATCAGGGAAAACTTGTGCTTGACATTATTGTACGCATCTCAGTTACGACACTTGTGGCATATCCTGGGGAGAAAGATTTGCAGGTATGATTCATAGGTTTTAATTTGTACTCCTTGTTGCTTCCCCCTCCCAACACCCAGCTGGGCATGGGGGAAAGGATACCTGTTCAACTTTAACCACATCAATTGGGCTGGGAAAATAATCCCTCACTTTTCTGTAGCTGATTGAGACTAATGCATGGGTGCTCTTTGGTTATACCATTCTCCAAGTTGCTATTTCGTGGAAAAACATGTCAACTGTTACATATTTTTCATGTTTTGCAACTATACATGCAATGTTCTATTTAAACCATGAATCTTATGTTTCATAATTATTGTTGTCATATTAAGGATGATATGCAAAAGGTCCTTGTGAAAGAGAACAAGATTAAATTTTGGGATTGAGACTTTGTTGTGATTGTTGCATCACATTACTAGAGAATTATTACTATACCTGTGTTTTTTTGCTTACTGACATTCTGGAGGAAAAATGGTGAATACAGCTCATACTGTATTTATGTACTTGCCAGGTTTTCTTAAAAGTTTTTTGAAACAGAAATGGTTGAATTGTACTATATTATTTTTGCCAATCTATGACAAGAATATTGTCAAACATTTACGCATGCTAATCTGATTTGTATTCTAAATGAGTTCATCTAGGCCGATCTTAGTGAAGTTCTGTTTTGCATCCTTTGTTACTTGGTTATGGTGCTCACATTCAAAAATCATTTGGAAGCCACTCAATAATTTATGGCTTTTTGAAGCCTCAGAACAATAGAAAAACTCTGACTTGCATGTCATTTTCAATGTTTAAATCTAGTCTCAGTTTTTCATTTCTTTCTGGAGGAGGGGTTACAATGTTCATTCTTCTCTGACAGGAGCTTGCTTGTTCTCAACTAATTCATGCACTCGTTCGACGAAAAAATGTTTGTGTTCACCTTGTTTCACTGGTCAGTAACATACCCTCTGTATAATCCCTTTAAATATTGTCATATTCTGGTTCCTTTAAATGCTACCGAGGCTCACTGTTATGGGCTGTCCTTCATTTCATTTTTTCTGTGTTCTTTGTGATTTCCATGTGAACATATGAAGAATTAGACAAAGTAACTGTTGTAGCCTCACCACCCAAATCTTTTTAAGATTCCAGTCAATGTAGGGTGGAAATTATTGGAGTCAAGATTTTTCTTTTGGGATGAAGGTTATTTAAGATAGTTAATGTCAATTTTTTTACAGGACTCCTGGCGTGAACTAGCAAATGCTTTTGCTAATGAAAAAAGTCTATTCTTGTTGAATTCTGCTAATCAGGTAATAACCTCAAATTCCTAGCATGCTCTTTTTATTCTCAGATTTTTTGACTAAATGTTATCGCTATGTCTCAGCGTTCACTGGCTCAAACCCTTGTTCTTTCTGCTAATGGAATGAAAAATTCGGAGGCATCAAATCAGTGAGTCTTCTTGATGTCTGTTGTAATTGTATCTTTGTTCTATCAGCAGCCTAACATCTCTTTAACCATTGCTAAAGGTATGTAAGGGACCTCATGAGTCACATAACCAAATATATGGTGGAGTTGGCTGACAAGAGTGACCTCAAAATTGCTGCTCAGCAGCCTGATGTGATTGCATCAGTAAGGACTGGATGACTTTTGTGATTCAATGTTATTTTAAGTTATACTATTATTTTGCCACCATAACTAATGGACATAATGTAGGTGAGTTGTTTGTTGGAACGGCTACGTGGAGCTGCCAGTGCCTCTGAACCTCGAACACAGAGAGCTCTTTATGAGATGGGATTCTCTGTGATGAAACCCATTCTAGTTCTTCTTGAAGTTTACAAACATGAGGTACTTCAATATATTGGGCATCACATCCAGAATGGCAAATACTCTTTGATAATAACAAAGTGGCAGACTGAAAGCATGTATTATATGTTGCGAAGTCTTCATTACCTAGTTTTTGTGGTTGGTTGTATCTGGGCTTTTGCAAAACTTTTTGTATGCTGCTTTGGGTTTTCTATGACATTATATAGCATGACCAATTCTGATGATTTCAATTTCTTTGCTTCAAAGTTAAAATATCTTCTTCATATGTTTGAAGGGTTTTGTTGTAGTTACTAACCTTGGGTTATTGCTTAGTCTGCAGTTATCTATCTGCTACTTAAATTTGTTGTTAATTGGGTGGATGGGCAAATTTCATACCTAGAGGCTCAAGAAACTGCTACAGTTATTGATTTCTGCATGCGCTTGCTTCAGCTTTACTCGTCTCACAATATTGGAAAGGTAACTTTATGACTTCCAGGCTATATAAGATGGCATGTTATCATTCTCCAGCTTATATAGTATGGTCTAGACTCCTTTGTCTACTATTGTTATTGATGGCCCAGCAACTTCTCGTGTATCTTGTCCTCAAAAGGAATATGCATCACTGTTTTTTCAGATATCAGTGAGTCTTTCTAGCAGCTTGCTTAGTGAGGCAAAGAGTGAGAAGTACAAGGATTTACGTGCTCTTCTTCAGCTTCTTTCAAGTCTTTGTTCAAAAGATCTGGTACCATCTTTCTCCAATGTGTATGATTGAAAGTGGTACCCTAACTCTTTCCCAACTTACTGAAGAACCACCTTTGTTGCAGGTTGATTTCTCATCAGATTCTACAGAGACACAAGGACCCAATATAGCTGAGGTAAATTTGTGCTAAATGTCCACAGTCCATACTGATATGAGATGGTCCGTACTGATATGAGCTAATTGGTAGCTAATGTATTGATCTTACAGGTTATCTACTTCGGTCTTCACATAGTTGCCCCACTGATTTCTTTGGAGCTGCTGAAATACCCCAAGCTGTGTCATGATGTAAGAGGTGGTCTGATCGTGATGGAATTCTCCTGCTTTTACCTCGAGGGATCTAATATATTGTCTCTAATTTGTTGCTTATGTAGTACTTCTCTCTGTTATCCCATATGTTGGAGGTCTACCCTGAAACAGTAGCACAACTGAGTGGTGAAGCTTTTGCTCATATTCTTGGAACTCTTGACTTTGGCCTTCACCATCAGGTAGATGATTGTCCTTTTTTCCAGTCAATGTCCATTTGAGGCTCGAGTATTTACAAATACCAAATTATTGTGTTAGTGTTAGTGTTTCTGAAAGTTGTTCACTCTGAAGGATACTTGCTATAAGATGATGAAGTATGCCATTTGCAACTTCCACATTCTTATGTGGTTAAGTTGTGGATTAAAATTATTTGAGCTGAGTGTGTGCACAGTAATAATGTATGCAATGTGTAACTTGCTATTGTAAGAAAGCTCCTAACAAACTCTTATTTTTATATAGATTTTTATGATCTTTGGCTGGGCTATTTTCACTTTTCTCCACTGTGTTTCAGGATACCGAAGTGGTTAATATGTGCCTGAGAGCTGTGAGAGCCCTGGCCTCCTACCACTACAAGGAGACAGTTGCTGGCAAAATAGGCTTGGGCTCACATGCTACAGGTGTCAAAGATTCACATGGCAATTTGCAGGAAGGCATTTTGAGTCGATTCCTTCGAATGTTACTGCAGTTACTCCTTTTTGAGGATTATAGGTAATTGATTGTTCTTACAATAAAATTACAATTGGCTTCAGAATTTGTCAATCCTTCAATTCATGTCTTAACATCCTTTTGCTTTCCTTGCACTTTTATTTTGTTTGAAACTAAAGTTTTTAACATTTGTATTTCCAGTACTGATCTTGTCAGTCCAGCCGCAGATGCTCTGTTCCCATTGATCCTTTGTGAGCAAGTGCTATTCCAGGTTATCTCCCTTGCTTTTTAGGATATGCTAGGTAGACTATATCGGAAGGTAGTCAAATGTGACTGAAATGGATTTTTTTATTTATGGATGTCCTTAGAAAAGTTATTCTATTACATTCCATTGCCACAGTTATCATTCATGTTTTGATTATTTGCATTGTTTTATCACGTTTTCCATTGCAAATAGAGGTTACAGAGAGAATGGTACGATAGGATAGGAGTGTGTATAGTAACTGCTTCTCTCATCAGATATCACCATTGGAGGAAGTTATTTGGATAGAAACTTCAACTTGATTGATTGTTCTAATACATCTTTGTTAGTATATTATAAAGTAACCCTATAAGTTTGCTAAAACTCTTTTAGGAATGTTAGGCGTTTTGGTACTTGATTTAAGCATGTTCGTCGGGAAGAAAAATGCTACGAAAATCAATTATGGGACCCTGTAATATCTTTAATATGCCAACTCGCTCGAGTGTTGAAAATCATACTGACATGGGGCGGTTCTTGAATGCAGAAATTAGCAAATCAGTTGATAGAGAGTCAGGCAAATCCAGCACTCAAGTCAAGGCTGGCAAATGCATTGCAGTCTCTAACCAGTTCCAATCAGCTCTCATCTGCTCTTGATCGCATGAATTACCAGAGATTTAGGAAAAATGTGAACAACTTTCTTATTGAGGTTCGTGGATTTTTGCGGACAATGTGATTATTTTATTTTTATTTTTATTTTTAATTTTTGCAAAAAATATGTGATGCGTGTAAGTTGCTGGTTGTGGGGGGAATTTTCAATCAATTATTTATTTATTTTTCCCCACTTTTACTTTTTTGTAAGTATAAAAAATTTTGGAATTGAACATTCCGGTTGAAGTAAATAAGCTAGAAAAGGAATTCCTCCATCATCTTTCACTTCTGTTGGGAGGACTATTGATTTGTTTGCAGGCTTTCAACTAGCAACAGAAGCCATGAAAGTAGTGGAAAGAAAGATCTCAATTTTTGTATGCAAGGAATTGCCAAAAAAAAAATTCATAATAGTCAGTTTCAATTAAATTTGAAAATTAAGACTTAATTAAGATTTCGGTGTTATTGCATGTAACATATATGCTCCAAAACAAGTCTGCATGGATATACTTGGTAGTTGGTATGCTTGTCTATTTGTGGATGTGGTCTGGAAGCATATAAAATCCGAGTGATATAAGACAGTAATTTCATCCAAGCAATGGATACAACCATAGCTTTGGCCATGCTTCTCACCATGTACTTTCAGAGAGAATACCAAAAAGGCAGAATGTTCCAGTAGCACCAGCATAAAGAATAACACCAACAATGGAGACGGCTAAAAAGATCTAAATCATTTGATTGAAATTGTGCTGTCAAATTTGCGATCTCATAAGCTTAAACTTCTTCCTCTAACATCAGCATGCACAGAAGTTCTGCCATAAGTTAGAACCAAGTTTGAAGGTGGCCGGGTATCTTTTGGTTGATTAATTTCAAGACCATTATATTTGGAGGCACGACCTCGCGCTTACTTGTGCAACACACTCTTTTTTGGGAGCTTTGGTTTCTTATGGCTCTGGTTCTGACAAAGACATGGAAAATATTCAACATAAGCAGTGCCGGTGCAGTTACAATGAAAGTAATATAAATTGTAGTTTCAGGCAATGTACCTTGTGTCTTTCTAGTGCCTCATAATCCGTTCTTTCCTTCCAGTTGCTCTTGCGTAGTTTGATGGGCCGATTTCCAACATATTTACCTGAAAGTAAAAGTTAAGATGAATAAATTGACAAACTCTTGGCAAAGATGCTAAAGTCATTTAATTTGCCAGACCCAGTGTCTCGCTTGAAAGCATTTCAAATAGAATGGATATATTATTATAAAACAAGCAAATGAATAGAGCGCTCACTCACCATTCATCTCCTTAATTGCTGCAGCAAGGTCAGCAGGGTTGGAAAAGCTAACAAATCCATAGCCCTTAGTTTTGCCAGTCCTCTTATCTCTGACAACCTGGCAAGTGAGTCAGGTATCAGCTTGTATACTTGATATACAACCGTGTGATTGCCAATTGATGCATTTCATGGTAAGATTAAAGAGAGTAAAGAAATTTAAATAAGTAAAAAAAATATGAGAACAAATAAATGATGTCTGCCAACACACAACATTAACCAAGAAATAATCTTCTGTCATGAAAATTACAAACCCTCCCCCTACCCAAATAAACCATAAATTCAGTATGATTACAGTACAAATGCCCCAACCAATCCAAACAAAAGGCAATTCTTAAGCAGGAGAATTTTTTGAAAGCACATACATAAGTACATAAAACCATCTCAAGGTCATTCACATAACAAATAAAAGAGAAATTTTAGTATAATTAGATAAATAGGCTAATAAAGGTTGTGCAATCCAATAACCCAACTAAAAAGTATTACACCCAAGGAGAACAAAGAAACCATAGTAAGATCCAATACTGTGCCACACCCTTCACAACTTCAATCCAACTTGCATGCAACTCATCACTGATGTTCAATCTGCTACTCCATCTGGCAAAAATGCCCAAAACAGTTTGGGAGATATGGACAAAGTTTGGGTCAATGACAACCAAACACTTAAGATCACTACCGAATCAGAATAAAAGAACTCACTTGAAAATTTTAATAGTAACCTGACTCCAACTTGTTCAAATCAAGTCAATCAGCTAGATGACACACAGTCCACCATTCACATGAAATATAACTGACTCATGCTCCTGATGTCAATTCCAACCGTCCACCCAATATTAAATTGCCAACCTAATCCTTTCTCTGTTGGAGATAAAATGTCACAAAGAATGAACTGAAATCCTAGCATACAAAATCCAATTAAACAAAAGGAAAACACAAAAATAATCAGTTGAAACCTGAATTGTACACAGGATTAAGCATTCAATAACTTGGAAAGTTGCAAACACAACCCACCTCAAAGAACACAGAAAAATATAACTACTCTGTGCACTTCAAAAGAGTATCTGAGGCCCACAAATACACGGTTGACACAACAGGCAACCAATTATTCAGACCAAAATAAATGAAGAAATCCAGTGAAAGAGAAAACTTACCCTGGCCATGTTAAAGGAAGGAAATCTAGAAAATGCTTTTGAGAGAACATCATCGTTCACCTCATTCCCAAGATCACCACAAAACAGGCGATAG
Organism: Kandelia obovata; assembly: GCA_021464305.1. Lineage (NCBI taxonomy): Eukaryota > Viridiplantae > Streptophyta > Magnoliopsida > Malpighiales > Rhizophoraceae > Kandelia > Kandelia obovata. Next base: position 3,808,230 of record CM038472.1, read on the forward strand.
TCATCTGCAAAAGGCAAGTACAAGAACAAATAAAAATTTATAAACCAACAGAAAACACAGGAACTATGGACAATCTAAAGTTGCATTCAAAATCTTTGCAATAAGTGTCTAAGTGTCCGCATGATAAAAAGAATCATACTTTCGGGCCACTCTGCAAGTGTAGGATCCTCCCAACTTTGGCCAGCTGCTTTACGAGGAACTGCTTTCTTTTTAGTTTCTGCTTTGTGCTCCATCTCACTGCTTGCAAGCGCCGCCTTTACACTCTCGATTGCTTCTGGGGTGATTTGTTCTGCATCCTTTTGAAACAACTGTTGCGCCTGTTTCAAAATACACCAACAAATTAATAAACTTAACCAAAATTTATCACACAATTCGACCAATATCAACCCAATTTCACCAACTCCACTTCAGATCAATCCAAAATTTTAATGTGCTTACTCTCCAATCTCACAATTTTGAACCAAAAGAAAACAAAAATTCACCCATTAACCCTAAAATTTGGCCCAATCGCTCCAAAACCTAACTTGAACAACAGAAGAAAGGCAATTAACTTTATCATTAAAAAAAAAAAACAAACAGATATAACAGATATATTAGCTATATAAAGAGAGAATGCACATATAGATGCTGACCTGCTGGTATTGGGGGTAAGGGTAAACTGTTCCGACGGGGGCGGCAGCGGGGTAAACGGGGGCGATGACGGCGGTTGCAGGAGGTGGAGTCACGTAGGGTTTGGTGTATTGGGCCGTGAGGTCGGGTTGCTGGAGGTGAAACGGCGTCGGAAAATACGAGCCGTTAGTTGATGTCGCCGTTGTTGGTGGCCCTGAGTATGTGAATTGGGAGGCCGAAGCTGAAGACGGCGTGATCGACATCGCTCCTTTTCAGAGATCAAAACGACTCGTCGTTTTCGCTTCGGGAATGCGATTCTGAATGGATGGGAGGAAGCAGACGAAAGAAGAAGGCTCTGCGAAATTTCTTTTTTATTTTTATTTTTTTTGAATTTTTTTACGACAGAAAATGATAAATCAATAAGAAGAGAAATAAACTGGAGAGTTCCGGAGACTTTCGTTTTTTTTTTTAAAAAAAAAATAGATTTAGTGATTTAATTAATTGGTTAAATTATACTAATATATTAAAAAATAGAATTATATTTAATTTTTTAAATATTTTTATTTTGTATTGAAATAAAATGTCTCACACTAATTAAAAAAAATTATTCACATAACTCAATCGCACTATTTTGAAAATAAATAATACTTAGCACACAAGTTTTAGTCAAATTGATTGAGTGTAAAAAAAATAATAATAATAAAGTTTCAACACTTAAGGTTAGAAAAGGTTTAAGAGTGTCTTATAAATTTACTTTGAAGTTAAAAAAAATATTTATATATTCACAAATTATTTATTGTAAAATTTTAAATTTATTTTTATTGATCAACTAAAGTTTGTCTGATAAAAAATTTTAAAAATTAAAAGTAAACCCTTAAGTTCTTATTTTTAAAATAATAATAATAATATAAATATATCAATTATTATATATATGAATTAAATTTATAAATTATTTGTTATTTTTTATTCAATATTTTTGTATAAAATAATTTTTCATTTAAATATAGTTAAAAATAAATAATTTTTTATTTTTTAAAAAATTAATATTAATAAATTTAAAATTTATTATGGTCTATCTTAAATTTCATAATTTAATTTTTTTAAAACAAATAAAATCAAAAATTTAAATTTATATTAATATGAAAAGAGGCACCTCAAAACATTAATTATATTACAATATTTTCGCTCGTAGGATGAAGAGAGTACATTCAATTTGAGATTCTTTGGTACTACTTTTAACAAATTGAAATTATAAATTAATGTATTACAACAAAATCACAGCCAATTAACCTCAAACAATTGGTTACTTAGACAGTCACCGAGGCATTCATCTCAGTTTTCTTTCAATTCAATTGTTTGTTATGTTAATTTTATGATTTAAAATGAACTTAAGCAATTAGTTTTTATTATATTATTGATATTTTATTGTGATTTTTGCTTTATTTAATTGAATTAAGAATCGATTTTTTGGTCTTCAAAAGTGAGATCCTTAATCAAATGTGCGATCTTTGAAAAAAAAATGTCACTTTAATTAAAAAATTAATTATTATTTTTTTTTAAAAAAAAAGGGTTATAGTGTATAAATTTGGCCACAACATGTCCAAATGAGGACTTTTCTTTTGTTTTTGTTTTTTAAAACAAAAAATAAAATCTAAATAGCTTATTGGCTAACCAAAATTTATGGATTTTTTTTTTCATAAAATGATTATTATTATTACTTTATTTTTAAGTCATTACGAATTTGACAAACAAAATGCCCAAGCCTGACGCCGTGACATGTCCATACGTACACGCCATTTCTTTTCTCACACACAAGGCCCTTTTGATTTTGACCGATCATATATATATATATATATATATATATATAAGGCGAACATTGGAGAACATGTCGATTCATTTTTAAATTTTAAGAAATTCTTTTGAAAACGAGATTTTATAAATACAAATAAATATAAAATGAGTTTACATTATATATAAAAGTTTATTATAAAATTATATTTATATTATTAATTAAGATCATATATTAAATTATTATAATATTTTTATAAACACACATTTTTATTCTAAAATCTAAAGTTAGTCTTAATGTTATATTTTTTATTATTATCTAACATTAATATTATATTATAATTAGAATAGAATATTTAACGATTATTCAAAATTCACACAATGCGTGATATGCAATTGTTTTTTTTTTTTCCCATTGACTTCGGCTGGTTGGACGAAAACAGCTTTTAATAACATAGGCCGGGCGTCCCCCCCACCCCATTCAAAGTATTTTTGCCTATCTTTCTTTCTTTCTTTTGTTTTGTTTTGTATTTTTTTTCTCTCTCTCTCTCTCTGTCTCAAACCAAACCCACCTTCCAAATCAAAAATCAAGACAAGTAGAAGCCAGAAAGGCAACAATTTGAGGTGAGCAAAATGAACCCACCCAAGAAAAAACCCTAATTTTCTTTTTATTTTTTTTGGACTGTTCCAAAAATATTAATAAAACAAATTAATTGTTTCAGTCATAATTATTTATTTCATATTTTAAAATTACCCTTCGAAGAAAAAACAGCCTTTTATTTTATGAATTGATTCTTTTGATTGGTCCCACCTCTATTTCTACAATGAAAAAACAAGTTTATGAAAAAAAAAATATATATGTATATAAATTAAAAATTTATTAATAAAAAACACATGACCCCTTAACTTAATAATAATAATAATAATAATAAGAAAAAGGTAACCATTTATTTATCTTCTTTATAACATTCAGGTACGTACAATTATATACATCGTAGATGCTTTCTCTCTAAGATTTAGGATTCTAGAAGAACACTTCAAATTTCTGTTTTTTATTTTTACATTTTTTTTTGCATAATTTTTTTTAATTATTAATTAATTTTGTCAGATTAGGTAGATCAGATTTAGATTTGAAGATTAGAGATCAAGATTATTATGTGTGTGTGTTTGTGTGATGATTCAATCAGAGTTTGTTGGCCAAACAAGAAAGGCAAATAATTTTTTATTTTTGCTTTTTTCCGAATTTACCCTTATCCACACTTGTGTTTGATTGATTCTGGTTTATTAGGGCATGGAGAGGCAAGGGATTTGAATAAATTTTTTTTGGTTTCAAATTGAATTGATTGGTTTCTAGAAACTTCTTGTTGATGGACTGAGAAATTGAAAGTTTGTGTGAGAGGTTTTGGTTTGGTATCTTGGCATTTGTGTTGGTAACCATCACGAACCCCACCTTTTTTCTTTTTTCATTTTTATTTTTGGCTTTTAGAGTTTTTGACCGTAGATTGGAATTGGTTTGAGGTTGGGGTTGGGGTTGGGATTGGTGTTAGGGTTAGGGTTAGGATTGGGAATAGATCTGGTCAAAATCAGAGTTAATTTTGGGGTTTTGAAATTTAATTTTTACGGAATTTTTTTTCTTTTAAAATTTGTGACTGTTATTCAAAATCTGGGTGTTGTGGAAGGTGGGGGTTTTGAGCTGCTTTGAGTGAGGTGGAAATTTACAAGGTTCTGGATCAAGAATATGTAAGCTTTAATTTGAACTTTCTAAATTAGTCTGTTACTTTTTATGGTTATTGTGTAATTAATTTTTCATTTTGGTCAAGGGTTGTCTTGAAATTTATGGGTTTCGTCTGGAATTGAAGTTTTTAAGGGTTTGTTTGGTAACTTTTGTTTGTTGATCAATGTGTGGACTTCAGCCTGATTGATGATCATTGTGTGATTTGGGTCCTTGATTTTCATGAATTAGTCTGGCACTTCTGATGAAAGATTGTAGGTCTCTCGTTTCAGTAACACCCAACTATTATCCCTGAGGATCGGACTTGTAAAATTAAGATCATTATCTGCAGAACTTATTTGACAATCAAGAGTATGCACAATTCAAGTTCAGCTTCTTATCTCTTGTGCCAGTTTATACAACCCTGGTGCATTAAGAATATTGTCACTGCATTACTCAAACCAATAATTTCAGTTTGTGTTATTGAAGTTCCCAATTATGATTTCTTTTGTGCACTGAACTCACAAAATTTGTGGTTGCATCATCAGTGCATCTGTGGATATTGTTGTTAATTCTCATAATACTTGAAGGTTAGGCATGTAATGGCAAGGATGGTGATAACATATGTGCTTAAATGTTATTATAGAAGATGCTGTATATTAGTTTTGCCGTAAAGTAAATTGAAATGAAAGAAGCTCATGCTGACAAATACATGAATTCGTGCTATTACCATAATGGCCATTATAGTGGTTTGACTCCACCTCTAGTGATAAGTTGCATTGATGTAGTTTGTTTGTCATTTTGCTGCAGTACTAATGGGAACTGAGCTCATGAGAGTTTGCATTAAGGAAGAAAATGATGATATTCCATCAGTTCCTCCTGGTTTTGAGTCATTTGCAGCTTTTGCCTTAAAGGGGGTGCAAGATGTACAGAAACAAGAAGTTCAAAATATGATTAATTGTTCACCCGCTGCAAGCGCTTCTGAATCACAGTCAGTGCATATGGATATGGATTGTGACAATTGTGATGCTGTTAAAAGTATAAGGTCCCTCCGGCGTCGATGTCACACAAACTATGGGCAATTTGAGGACAGTTCAGAGGATGAATCTGATCCTGGAAAGCTTGATCAGGTTAGTTTCCACCATTACTGTCATCATTTTAGAATTTTGGTGATGTTTATGTGCATTAGTAACTAACTATATATGAGAATATAAGTGCATTTCCCCTGTAATTGCCATGTGTCTACAAGGTGACTTGTGTATGATTTTTAAATGCAGAATCACACTTTAGGTTCTCGACTTCCTAAGGGTGTTATTCGTGGATGTCCACAGTGCAGTAACTGCCAAAAGGTCTCTTCATTTCAATGTCCTTTAATTTGATTAGCTTTTTATGCAAGCTTGTCCAATGATCATTATTCTACATTGCTATTGCCCAGCCATTTTCCCACCTTACTCTTTTTATCAACACCAACCTGTGGCATTATTTCTGCATTACATCACTGAAACTAATGGTTGTTAATGCCTCTTATGGTGGCAACCGTATAAAAGTGCTACTTCCTACTTTGAGGCAGCATACCGAGACAGGCTGCTGGTTTTTAGGGTTTTTAAAATTTTGTACCCTGTGTGATCTGATCTTATGCTTGTTTCATTTGTTTGCCTCCTTTTGATATCATGTCATTAATATTTGAGTGTTTGGCTCAGGTCACTGCAAGATGGCGTCTGGAATGTGCTTGTAGGCCAGACCTTGAGGACGTTCCTGTTTTCCACCCAACTGAAGAGGTGTGTATTGTTATTTTGCAATTTAGTTGTTGAATTTCAAAGATTTCTAGTGTCATATCTTTGCTTGAATTGTAAATATGCGACTTCTTTATCTCTGAAAAGTAGGGTTTCTCTGTGTGTATAATTTATTCTCAGGAGTTTGAAGATACATTGAAATATATGGCTAGTATACGGCTAAAAGCTGAACAATATGGAATATGTCGCATCATTCCACCTCCTTCTTGGAAGCCTCCCTGTCCTCTTAAGGAAAAAAACTTATGGGAGGGTTCTAGGTTTGCAACTCGTGTCCAGAGGGTTGACAAACTGCAGAATCGGGATTCCATTCGGAAAGGGTCAAAGATGCATCACAACACAAAGAAGAAGAGGAGAAGATGCATGAGAGTGGCAGCAGATGGTGGAAATACCTCAGTGTCTACCGGTGATGGAATTTGTGCTGAGACATTTGGTTTTGAACCTGGTCCAGAGTTTACACTGCAGACATTTGAGAAATATGCTGATGATTTCAAGGCTCAGTACTTCGGTAAGAATGATTGTATCTCAAATAAGGGTACTAATATGACAACTCTTCAGGATGGCTGGGAGCCAACAGTGGAGAATATTGAGGGTGAATATTGGCGTATAGTGGAGAAAGCAACTGAAGAAATAGAGGTACTGTCTTATAGTGTTAAGGTTCTCACTATCTTGTAGTTGCCCAAGTATATTGCCTATTTTTGTTATCATTGTTTATGTGGGTCGCATCAGTCCCTTTCTCACAAAATGAGCTGAAAAGTGAGCTATATTTCTTATTTATTTGTTGCTAGGTGCTTTATGGGGCTGATCTGGAAACTGGGGCTTTTGGTAGTGGGTTTCTAAAAAAGTGCAATCCAATTGGTTCCACCACAGATGAAAAATACACAAATTCAGGATGGAATTTAAATAACTTTCCAAGGCTTCATGGATCTGTCCTTTCGTATGAAAGTGATGATATATCGGGTGTTTTGGTTCCATGGCTATATATTGGGATGTGCTTTTCCTCCTTCTGCTGGGTAAGATGGATTTTCTGTTGTTGTGTGTATGAATAAAGTTTTGCTTCAGACCAGAGTGAAAAAATAGTAAGAGATAAAAAGATGAGGAACATTTGGTCAATAAATGGAGCATTGTCTTGTTCTGTTGGGTAAGATGAATAAAGACATGACATACCTGTGTCAGATCCAACCAACCATTGGGTTTGTCTTTGCCAATCTCAACCTTGGGAAAAGGAGGGTTGCAGTAGGTTGGCGGCTAGCATAAAACTAACTAAATCCTTTATGACATGAATCTTTCTAGTGAAGACGTTACTTTTATTATTGCTTAATTTTATACATTCATATTATTATTTGCCTGTGCTTGCTTGCAAATTTATGCATGGGTTAGGCATTTCACAAACAAATTAATCTATGAGAAGATTGAGAGTTGACCAGTCTTGGAAAAGACTGCAAAAACATTTTTGAGAAAAAAGCTGTAATGCCAACCCAATTTAGTGGTAATTGATAAATGTTTTTTTTGTTTGTATCTCCTATTTTTGAGTCGACAAGTCTCAGTTTGCAATTCCTATAACCTGGGAACAAAACTAATGCTGCAACAAACTTGTCCCTGTAATCATAAGCAGACATGGAGATTAAATTTGGTGCATTTGTTATAAATTCTGACACTGAAAGTTTATTTGTTTATTGTTTCTTTTCTTTTTTTGTTTTTTTTTTTTACCAAATGTGGTTGTGAACAGCATGTTGAAGATCATCACTTATATTCTCTGAATTACCTCCATTGGGGTGCTCCAAAAGTGTGGTATGGTGTCCCAGGGACGGATGCTGTTAAATTGGAAGAGGCTATGAGAAAGCATTTACCTGATCTTTTTGATGAACAACCGGACTTGCTTCATAAGCTGGTGTGTAGAAGTTCCCTTGCACTGTGCTATCTTCAATGAATTGAATTTTTTTTGTTCATCAGATAAAAAATTAGAGTGGAACTTGCTCTTATTATTTAATTCCGCTTATAAAATAACTTCCATGGAATTCTGCTTTGCCCTTGCCCTTGATTTACATGCTTGAGTTATCCTTTCAACATTAAGAGTCTGATTGAGTGGTATTATATACTTGATTTTCTGACTTCAACTCAAAATATGCATAGCTTTTGAGGGCTACCTGCTTCTCTCCTTCTTGGTTTCTCCCTTCTTTATAATCTCTATTTACCATTGATGGGTTCTGTCTGTAAGTTATCTAACTCATGGCAACTGAGTTGCATCTTTTATGAAAGTTTTTAATAAACTCTCATAGTTTGCTTTGGTTATAGAGGCTTTTTGGAAGAACTGAGAGTTGAAGGAAACATCTTTGTTCTCTTGGTAAAATGAAGTTTACAGGGTCCTCAAAGTAAGATAGAATAAACAGGAAAATTTATGTTCTGAATAGGTGACAAGAGATGCTGGTGGTGCAATCAAGGGTTTTACTTATTCAATGAATTTCTTCCCACATTTCTCCCTTGTGCCTTGCTGTTACTCGTGTGGCTGTTTCTCTTTCTTTGGGTTTGAATACCCTGAACTTTCTACTCCACTTTTTCCCCTTTCCTCTTCTTTTTCAGGTGCTTCTATTGGGTGTTTTGCATTATAGTTGTTTCCCTTTTTTAATGATCTTGGCTCAAAAACCCACTGTTCTTAAAGAAGGAATGTGATAGGGGTCAAAATGAAAAGAAAAAAAAAATATATTCTAATGAAGTCTTTAAGGTTAGTGACTTAAAACAACAGCAGTTGCCCACCAAGCAGTACCTGGGGAATTTGAGACATTATGTTAAGTTCTCTGGAGATTTTTGAATGAGTTTATATAAAAGGATCTCCAGCTATCCATTTCTGTCAATATTTATATATTGTTGGGTATGCCCTGAATTTTGTATATTCACATGCAGGTAACACAGCTTTCCCCCTCTCTTCTAAAGTCCGATGGTGTACCTATCTATAGATGTGTGCAGAATGCTGGAGAGTTTGTCCTAACCTTTCCTCGAGCATATCATTCAGGGTTTAACTGTGGTTTCAATTGTGCGGAGGCAGTAAATGTAGCTCCAGTTGACTGGTTGCCGTGTGGACAGATTGCTATAGAGCTGTACCGTGACCAAGGACGGAGGACTTCCATCTCTCATGATAAACTTCTACTTGGGGCAGCAAGGGAAGCTGTGAGAGCTCAATGGGAAATTAATTTACTAAAGAAGAATACATCAGACAACTTAAGATGGAAAGATGTGTGTGGAAAGAATGGGATATTGGCAAAAGCACTCAAGGTAAACTTTTGCTCTCATTTTTTTTTTCTTTCTTCGTGGTTTATTACCGTAGTTATGCAAATCTAAGTTTAAATGTTCATTGGGATATTGGGCATTTTCTACCATATAATGAGAGAAAAAGATTGGAACCTGGTGATGTTGCTAGTATAAACTGGTTTTGACTTTCTACACAACTTTATGTCTGTGGCTTTGTGTTTGGGCATCATATGTGGACTGAGGCTAGTTAGATACCACCTAAATGCAAGAGGTTATACAAAACAAGATGTTATGACTTGCCAGAAGGAATCATTGCCACCAAGTGTGTTATGCTTTTGGAATTGGAATTCTGCAATTATGCCACTAAGTTACCCATATCACTAGACTTTGATGTCATTTCTTTCTCCTATTGACTCCTATATTTTCTCTTGTATAGACTAGGGTGGAGACAGAGCGAATGAGGAGAGAATTTCTCTGCAAATCTTTGCAGACGCTGAAGATGCAGAGTAATTTTGATGCCACAAGTGAGAGGGAATGCAGTGTATGCCTTTTCGATTTGCACCTCTCAGCAGTTGGATGTCATTGTTCTCCAGATAAGTATGCATGCTTGAATCATGCAAATCATTTGTGTTCATGTTCTGGGAACACCAAATTTTTCCTCTTTCGCTACGATGTCAGTGAATTAAATATCCTTGTGGAAGCTTTGGAGGGAAAATTGAGTGCAGTTTACAGATGGGCAAGACTAGATCTTGGACTTTCCCTGTCTTCTTATGTCTCAAAAGATAACTTGCGAGATGTTAAATTATCTTATTCACCTGAAGTATTAGCAATTAAAGAGTTGAGATCGCAATCATCAGCAGATTCCGCCAAAGATTTACTGGGGAAGAGAACTTCTAGGGATGTCACAGTGACTTCATCATCAGTCTTTGCTGGGACCTTTTTAGAAGAGAAAAAAAAGCCAGTTGATGCTGCTGTTTCAAAAGGCTTGAAGTCTCCCGGTTCTCTTCAAGAAACAAAGAAGCAAAATCATAATTCAAAGTTCATTAAAGAGGAATCCAATCTTGTATCTACCAATTTAAGTACATCCTTTTGCCATTTTTCTCAAGAAGATGCATCCTACTCAACAAACCTGACTTCACAAGGATGTCAAGTGAAGAAGCCTTCAACTAGGGGTCATGAAAACATTATTGTGCTCAGTGATGATGAAGGTGGTGAACCAAAGAAGCCAATTTTGGAGAGGACAAAAGAAATTTCTTCTGCAAGGAATTTAGAACTTCCTTTAAAGCCATCAAGTTCCCTTGATAGTCCATGTAATGACCAAAAAGACTTGGTATTAGCTGCAACTGTGACTGATGCAAGAATAAAAAGTAAGTATGATGCTAATTCATCACCCAACAGGCAAACAAATCATTTCTCAACTCATCCTAAGCAAGAAAAGGATGAATGCCTTGAACATGGTGGAACTGTTCTGGAATTTAAACCATCTAACTGCCCATGTAAAGGACATACTCAAGGGGAATCTTATGGGAAGGTAGAAGATTTGTTAACTAGGAGTGCGAACGGTAAAGAACACTGCATGGAAAATGCTGGGAGTCAAAATCAACAGTCACATGGCAGTGGGAAGCCTAGCAATGAGGATCTACTTGGAGTAAATGCCACCTCAAATTCAGTAGACAATTCAAGAAATGTTGCTGGTCCATCTTGCTCTCAAAACAATTTGGATAGATATTTCCGCCAGAAAGGTCCTCGTATTGCCAAGGTAGTGCGAAGGATTAATTGCAATGTTGAGCCTTTGGAATATGGAACTGTGGTACCTGGGAAGTTGTGGTGTAACAGCCAGACAATTTTTCCGAAAGGTATGTTGCATTTGGTTTTTTGTAGTTCTGTGGGGAAATGAAGTTTCCTGGAGTTAAACTTACTTTTTCTATTTAATGCAGGATTTAGGAGCCGGGTTAGGTACATGAGTGTTTTAAATCCAACAAACACATCTTACTATGTCTCTGAAATTCTTGATGCAGGACGAAATGGACCTCTGTTTATGGTAATTATATATGTTTTTTTTATATATAATTTTTAAATTATTGGAACTGCTAACGCAGAATGTAAATATCTTCCTTATTTGTTTACTTATTTTGGCCTTCCGAAACTTTTGTCAATATTACTGTTATGCTAGCAAAATTCCAACCTTGAGGAAATTTGGAAATTTCTTTTACCTCCACTTCAGTTCTTTAACAAGCTTCCGTAGACAATTGCAAACACTTGGAAGTAATTTTAACACGTGACACATACAGTTGGTGAGATAAATAATGAAATTGTAGATATATGTATGCATTGTATTGTTCATTACACTACATGTTTGTCAGCACTTAATGCATCAAAACAGCTGCACTTGTTCTGAATGCTCTATATTTCTAAATCATACTGATATCTTAACAATATGGTTTTTACACCTTGCAATTGGGCAACACATCAGCTACTTCCTATGGAAATCTTGTGGGTATAATTTTCCCCTGAAAAAGCATAAATTTCAAATATGAAGTACTTTGATTTGAATTCCCCAATGGGCAAGATATTGTTGCTAGATGCAATATAGCCTGTAATTCTATTCGTAACATGGAAGTGTGATTCTTTAGTGTGATTCAGAAGAGGAGCTGACAGCCACTAAATCATTTGTCCAAAAATTTTCCCAGGTTTCCTTAGAGCATTGTCCAAGTGAGTTATTCATTCACGTTTCGCCAGCGCGATGCTGGGAGATGGTGAGAGAAAGGGTGAATCAAGAGATCACTAAGCAGCATAAATTGGGAAGGGTGAATCTTCCCCCTTTGCAACCTCCTGGAAGTCTTGACGGTCTTGAAATGTTTGGTTTCTCCTCACCAGCAATCGTGCAGGTAAAAGGCTGATAAGCAACCTCCTCCTGGAATTCACTTGGATCATTTAGTTGATCTTTTAATTTTTGATATCATTGGGCAGGCCATAGAGGCACTGGATCGCGTTCGAGTTTGTACAGATTATTGGGATTCCAGGCCATACTCACGGCCTCAAGGACAGATTCCTCAACATTCTCAGTTCAAAGAGAATGGAGGAAATTTCCATAGAACCTCCAATGCACAAAATAATACAGAGATGCCAGGGTGCCAGCAGATACCTGATGGAGTGAATATGGTACTCAGAGGTTTATTCAAGAAGGCAAACCCAGAAGAATTGCAGTCACTCAATCAAATTCTAAATGACAGCGGGGCAGCAACTGGTGGAGGCCTAATAACACAGCTACTTAACGAAGAGATTCATAGACGACGTTAGATGATGCATTAACTTGGTCTCATGAGGATTGCTGACCTATTTTGACATTTGTAAATGCTAAATTCAACCTGCTCATTCTTTTGTTCAGAAGGGAGAAAGAAACGTACACCGATAAGGAGAAGGATCTTTTCCCATGTAATTCTTCTATTTTAGCGAGCTCTTAATAGCTAGGAAGATCCTGGTAATTCATTTTGCTGGGTATCCTCTTTTTATATATATATATATATATATATATATAATCTCTATTGTTATAATGGTGACAACAATGATGAGCATAAAGGGGTAAAAAAATTGGTACAAAAAATGGAATGAAAGAAACTTGTGAGAAACAAAATAAAGAAAAAGGCGACATTTTTAAGAGGAGATTGTTATCTTACATAGGATCGCAAAGGTTTTCTTACGTGGTATAGCAATGGAGGGGAAGAAATGAAGATGGTATTATGATATTACAAGAAAATGAAAGCAAAGAGACTGAGATCATAAACATATTAATCATCCCATAGCCACCAAGTAATACACGAGGAATTCCACTGTATGAAGTAAGAGTTTAACGGTAATTCCTTGTGTTTTTACTTATTTTACTTGAAGTTCAAATCTCTTCTACCGAACTATTCCTTCTAAAATCATACTTTTTTACTTGTAAAAATAAGTAGGTGTGAGTTAAAATAGGTTTGTAGGTTTTAAATTCAATATATTACAGTGGAGAGTAAAAGAATTTGTTTGGTGATTTTTTTTTTTTAAGGTAAAAAGTTAAATTCAGAAATTAATAAATAATTTTTAGCTTATTTCTGTACAAACGGTAATTAACACTCTAATAAAATTTTTTATTAAAAAAAAAATGAGGAACCCCTCTTCAAAATAATTAAATATAAAGCGTCTGTTTTAATGACGCTAATAAAATATCTTAAATTTTGGGTTTCCCACCCTTCTGGCTGCTGGATGTAGGATCTGCCAAATCCAACTGTTTATAAGAGGCTTACGTAGCATAGATACGAGACGTCAAAGCTCGAGATGCGTAGGCGACATTTAGTACAGGCGTCCATGTGGAAGAATGGACAGTGTGGGGACAACAAGGCCTGTCGGCGGTAATAGCCGTAGATTGCGGGATCTTTTTTGGTGTACGGACTTATATTATTGGATAGTGTGCCCTCAATTAAAAAAAGAAAAGAAAAGAAAAATAAATAATTTAGGCAGGTGGGCTTTTTTAAAAAAAGAATTATTTGCTCGACTCATTTGATGCGTTTTTATTTATTTATTTATTTTATAGCATTCTGTAGATTAACATGGCTAGTTTGGAAAACCTTGGCCTCCTCTGCATCCTATTGCTCAATTTGCCATTTGATTCTATTTTCTTTTTCTTTTTTTTTTCCAATTTCTACCCTTTTTCGTCGTAGCCAGTAGGTGTCTGGAAAGTGAATATGGTGCATTTTGGCCATGAAAACTGTCATCTTTTTCTACCTTTTTGGTTGCTGAATGATGGGTGGCTGCCCGCGGGGGGGGGGGGTCGTTCTTATGTCAATATATGGACATCGTCTAGAGCTACCATCACTAAGAATGTCTTTCCCCGACATTGTTCATTCTTAACTCACTCGCGTTGTTGCCTTTTATCGTATTTAACCAATTTCCTGTCTTGCAATGTCTTAGGTTCTTCTGTTCTCTAATGTTTATTTCTTCACTACATTTTATTAATAATAGGACATGTATGTACATATATATATATATAACAACGTAATGGTATTATGTCAGCCAAAAGAGCCAACGCACCATAAAGCAATCGAAAGCACCACTAGATGGACACGTATATGCAATCCATTTTATACATGCTGAGTTAGAACGGTTGATTCTTATTATCATCACAATCATAATATAATTTTTCACATCACGTATTAAATTTACCGTCAGTCCCATCAAAGATAGAGTTACCGATAAGTATTAATATGTAATTCGCATTTTGATAAAAATTAAATACATAATTCATATTTAACATAGTGAAACTTGTTTAACCAATACATTGGCTTTTAGGTTTGAGCATGCACAGCTCAAACAACAATTCACTTGCTTGTATTCACACAACTCTTAGAGCATCACCCCAAATCGTCACTTGGGATGGATTCAAGGCCAGAAGATTCGTAGATCAAAAGACACCACATAGAGAGGGAATCCTAATTGTGTTCATTGTGAACGCCTATGTATGGTAACATTGTAATGTTATAGACTTAGGGTGTGACTCTAATGTTCGAGCATTGCTCTTCTCGTTTGAGATTTTATAATTAATCTTTAGATGTCGTGAATGTAATAACCTCACTACCTTCGGAAACAAAAGAACCAAAAATAGACAACCGTAATACTTATAATAAGGAAACTGTTAATAGCATTGTCAGAAACAAAGTCTGACAATCTCAAGAACAGAAGACAAGTACATTATATGTGAAGATTGAAGATATGCACACACACAAAACAGGCATGTCTAACCTTTCATTATTATCTCAAAGCCAGTCTCATTGGCCCTGTTTATAGAGACTGGGAAATAGAAAGCTTAACAATGGAGCAGTATTCCCAAAAAGCTTCTTTCAGTTTCCACAGTCTAGGGTCCTAAGTAAAACTAGAACAGAGAGGTTGTTAATGGACTTTCATGCATATATACATATTAAAGTAAAATTTGAATTGGAGAACTTCATCTTAAAGAGGATCTGAGCACCATTAAACCAAAAATTTTTTTGGTTATGTGTTCTTTTCTTCTTAATTAATGATGTTACTTTTAAGTATTAAAATGAAATTAAATTCACAAAATGAAATAAATAAAAGCCATATACACGAGGAAAATGAAAGTAAAGCAAAAAACAAAAAAACAAACAAGGCATTCAAGTCAATCAAAAAATGAAAAGAAATCCAGACGTCATGTCAATCTTCCATCTTATGTGAAGTAAGAAAACCAGAGGCAATTCACTTTTAGAATCAAACTTCAAGGTACAAGCAAGATTGACATCATGGTCGCTAACACAATTTATCCCAAATATCGTATAAATTAGAAAAAAAAAAAAACCCCACAAAGGGAAATAACAGCAAAATACAATGGTGAATTATTCATCACAAAGGGAGAAAAAAAAAAGAATCAATGAACGAAATTTAGATCAAACATGAAACATGTGTTTACTTTCCTATTAAGGCTCACGCAACTATTGTTAGGCAATACATAGCATGAAGAATTTGTAGGTTATGTTGAAGAACAAATCCTTATATACGAAGTTCACAGATAACACATATATTTAACCAGTTGCTTCTGATCTATACATAGCATGAAGAACTTGTAGGTCATGTTGAAAAAAGAAGAAGCTAATGAACCGTGGACCAGTGATACATCTATAAACCAATCGGTAATCCCCTCTAAAATTAAGCCTTCCACCTCCGATCTTACCAAAGCCATATAAGAATTAATGAATCCAATTCAAAGCAAACCCAGGTCAGCCAGCCATTTAAAATCCCACCCAAAATTGTTAATTCAGCTTGCAAAGTTGGTGGGTCCGTATGGATCATGAAACAGCCATTCAAACCTTCAACTTCAGATGCCCTCAGAGGCTCAAATGTTTTTAACTAATTTGGAACATTTATGTCTTTTAACTGTCTAGATCTTTATTTTTATTAAATGGATGCAAAGTCCATTGATCCTATCACCTCTCAAATGTTCTATTCTTCAGTCTATTCAAATTTCCATAGAAACATTAAAAAGAAAACGAAAAACAAAGAATAATAAGAATAAGGCTCTTCGCATGGGATAGAGATTGAGTGTAAACAACAACATGAAAAGCCAAGTATAGACAAGATTGCCCGCTGCTATACTCTACTGGATACTAGTGATCATCAATGACCCAATTTGAACAAAACACTATGGTATTGTCATTCCAAATTATACTAAAATTCTGACTGAAATGATCACTAATTCTCAATCACCAGTTCAGTGGGAGACTGAATATCTGGATTTGTTTTCACATATAATTGACTTCTATACACCTTTTCCAAGAAGTGAAAGCCTTCTTTTGTTACTTTTGTGAGACAGAATGTATAATGTAAAGTTAGCTACCAATTGCCCAAGAAAAGGATATATTGCCAGGCTTAGCATAGGGTAAAAGCATAAACAACCAGTTATCATGTATGTTCAAGTACAAATCAATTTACAACCACGAGTTCAGCATTATACCATCACCATCATTTATGCTACTGGTCTATTATCACTTGATAGATCATTGACAGCCATACTTACTGGAACAAAGTCAGTTCCATTCTGCTGCCCCCAAAAGGCATTTCCAATGGTACCCACAAACCTTAAACATTTTCCTTAATTGGAAAAGAAGAAGAAGGTCATTATGGAATCAACCTGTTCAATACTCTAAACAGGAACCATCTGGCTACTTGGCTTGAATTATGCAAGATTCTTACTCGATGATGGTTAATTTATTATTCTTTTTCTCTAGCCTGCACCAGAATCAGGTGGTGGAAGTGCTGCTGGCTGTGATGCTGCTGCTGTTGCTGTTAGCTTTGGCTTTGGCCTTTTTCTCTTCTTCTCATAGCTAACTCCTCTTGCTTTAGCCTGAAAATCCCTCACCTCCCTCAAATAAAGCCTAACTGCTCTTGCACCAAATGGGTTGCCTTCAGGCCTTCCTCCATGCTCCTCATAGGCTGCTCTGAGCCGTCCGATGAGTGCATCGAGGCTTCCCCACGCTTGTCGGAGAGGGCACGGGCAGGGTGCTGGCGGGTTGGGGAGGCCAAAGAAAGGGCAAGCTTGGTTGTGGACTTTGGTCTTGCCAAATTGGTCAAGGTACCTTAGGAATTCAAGGACATGGGCGCCACTACACATGGAGAGCGTTAGAGGGGGCCTGTGGTTCCTGAGATACTGACAGAAAGTGTTCCAGTCTCTGCGCTTCTGGTTCTCATAGCGGCTGCTGCTTGAAGTTGAAGATGGGCTTGCAGTTGGGGGTGTCGTGGTGGCGGTGTTGGTGGTGGTGGTGATGGCCCTGCTGGGGCTTGAAAAGGTTGGATTTGTTGAAGGTGTGGCTGAATCCATGTGCATGTAAAAAAAAAAAAGAAAAAGAAAATGAAGATCTAGATGTTTTTGAAATTGGGGTTTCCTTATATCAGGATCTTGAAGGTTGGTGATTCATGGCTAACTGCAAAACTTGTACTTCTGCTTCTATTGTTCTTCTTCTTCTTCTTCTTTTTTTGGGAAAGCTCTAGGGTTGTCACTGCTTCTTGTTGCTTGCTTCCTTTCACAGCTGAGCAGAGATATATAACTACTGTTCACTCCCAGAGAGTAAAGTAATAAACTTTTGTTTTAAGCTCATTGGCAGCTCAAAAGACAATGGATATTCTTCGAGTTTTTTTTTTTTTTTTTTTTGTCTTTGAAAAACATGAAGGCCCTAGAAAATCCAGAAAGGGATCACCAGTGTAATAATTTGCATGGTTTACATCACATGTATATATATTATCATGGAAGTGAGGTCAAGGAAGAATTGGTTTCTTTTTTTTTTTTTTTCTTTTGGCTTTTAGGGACCTGATGACTGGAGAAGTGAAGAAGAAATTGATACATAGGAGGGCTTTTATTACATGAAAGGCTCTTTGTTTAAAGTGGGGTGCTGCAAGAGATGTAGGAAACTACAGTGATTAGGTGGACTTTCTGAAATTTGCTTAAAGAGGATCAGATCATCAGATTTTCTTTTCAGGAAAAGAGCAAGCAACTCAAGTTAACACTGTAGATAAAGTTGGAAAAAAAGTAGAGAGAGAGAGAGAGACAGGGAGCCCATTGGCGCAGGTTTGGCTGTAGGTTAAAATTGACAGATACGGGGTTTTGCTCTTGCCATAACAGGACAGTTTGGCAGCAAGCAGAGAGGTGATGGTGACTCAAGAGCCCTCCCCCAGGTACCAAAAAACTACGCTGACACTGGTCTCTCCAGCAATTTTCAAAGCACGTGCACGTTACGCGCAAATCTAAAAGTAGAAGGATTTATGGCAAGTCGAGCCAACCATTGCCGGAGAAGGGAACCTTCATGGCAAGTTCGTGGCATTCGTCCTCTTGGGTGCTCGACAATTTTAATGTTTAATCGCTTCTCCAAATGAAGAAAACTATGACTGTGTAGCTGTCCTCGACTGAGGGAGACAGGATTCTTTGTGTAAAGAATCTAGGTGGTTAGAAACATTTGTGTGTCTCATTGTGCCAATGGACATGACTTCCTCTTTCGTATAAGATTAGTAGTATCTGGGGGAAGCAATGGCTTTTTTTTCTTCTTCTTTTTTTCTTTTTTCTTTTTATAAGTACTGTAAAGTTTACAGTAAAATTAATATAAACAATTTTACTTTTCATTTTTATAAAGAGATTATTTTTTTACTACTTTTACTCTAACTCGTGTGTTGCAAGTTACAGACGAGTTACTTTAACAATACTGTTCTTTCACACATATTAACTTGAATACTTGTTATGGAGAGAATATAGGGGTAAATGCTGTTTTTCATGAGGTAACTACTGTTGCTGAGTTTGAACTGTGGTTCTTTTCTTCTTATTCTTTTTTTCTTTTTCTTTTTTTTGTGGGGTTTTTTTTTTTTTGGGGGGGGGGGGTTGGGGTGGGGGTGCTGATCTGTAGGTCATTTGATATCAGGATTGCTGATTTTCCTGATCACTCATTAGATGTAACAAGTCATGGGTGTTTAGAGCAGGAAGAAGTGCACTGACTGTGATGTGCCATTACAAACTGTTTTGTTTTTTTTTTTTTTTTGAAAAATGTAAAATAAGAAAGTAAAAGTCGAATCCCATCCAAAATAATTGTATTAAATATATACTATAAAATAAATAGAATTATTACATTAAAATATAAATTTAAAAATTATTAATTATTCTGCTACTTTATAAAATTAGACGCACATTTAGTCTCGTTAAATATCTTAATAAATTCTTAAATTTATAACTTTATAATACATACAAATATTATTATTTTGTTATGTTTTTACTTTTCAATCTTTCTTTCTAAAGTTAAATTATTTAAGGTTTTGCTTACCAATTATTGTAAACGCAAAAGGAATCTGCAATAATTGAAAGAGGCTGTACTGATCTATGGAGTCTAGGTCTCTCTCTGGCTAGCTAGGTTTGAGCTCAGTCAGGGGAGCTCCCCCCACGACCATTTGACCCCTTTCACACAACGCTGAGGCCCGAGGCAACATGCCAGGGTCTTGATTAACTTGACAATATCGTGATGAGCTTGTAAGATCCGCACGTCCACTGGCTAAATTTGTTGGGTTGATGGAGCTTGAATCAATGGACTGGAATATACTTGATGAACCTAGACCATTAATCTGAAAATAAAAGCTTGGATTTCTTAAAGAAGTTAAATGGATAAAAGTTTTTATTTATTTTATTCATGTATTTTTATGTAATAAACTTTTAGTCACTGATTTTTAGATCAATGGAGTGAATTCATCTAATAATGATGGAACATATCAGTCTTGATTGGAGAGGATTTGACCCTCTCTAATTACTTTTTCAATTTTTATGTTTTTGTTTATATATATATATATATATTTATTCATGTATTTTTATGTAATAAACTTTTATTGATTGATTTTTAGATCAATGGAGTGAATTCATCTAATATGATGGAACATATCAGTCTTGATTGGAGAGGATTTGACCCTCTCTAATTACTTTTTCAATTATTATGTTTTTGTTTATATATATATATATACTTGTATTCAAATAGTTCATAGTCAAATACTATTTAGCTACCCATCTCATTATCTTTTTACTTTCCAACTATCTCTAAAATTAAATTTGTGCTCAACCCATTTCTCTCCTCTCACCACAATTTTTCTTTTTTTTTTTTTCTTTTTTGACTCTGATATACATTTCCTTGGCCATAATTTAGCTTGCTCTCTCTTAACAAATTTCTGTTAGTTCAGTTCTCTAAATTTAAAATAATAAAAAAAATGTAAATAATTTTACTGCTAAATTTGATGGTAGTGGCAGAGCCATCATGTCTTATTATTGATTGAACAACAAAACAACTTAGTCTGCAAAGATTCCATGGTTCTGTCTTTTTTGCCTGTTTAGCCCTAAAGAAAACTTCAGCAATATTATTGAGATGAGAGAATTAGGATTGACAAATGAGACTGCACAGAATTGCAACTTCGATGGCCATATCCCTATTTTTCTTGAGAATTGCAAAAGGAAGGAGGCTAATTGCTAAACATGGCATCACTAAAAAACATTTCATTGCTAAAATTTGAGTTTTTTTTTTTTTTTTTGTATATATATATATATATATTTCAAGTAATTATAAAAATAAGAATGTGTGTAAAATTAGCATGTGATCGTCTTGAGAAAGGAGAGATGAATTTCTCCTTTGGTGTATTTGTATCTGCAAATTTTAAATATTCTTCTCATTTGGGCCATCATTTTAAATATTCTTATGGAGGAACAATAATTAATTATTATACGTGTAAAGCCATAAAGACCTCCTTGGTAATGTAACCTACACTAGACGGCTAGACCCCCATAAATGGCAGTGCTGTATGCTTCCATTTACAGTAGCAAACACATTCCTGCATTTGGAATGCGGAAACGAGCTGCAAATTGGTTTGATGATTACCACAAAAGTTAGCATACTTGCATCATCTTCGTCCTAATTCTCAAACCATCAACCATCCACAGATTATGACCTAAAACTTCATAGTTTTTGGATGCAAGATCATAGTTTTTGAATGCAAGAAATTTGAAGCTACCTATATATTAGACATAAAAAAAAAAAAGAAAAAAAAGAGCAAGCCTCTTGTAACTCATAGACAGTCAGAAGATCAATCTTTTTCTTTTTCTGTTAACAACTAACAGCTTATCCTTAATTATTTTTGTGTTAGAAAAATAAAAAATAAAATTGAAAGGTAAACTTGAAACAGAAAATTTGTTTTTTTTTTTTAAAAAAAAAAATGGTTTCGAAAAGGAGAGGAATTCAAATATTTTCTCCCAACTAACAGCTGTAATCCCAGGCTTTAACGAATTTCAAATTGAAAAGACAGTGTTTATCTTAAATCATGGCATGTTGTTCTTTAGTGGAAGTGTCACTAGGGTTACTAGCAGTAGCTCGAGAGTTTGAATTTCATGTTATTTAAAAAGTATCTAATATCTTTGGATGGGATGCAAGAAAATTGGTGTGACAAGCGAGAATGACCTTTATTAAAAGTTGGAAAACTATTATGAGTGGACCTTGCAAGTGAAAAGCAAGAGGAATGCCAAATGATAATTGAACTAGGAATTGGGTATTATTATATTGAACATTTGAGAAAGTACATTTTGATTTTCACTAAAATTAAATATATGCACCAGAAAAATTAATACAACTTTCATTAGAATGAACCATTTTGGTGCAATGCATAAGAATTAGAACTTTAAGGGCTTCCACCATAAGAATTATTATTATTATTATATTTTTTTTTTATAAAAAAAAAAAAGACATTAAAATTTATTTTAGGAACCTTCAAGGAAGTTCCTTATGAACTTTCGTTCTGATGTTGTACGAGGGCGCCTCGTCATAAAACAAAACATAATTCCCATTAATGAAGTTTTGTCTTCACCGTGCCAATGAAGATAGCAAGAAAAAAAAAAGGAAGAAGTACATTGAATCATCAATTCAACTATTGCTTTTGGTGGTAAACCGCATCCACTGCCATATCAATTATTTTATAATGTTAATTATATCGGCTATTCAATCTTTCAACTTTTTATTTTGTCTAATGAGGCTGCCGGTTATAAATTGTTAGTAAAATCAAGTAGGGCCTTAGCCTATGAGAATTTATGCTTGGTAATACCTTTTTTTGGGTGCATATGATAATTTATTATCTCTTTGTACCCTACTTTGACAGCTTAATCTCTGTCCAGAAGTAACAGATGCTATTGCCAACAAGAAGAGATAGATTTCAAGTTCCAAAGATTTCTTTAGGACCCATAGACCAGATTAGGAGGTTACGAAAGTAATTAATTATTCTTAAGCTCACATTTGTGTAATGAGCATATGGGAATTTTCATTTAAAGTGATGCAGAAAGCAATGTCTTGAACTAGCTGCCATTTTCAGCTTTCCCCCACAGATAGAGCTTGCTGCAGTTTTTGCATAGAGCAGAAAGTAAATTTCAAGTTCCAATAATGTTTTTAAGGCAAAAGGTAGAGATTACTGTTAAGCTGAGCAGCTGATTACCTTAAAGCAGGATATAGTGTACTGGACATCACTTGCTGAAATTTGGTGGTGAAGGACAAGCCTAATGCTGTTAGGACAGAAACCAACATTAACTTCACTTTGCAAGTGAATATGTTACTGATTAACACACACACACACACACGCACACACAAGTCTGCATAACTGAGAGATAATTTATTGTTAGATAATTATGCCAGAGATAGTTTCCCTGTAAATGTGGTTAGGCTTATTGGCTACAAGGCTTATATGCTGTCTCTTATACACATCTAGATGTGTATAAGAGACAGCCTCTAAATGTGGTTAGGCTTATTGGCTACAAGGCTTATATGCTGTCTCTTATACACATCTAGATGTGTATAAGAGACAGCACACACACACACATCTACATAACTGAGAGATAATTTATTTTTAGATAATTATGCCAGAGATAGTTTCCCTCTAAATGTGGTTAGGCTTATTGGCTACAAGGCTTATATGCACAGCAGACAATATACCTATAAACCAACAACGAAGAAAAGGGGCGTCCGGGTGCATGAGACTCCCACGTTATCGGGTGGGTATAGTTGTGAGAGTTTTAGGTTACTTTGTGGCTCACAGTTCAGACCAACATCTTCCCTAAACTACATTTCCAATCAAATGTTTGCATAGTGATGGAATTAATATTTTGCAGAAGTAAACAGATACCCCTTTGATCTATAATCCTTTGAATATATTGGCAGAATCGGTTGCAATAAGCATAAATATACTTGCCCACTATATTGGACAAAGGAAGGACTTACTGGGGCAATGATACAGAAAAAAGACTGGATAAACAGACCTGAGTGAACCATATGTCATCAAACGTATACCATGTTGTTCCAACTTCAAGCTTAATTTTTCTGCTGTAAATTTTGAACCCTCTGCCATGTCCACAAACACCTTCACAATATTGGTGAAAAAAATTCAGTTTTTAGAACCCTGAATAACAGTTCTGACATTCATCCATCAAAATGCACATGAATTGGCACGGCAGAGCCCTTTTATTTTTGCCCCGGGGGGGGGGGGAGATATGAATTGAGTGCACACTAGCATTTTCAAATTAGCTTTTTGGCATTTCAGAATGAAGAAACTCACAATATTGGTTTCTACAGCTGACACATCCACTCTTAGTCCCTTAATGTTATTCAGTCCCTCTGAGAAACAGGAAAAAATATGGCAGGTAGTTCATGATTTTGCAAAATGAAAATATATATTGCAAAATAACAGTACAATTGAGCAAAGAGATTGGTATGAGAACCTGCCAGTATCTTAGCATTCTTGTGATCATCAGCCAGCTTTCCAATATTTTCTTGTATGGCAACTAGAGCTGCAGAACAAAGGATACCAATTTGTCGCATCCCACCTCCCAAGGTCTTCCTAAGGATTCTAGCCTAAAAGGGTTACATGTAGACGAATTAAGACACCATCCTTCTGCAGGAAAAAGAAGATCTGCTGCTGTTTGTTTTCAGTGCAAAGTTTCATTACTACCTTGGCGATAAAGCTTTTTGAGCCAACAATAACAGATCCAACAGGTGCTCCCAAACCTTTAGATAGGCATACCTGGTTTGAAAGTTTATAGTGATAGATAAAAATGCTCAACACAGAAATTAGGAGAATGTCAAGCTTAACAAAGTATGGTTGGTAATTTCTTGCTGTTTAATCATACCGAAACCGAATCAGCAGCTTGCACAAGGCGATCAACATGAACTCCAAGTGCCTGAGAGATCGACCCTTTTGGCGTCAGAAACAAAACAGAGCAGTTCAATTATATTTTTACGGTAAAAGACACTGGAACAGCAATATAGGTGACCAGAAGAAGAGCTTGGATCGACCATCGGCTTCTGATTAGAATTACCAGAACAGGATTAATGTCCATGTCCGGTCTTTAACACAAAAGACAAATAGCATCATTTACTTGCAAAACAAGAATGTAGTTGAATTTCCAGTGCATGGTCTGTGAAGATATTGCCAAAAAAATTCCACTCACAACTGATGCATTGAAGATCCGAGCACCATCAATGTGGAGCTTGAGGCCATGCTTCTTAGCCAATTCTCCAACAGTATTAGTATATTCTACAGACAGGCATTTACCACCACAGCTGCATAGATTAAAAGAAGACATGTTCAACCATGTTACTCATTCTTACCATTGATGTAAGAACCAATGGCAACAGGTCAATAAACATGGCACAGCTCAGCCCCTAAAGAAACGGAGAAGCACTTAGCAGAAATACTTACTGGGCTTGGGAATTCTCCAGGCAGATAAGCCTAGTAGTTGGATAAACAAGTGGCCAACTGGGATCTCTAATAGCCGCTTCAATTAAATTGATATCCATAGTCCCATCTTTGTTATTCTTTACAGTCCTTGAATGAACACCTCCAATGCTTGCAATACTCCCATTCTCGTATATATGGATGTGAGATTCGTCTCCAAGAATGATCTCACTTCCCCTAATGTCACAATGGGTAAGCACACTGATAAGGTTACCCATGGTGCCAGATGGAACAAATAGAGCAGCTTCCTTGCCCATGATTTTTGCCATTTCAGTTTCCAAGCGCAAGGCAGTCGGGTCATATCCCAAAACATCATCATCAACTTCTGCATTTGCCATAGCAGCTCTCATTGCTTCAGTTGGTTTGGTGACAGTGTCGGATCGGAGATCCACCAATCTAGTTACCATTTTTGCTGAAAACAAACCCCCCCCCCCCCACAAAAAGGAGGGAAAATGAACCGTAAAACTACCATATTTAACAAGATAAAAATACCATCAGGACTTCAAGCACATAAACCAAAAATTATTGATGCTTACATTCTGGCTTTTCTGCAACCATGTCCACAAAGTAATTGTCTGCTGGTCAAGAAAATTAGACTAATCAGGACAATGGAATAGCAAAACAAACATAACCTTAAATAATTTCAACCTAAAAGCCACTGTTTTGAACAAAATATCCAGTAGAACTTGATTTATATTTAGCTGAATTCCTAAGATCAAATAAGAAAACAAAGACAACTACATTGTACCTGAACCCAAAGTGTTGATTCCTAATAACATTTTTATTAAGCTCTTCAGGCCAACTCAAAGCTGTAAGGTATTAACTAGTGGCTTTCCAACCGCAGCCCAATAATAAAGCATAGCAATGCCAAATGAAATTTGAAACACATGAAGAAAATTGAGAAAGTTTAGATGAAACCGGGCTAGAACCTGAGTGTTTGCGCGAAATAGAGAGAGTCCTAGCACTGCTGCTTTTTCCCTTCGCCTCTGCAATAATTCAGAATCTTTCCAATCTACAAATTTAAGCTCCAGGAACTTCCTCAATGATAATGACAACTGACCTTTTCATAGTCTGCATGCAGGCAGAAACACGAGAACATTAACAGATTTTCATTATATTCTAGTCCAGATACAAAACCCACAAATTTATCGACAGAAAGGAAACAGATTTGTTAACAAAAGCACATAAGAACCAACCCAAAGAAGTACCAATATTACAGAACATGGGCAAAAGCAGGAACTACTTGTACGACCTACTCACAAACTCTGGCTTGCGACACTTTCTTACACTTTCATGGCAACAGTAAGCCCAATGAGTGATAAAAGGCAGCTTGGCATCAACTCAAATTCTCATATGAACAAGTTACACATCAAAACAAGACTCCATTATACTCAAAATTGATACAATTTCACTGCTGAAAGAAATGATTGCTTCTTATTTTAATGTACCTAATTCAATAAATGTCAAAAATTCAAACCCCAATCAACCCCATTACTCAACTTTATAGAATTCCCATCTATTTAGGGAATTTAAACAGTTCATATAATCTAAAAACGAAACTTTTTGGAATTCTTGAAAGGGCCAGGTGAACTACCAAAATTCTTCAACAAGCCGTGCTATGAGACAGCCTCACTGCCGAAACATATTAGAAACACGGACAACGTCTGTACTTTACTTTAACCGTACGTGTATACAAGTTAGATTGTCCACCTGTGACTAAGCCATGCAATGACCAAAAGCTGTAAAAGAAAAAAAAAAAAAAAAGAAAACATCAAGAAAATAAAAAATATATATAATTTAATTACTAATTATTGTCACACGAATTTCCAGACACTCTTTAGATTTTGAGTTGTTGGGTTTGACAATAAAGAGCGATGCAATACCACCGAACAATCAATAACAAGTGTTCGGGTACAAATAACTTGGAAGAAAGTGCAAGATTCCAAGAATCTACGAACAGTTGAGGCCACCAACACCAGCACTCTAAAAGGAAGTCAAAGGCGAGAACAGAGATAGATTTATGTTGTGGCAGTGAAACTCGTGCACATCAGTTGGTTGGTTACCATTCAAAGCTAACCCCATTAAGCAAATAGCAACGAGCTTTTCCATATTTGTTGATTCATGAATGCACAAAGGCCATAGCCTCACATCCACCAAGACTATATGATTCTAGATAAGTTAAAATAAGTGGCAGGCAATTCAAATAACGATAGATAGGTCTTCATGAACCATTATGTGGGTGTTTATAAAGGACATATAGACAGAGATGGAGAGCTTTTATAGAGTTCTATATTTGGTTTACGTTGATGATACAGCTAGAGAGTTTCCGTTTTTCGCTTGTGCTTGGCTGGGATGATAACCTTGAAGGCGGCTCCAGGCTGGAGATCCTTAGATCAACGAACACACACTTCCATGCAATGACAATAGAATAATTGAATTCTTTGACCCGTTTTGACAAGCTAAGGAAGCATTAAATAAGTGTAAATCGACAAATTAGATAAGCGTCCCTGAAAAGAGCATTGGAAACAAGTGTGCATGGAGGTATCCAGCTCCATTCATTATCATCTTATATTATCGTAGAAGAATTGCCAAAGTTGTCTAACGATAAGATTTCTCATTCCCTATCCTATCATCTTTCTTATTTCTTCAAATTTTTCAGGGTTTGTGTTTTTTTTTTGGTAACAACAAGATTGCTTTGAATTGAATAGAAATTGATTAGGGCTTTGGTATATACAATTGATAGGCTCCTCCTAATTAAAAATTATTATTAATTATAATATTTAAAATTTTCTATATTTTAATTGAAACAATTTACAAATAATTATAACGTGGTTCATAAGTCTATAAATATATAATGTGGTACGACTCTTTTATTCAAGTAGTTTAATATAGTTAAGTGTTATTTTTTATTTTTTATTTTTATTTAAGAGACGAACAGAGATTATCAAAGTCAATTTTTATCTTCCAAAGAGATAGATTATTATTATTATTATTATTATTATTATTTTACAATTACTGTAATTTAATTGCCGGGTTTTCATCAACAATCTCTCTCGCTCTAGGGTTTTGGTTTTTTTGTGCGATGCCTTTGCCAATGGCCGGAGAGCTAAATTGGAGATTGTTAAACATGATTATCCTTTTCACGGTGGATTGGGGATATGGATCCCGGGTGGGCCTACAAAATTTTTGGGCCCATCCCAATACTAATTTTGCCCATTAAAGGCCTAGGCCCAGTCATCCCTGTGGACCTGCTTTCACCTCCTTCTCCAACTTTTTTTTTTTTTTTTTTTTTGTCAATTGATATGGGTCAGATGCATAATGGGGGCAATATTATGATAGTTAATTAACATATTTTTGGTTTACACCTTTTTTTAAAAAAAATATATATATATATATTGAAAAAATATGATTATAAAATTAATAATTATAATATTTTATCACGCAATATTTTGTGTTTTGAATCTTTCTTGCCTCAATTTGTCAACATCTATATAATATTTTACTGAAATTTGATAGCCTTAGATTTCAATAAATGATGTATTATTGAGCTGACTTATGAGGACAGAGGGCATTATTCCTAGTGCAAAAAGTCTATTTGCACCGTAAGACTTAGAAAAACAATGTTTGATAGGTACAATTTTGTCTTTGTGTATTTTCAACCCCCCCCCACACACACAAATTTAAAAAAAATAATAATAAAAAAAAAATCTGTATTCGTGACTTGAGACTTTGAATCCGTATGTAGGTCACAGGTAGCCTTTGTTGTTATATACTTTATGTTCCGTGCTTCTTAAAAATGGATTAAAAAAATTACCAAAATGGTATTTTTTTTCATGGGTGACTAATATGGTTCATTTCTTTATTCCACATGATGCAAGATGAATTAGGTCATATCATTTACCCAGCACTCAGTGTTGTATGGCCGCAATACTGTGGCCAACGTGAGTGATGATCTAATTAGCTTAGACAGCACGTCACGTTGTGTTACGTGGACCGAAAGTTTTGTATACTTAATTACGATATATTTTGTAATAAAAGCTTT